>OU896710.1:14870232-15419923 GCA_918026855.4 Phaedon cochleariae | reverse complement strand
TGATATTCGTAACCATTTTTGAAATATTGAACTTTAAAAGATTAAAGGATATCCATCTTCATCGATACACATTCTAAAGTCCAAATAATAATTCATTAAACTTGTTTTCTATTGAAAGAATTGATACCAGAATCAAAGCAAACAGAAATAGTTCAAATGCTAGTTATTCACAAAGTGAAAAAGAACAAAATTTCCATTTTGCATAATTCTGTATTATGGTTTTGTTCTTGATGTGCTATGGATTTATGCACGAAAAAAAAGGAATTGTTGAATCAAGCAAAATTTAATTGAATAGAGCAAATAAAAGTGTCATATATGCACGACAAAATATAATCTTGAAATGAGTAAATCTATATCTTGTTTCAGAGCGAATTTGGAGTTTGAATCAAGTAAATATGTCTTGCATGAACTCTGGATCTTCTTCAATCAAGCACATCCATTAATGGTTTTTAAGAGATATTGAATTGGCTTAAACAATCATTCAGTTTGATTCAAAATAATAAAATATTGCTTCAATCAAATATTTGGTTGATTCAAAGAAATATTTGGTTAATTCAATGAAATATTTTGTTGATTCAAGAGAAACTATATTCGACAAATTGTTTTGTTGAACAAATACAATATTCGTGAATTTTATGAAATTTCACATCAATAGAATGAACAAAACTAGGAAACAAGTCGACTCCTAGCATAGATCATCAGTCTTCACTTCTCTTCAGCTGATGGAAAACTATTTAGGATTGCTAATCATCCAAAGTCCGATTTATCTAGTTGATATTTAAACACCACCACCACCACGCCCCCCGAAAGGTTGAATGCCCAGGATCAAGTGCCGCCATATAACTATCTTACGTTATATGATAGCTCCTCATCCCCATGTCCATCCACCCCCACTCACTAACGAGTGGACTTCAACCTTATGCATTTGGCAATCTGCATATGTTTTATATAACCCCTTACTTGGTTTCAGTCTTCCGACTTTTAAACCTTTTTGTCTAATGTGTGTTTCCTAGCCTGACTTTGCGTGGTGGTTCCCTACCCTAATGGGAAGCAAAAATTGTGTTTATGTCTTATTATTATTGGTTAACTTTTTATAGGGTATCAAAGGAGAGACTCTTTTGTTTATTTATCTGATGATTATTATGCAACTTTTATTGATATTGATTTAATTCCGTTCTTTTATCTTATATATATTTAAACACGAAGAATCAGGCTTCACGTATATAATGAATTTGAGGCAGGCATAGACGAGGCGAAATGATCGCCATCTAGAGAGTTGATGTAGAATGAACAAAATATTTCATCGATATTACATATTTCGTTGCTCTATTCAAGCAAATGATCCGTTCGAAACAAGTTCATTGCTATACATCGGAATAAGAAAACTTTTATGTTGTTCCAAAGATACATTCCCATCAAAATGATCATTATTTGATCAAATCAACGAAATGTTCATAATTGAATCAACATCGACATCATTTTGGATCAACATAATTTGTTTTTGATAAAACCATATATTTTGTTGATCGAATTGATATTATACTGTTGATTCAATTAGACTACATTCTTGATTTGAACAAGCTGCTTCCATGAAATAATCATGTATCTGGTTGATTCAACAAGAAATTGCTTAGTCTAACAAAAATAATTCAAGCATAAATAATTTGTTGATGCAACAAATCCTTTTTTTCCGTGTGGGATATTTCAAAAATGGATTTGTTTTTCTCATTTTACTTTGTAAATTACTATCATATGAACTATATCTGATGTTCGCTTTGATTGTGGTTCCAATTCTTTCAATGAAAAAACAAGTTTACTCAATTATTAATTGGACTTTTGATGTTTTGATAACTGATGAGAATGTGTATCGATGAAAATGGCCAACCTAAAATATTCTAAGTTCAATGATTCAAAAATGGTTACGAATATCAATATAGATGTTGAGATAAAAGATTTTCGTGTTTCGATTTTACACCAAATGACCTAAAAATATATGGGGTGTGTCATTTGGAAAACTCGACAAAAATCACTTCCAAAAGTTCCGAATTGAAAAATCATTTTAAGCCACCCTGTATAATTTGAGGGCATGAATATTCTACAGAAATATCACACATAGTTCCATCAAAAGGTATTATGATTATTCTCTAATAAATTTCATAAATTTGATTACAGTGAATTTTTCGGTATGCAGATGACATTGCGCCAGTGAGTGTTTTCAATTTCCTGTTGTTGGATTTTTTACCCAATATATCGTTAGACGTGAAACAGTAATTTTTAAGGGCAAAACTGCATTTATCATGCGATGGTTTTTTCTTCGAAAATTTTTTTGTATCGCAAAATTACCTGAATGATCTATGTAGAACCTCGAATGTCATGTGGCAAGCAATATTCCCACACTCAAATCCTATAAAGGAACCATGCCTTATAAGTTGCCCTGAGATAGTGATAAACATAAGGAAATTACTCATAACTTGAAAACGCCGCAACCGATTTGATTTTTTTTCAGCGATGAAAAGGCAAATGATGTCGAAATAAATCTGTGTTGAAAAATACAGGGTGTTCTATTTGAAATATTCTAATGAACGTCGTCTGAATCTTATTTACAATATTCAGAATGTAAATTTTAGCACCCTGTAAAGGATAATCTCGCATTACTGGATTGGTGTTCGTGAGACCTTGCTACTACTGTATGCCAAAAATATTCCCAAAATTTTAATAAATGAATATACCATACCCAATTCAACATGACCCTTCAATAGTAGTAAAAATTGGTTTATCAATTATAACTTGGCAACGCCGCGACCAAATTCAATTTTTTTATAGCGATGTAGAGCTAAACTTCAGCGGAATGAATTCTGAATAAAAAATACTGGGTGTTCTATTTGAAAAAAATCGTCTCCGAGTCCTCCCGCTTTTATAAAACACCCAGTATTGTAGAAAATATTTTGGGAATGGAACCTTTAATAACGAAAGGAATTTGTTTTCAAAAGTTTTTCTCTAGTGATAATGGATTTCGAGATATCGAAGAATTACCCACTAAATGGACACACTGTATATATTCTAAGGTTTTACTTCTCATTGAGGTTGACTCACACTGTATATGAAAATACATACACGGAAAAAAAGTTTTGGTGCACCAACAAAATAATTTTGGTCATTTTTTTGTTGTCAAATTAAACACAATTTTGCGAAATCAACAAAATATACGTTCATTCCAAATAAGCAACCTATTCAAAGAGACAAAATAATTTGATTGAAATATTTGCTTACTTGAACAAAAGTTTCATTTCATTCAACAACATTTATAGTTGGCATTATTTTCTTGATCCAACTATTATCTCACTGTTCAATCAATCATATGCATTTTGTCTATTCGACAAAATTAAATTAATTTTGACAAAGATTTAACATATTTTGTTGAGTCAACAATCATTTCATTGTACAACCAATCAAAGGTTTTTTTCGATTCGACAAAATTGAATGTTGTTATATCAAACAAACAGAACCTACATACTAACAAACAAATATTTTGTTGAATGATGATCTAGTTGCATTTTTACCACCAGGTGGCGACCTGAAACATCCATTTATATAATTATATGAGGCTGTCCTAGAATTTCTTATGACGCTTATACAAGCTGATAGTCTTGAATCAACTGAGGAAATTGATCTCTAATTTCTCTTAGTTTTGAAATTCAGTTATTGGATTTTTTTGAATATTATTCAGCAAAATATTTTTTCAATTCTAAATACAATTTGGTTGATGGAAGAATATATATTGTTAACATATTCACCCTCGGAAAAACTGAAATTTTTTTCACTTGAATGAAATTATATAATCATTTCAATCAACTGAATCGTTATTCATAAGAGCAGATATTGTATTATAGAAACAACATATAGTCTTTGTTTATTCAACCAATTCTTGCTGTTAATTTAAATCATTAATGAGTAACATCAAATGAATTCTGGATTGAAAACTGACAAAAAACATTTGTTGTGGTGACAAAATATTTTGTCGTGGATTTATGACTATAAGATTTTGTTGAATTTACAAAAATTTTGTAGTTTCAAACATTTTTTTTTCTGTGTAGGATGAAATTTTATCAAAGGTTTCAACATCTTGGAATGATTGCAATGAGGAACTTGATGATAAATATCTTCAAAAACCACCAGAAATCACTCCCTACCACGATGTTCTTTCAATACGTCCTTCTGAATAATCTATCCATTCAGTCTCGATAAACGACCTTCCATCACCTTGTTTGTTTTTAGAATTGTAAATGATATCATGAATTCGCAAACATCGCTGGATAAGGCTGAAATCCTGTCTTGATCACTAATTAATTTTAAGCATGCTTGAGCTGTAATTACCTAATGAGAAAAAAATAACAGGAAGACTCGTTTGATCGGAGGAAGTTGATTGTGTAGGAACCTTGGCCAAATCATCATTGTGTGGTTAGTTTGCCAGGTAGTCGAGGTCATCAAAATTCCTCTTGAATTTTCCATAGTTCATCATTTTTTCTGAATGAACTATTGAATTAAGAAAAATAGATCGCAATAACAATACCTACAACGCATAGTCATACCATAATAATTTCAACCCACACACTTTATGCAAATAGGTACTATAATGTGTAAAATCTTCTTATTATGCTTTCTTGGATCCAAAATAATGATGTATTGACTGAAAATCAACATCATTTCTGGGCGAAAGATCAACGACTTCAGCGCTATTATCATTGTTCATCACATCTATTAAATCTGAATCATATGAATTTTTGCAATCTATAGAGGGCGTTCTACTGAGTCTATCATATACGAAGCTATACTATATCGTGTTGAAAAGGAATATTATATCAGATAAATTATGAACATGAACAAATGGATATATACCTATATATATATTTGAAGAAAAACATTGAAAATGCACATTCTCTATATGTGATGGGAATATCAACTCTTTTTTGATTTATTCAACAGGATTTATTCAACAGGAAACAACTACTTTCCTGGCTATATATGCTACTACGAACATTGAATTATATCTATTGAACGCACATGATAATAAAAAAAAACTTCTGAAGTTCAGATAAAAATATGTATATGCAAATGGTTTCATTAATAGTTTGATAAAACTTAGTTGCGTCAAACAACGACCAAAGTAACCATTTCATAAGTATTTGCACCAAATTCTGTATTATGTCCTAAGAATTATAGCAAGAAGAAGATTTTTGAAAATGGACTTGAGAGGGATGTATCTTCCTGGAAGAGCTTTTTCAAAAAAATTATAATATTCATGCCGCTTTATATTTTGAAGAACCATGGTGAATTATTGCTAATATAGCCTGAACCACCCTGTATATTAGCTCGCTCATTTCTATCCAATGAACACTTTAGTTGATGGAAAATACATCGAACCATTACTCCTAATAACATGAAGGAATTCATCATAACAAATATCATATGAGTTTTTCACAATGTTCTGCTCTTTCAAGAAAGCCACAAAAACCTGGTAATCAAACAATTCTGAATCCGCCCCTGGCATGGTTGCGTCTTTACTGCGCATGCTCACATTTGCCGTGCGAGCCACGTTGGGGGAACACATGGGGAACACTAGAGTCTCGAGATCATACCCGTGTGTTCACCGAACACGCCCGATCGTTACCTAAACGGTGGGGACTGTGGGGAGACCGAGACGTAAGCAGGCAGCCATGATACAATCAGTGGGCAGCTCAGGTGGGCAGGCAGCTTCTCTCATGTTGTCTCTGTTTTTGTAGTACGGGGTGGGCCACCAACAGTTTTCTTGATCACATTTCAACATGTTTTTTTTTTAATAAATAAGAAACATTTGATAGGCATCAAGTGGTCTACTGCGACCTATCAGATAATGAAAGCGATGATTTGATTTGCAATAATTCGCTATGTCACGACGAGTCCTACATGTAAATAGCGAACCACTCATCGAAAATCATGAAACTATATGTACATATTATATGCTTATGTTTTGTTGGCGACGACGCTCGATTTTATTCAAATTATTTTCGATAATGTTCATCTGCTTCACTAGAAATTATTATTAGTAGTTAGTAGTAGTAGTAGTAGTAGTAGTAGTAGTAGTAGTAGTAGCAGCTTTGTTATTCAAAATGGAACACCTTATATTTTATTACATTTTTCGATTCTTCTAATTGAGCTATGATTTCGTTGATCAAGCTCAAGGTATACCTATATAAACGTAGAATGTGAAAAATCGAGATTTTTTTTGTATTGAAACTATACAATACCCATATTGATTTGTCAAAATGGATTCGGATTCGAAGTATTCTATTCACAGCAGCAAGAAAGATACAATCAATGAGCAGTGTATATATCACTGAAGATGTCCCCACTTGGTCAAAGAGTTTATTTTTGGTAGGTACCTATATCTATATTCTATACCTATGGCTCTTGTAAATTTCAGAATCCTAATAACTCAACAATTACGTAAAATACAGGAGTGTTTCCATTAGATTGACAAATTTGACTCCAAAATAATTCTGGCACGCGCCAATATTCATAACGTCCAACTGAATGAGAGAAGCTGCCTGTTTACGTCTCCCCACCGCTTAGGTAACGATCGGGCGTGTTCGGTGAACACACGGGTATGATCTCGAGACTCTAGTTTGGGGAACACTCGAGAACGGTATTGGCCTTCTAGGTCTTTGGTGACTAACCTACTATTCTTTGTCTTTGAGTTCTAAAATGAGCTCGAAATACTTCACCTTCCACTTCTAAACCCAATTCCAAGCGTTTCCTCAGATTCTGAATTGCTCGCGAGATGTCTCGTCTTCTTATCTTAGCTCTGGAAGTGTGATTATGGTTCTTCTCAGCTCATAAAAACCGATCGGTACAGTTTTCCAGCGAGAGAGATCAGCAGGTGACCGCACTGGCCATCGTATGTCTCCGTTTTTGGAAAGAACCTTGTCAGGAAACATATCTGACAGACACTCGGCAACCCTTCTTGCGATATGTTAATTATTAAATGGGAATTCAACAATTCTGTTCGCATATTCAATTGAACTGTCAAAATTCAGTTTGTTAAACAAAACTGTTGGCGTTTCTTCCAGAGCACTTTTCGCTAAAATTGTTTTTCCAATTTTGATCAACAGCAAAGATTCGATCATATCGTGTGATACATCATTGTAATCAGAAAAAAATAGTAGATTGTTTTACTAGGATCAAAAGTGACACTTTGTTTGACAAGCGAAGTCTGCATTTGCGAGGCGGAGCGTATAGCGAAGCCGAGCGAAAGCAAAATTTGCGAGTCGAACAAAGTCACTTTTGATCCGAAAGAAACATGCTATTTTTTCTGCAACCGGAACAATTAACTCAAATAAACATGTGAAGTAACCACCAATGCCGTGCCATATGTATGCAATGCAACAAATATTGACAAATAATCCATGTGGTGAGAATATTCTACCTGCATTAACAGCAGGTTAGGTTTTCTAGGATGTTCGAATAATTGTAGTTTCAATATAAATACAACCACAGAGTGACATATCTGTGTATGTACCAGGTGCTCTAATGGCAAATACTGCGCCAGTGCCAGCTATAGGAACAAGACGTGGAAAATATTTGATTAGTGAGCATATTAACAATAATAATAGTGATTATTTATTCCTCTCCATACTACACTGTGTTTGACTTGATAATCAAATGAAGCTAAACAATATCGTTGTGTGAGACAAAAAAACTATTGCTTGCCGTGATTATTCAAAAACAAGTTATCCATTCCGAGAATAACGAATAAAATATGGATCAAGCAAGTATTTGAATCTTGAGGGCTTCCCTGATCAAAACAAAAATACTTACTGAGATGTTTATAATTCCAATACTAAACTATAATAAGGTGTATTTATATCTCCAGCATGGGTATGAAATGCCAAATCTGCTGAAATCGAAAACAAATCGGGTATGCGTCTCAACCCAAATAACCAACCGTCACAATGTTTTTTATTCTTGATGACGTCCAGTACATCCTTTTTAGTTCCTATAGGAACTGAATATATGTTGCCTAGCAACATACCTATTTTTGTGTCAGTAATAGAAACGTCAAATTAAGAGCTAATTTTGGTATCAAAATTGACGACTTTTGTGTCGGTTGCAGAAAAAAGACTTTTCAAAAATGCTAAAATCCAATATAGCGCCCATGAGAGGAAACAAAGTTGAGAGTTGTAACTTTGGCATCAAGAACATCATGGAAAACAAGATGACAGATTCAGATTCCTTGTGAAAAAGTGCCTCAAGAACGTCCTAGTCAAAAACATCTAGGTGTTTCTGTTTTCGCCTGAAAAAATAAAAACGAAAATTACGAATATTCGCTCTTGTCGAATAATTCAAAAACTGAAAATGACACATCGAATTTTCACGCAGATAAACATTCAGTATGAAAATGCGCAGCTTTGCCCTAATTCAACTGACCTCGTATCTCTTATAATAACTGAGATCCCCATGGTGGAGCTCGAAAAACGGGCACCCTGTATATAGTTCCAAATGGAAAATCGAATGGATAACCATTTGATCATAACTGAAAATAACAGGCAGCAACACCCTGTACTGCAATGACCTTACAGCCAAATGAATCGGCAAATCACCTACCGATTGATCTTTTCAGCAGTAAAAGGTAAATGCCAATAATGCCATTTTTAGACCCAAGATCTACTGAGATAATGTTCGATTAACACAAAGCCTTCTGAACTGCTGCGCAATTATATTGTGAAGACTTTCGAAAATTGGGTTTTAAATAGCCCACAAGTGCAATTACGGATTTGAGAAGGTTAACAAATGGGAGTTTTTATTAGTCTCTATAGGTAGTGTTTATAGACATACGAAATCTTTATCTTGATACTTTGATGACGATAACGATAGGTAGCCGTCATGGAAGGAAAACCTAATCTGTGGGAAAACGCATACCAATCTGAATACTTATATTTGTTTTCACTTTGCAGATACACGAAAAAAAAACGTTGATAACAGAAGGATAACAGCTAGTAAAATTTCCATACTATATGGGACAAGAAGAACTCGCTTCATTGACCACAAGAAAATAATAGATTGTTTTATTAGGATCAAAAGTGACACTTTGTTTGACAAGCAAATTTTGCATTAGTGAGGCGGAGCGTTTGCGAGAATTTTCTTGTATTGTTTTGAAATAGACATTATATTAGAACTGAAGTCATTCCAGAGAGTGTTGTACAGGGTGTTTAAAAAACAACCTGACCACCTGATAGGCAGAACACTGCAAAATAAGATGAATTTGCTCAGTGAAAAACTTGTCGTAACGGCATCCGTTTTCAAAAGATACAAGTTGTTGAAAAAATTATTTTTTTACACATTTCTTACGATTATGTCGAAACTACTGGCAACATTGCAATGAAATTGTGTATTGAGGTTAGTTCTTTCCAAGCCGAATTTGATGAGTACTTGAACATCATTCAATTTCACAACAAAAAGGTACTCTTCCGATTTGAAAATGATGAAGTGATAACTGTTGCTGGTATAAAGCTATATGTATTATTATAGTAGTATTATAAAAAATCATCACCTATTCATTGCAAATCGAAAAAAAAACAATACATTTCTAATGCTAAACTTATTGATGTAACAATGATTTACAAGAATAACATTGAAACAAATTTTACTAGAAACATGGATTACACAGTTTCGTTGTATCAAGCAAAAAGTGTATGCTACAGAGGTAAATTCACATCTGGAGTTGCAAGTCAGAATTGAACATCACTAAGATGAACTTACAGCTGATCCTCAACCATTTAGGAAAATGATGCTTTCATAAAAAAAAATATCGAATCGTGTATTCGTGGAAACGAAGGACATTTCGAATATTTACTCTAACTGATTCAATATTTTATGTTTCTATAGTCAAATATTTCTCAATTTTCTACTTTTGATCCTTTGTTCAATCAATAACCACAGCACGAGAATGATGGTATCGTTTTTCAATCTGAATAAACAAGTAATTGATCTCAATGAGCTATTACTCCATTATTTTCAAATCGAAATATTCCGAAAACGAAACACAGTATCGAGTTTTACCAAGAGTACCTTTTTGGTGTGAAATTGAGTGATGTTTGAGTCCACATCGAATTTGGGTTGGAGAATTCAACCTCAAAAAAGTTATGTTCAAAATTAATCGGTACGAACCGTGTTACTAGCGTCCTATATGAGATTCAGATATAAAAACAAATTCATGCGATGTGTCAGGTTCCAAAATACATCCATACAAAATTTCATCACAATGTTGCCAGTAGTTTCGACGTAATCGTGAAAAATGTGAAAAAAATTCATTTTTTGAAACACCCTGTATTTGGGGCATCCAATGGATGTTCCTAAAGGAATGTTCAAAATTATGTCCCATCAGGAACATGCTATGGGCGTCCTTGCATGGACATTCCACTATATGTACCACGTGGAACGTCTAAAGGATGCTATTTCTCGGACATTTCAAATGATGTACCAACTCGGACATTCCATGGACGTCCTTGGTCAGACATTGCATAGTCACAAGGAAAATTATTTTAGGTCCGGGACAGAAGGAATTGAATTGAACAAAAAAGGGACGTCCCTAGGAGATTGCGTGCTATCAGAGAATGAAATGGGGTATTGTATAAGGCATAAGGACATGATGAATCAAAAATAGTTAGGATTATTTGATGATATGCTCTCTGCTCTCACCGTACCATATCTAATAATATTTAGTCTTACAATGTGCTAATAGTCGAGTTGTCTTCATTTGAGAAGAACAAAAAGAAAACTTCACTTCCATCAACCTGTATCTTGAAAACATCGCAATTCCGGAGTAGTAATTTTCTTCTAATGTTGACCCAAGAAATATCCCTCTATTTTTTTTCAAAACCTGATAAAGTGGCTATCTGTTCGAAATATCACTGTGTATTTCGCTATTTCAGGAAAGGAATTACACAATTACTATATCTAGAATTCAATTCAGTTATTACGTGATAATATAAAGCTAATGAACACTAACGAATCAATTTGATGTGTACTGAAATCTAATAATAATTGCGAGGTACTTATTTCTTGAACTTTATAGCTTCAGTAATATAATGCTAGATCTACCGGTGAGAGAAGACAACAACCATAACGATATTGAATGAAATTTTAATAGGGAAACTTAATTCTGTAATGATGATTTGTAACGGTTCTTCCTTCGAAGAGATGAGTTATTATGTGTGCATAATTTTTGCAATCGACGAGAATAGTGAAAATAATGGATGCTGTTTTATCGAGTACCGTTTGTTACACGTTATTTCCTTATTCATTGGCTCATCTCTGAGAAGTTGATTGCAATATTTTGTTGAATTCGGAGTATTACACTGTGTTTATAGAATCTCCCCGCCTTGTTAGTTAATTTTGAAACAACCAAGATTTCATTTCAAATTTTGCTTCATTTTGATTCCGATAAAAAGTATTGGTATGTTTCAGAAGATTTTTCAAATGGAATAGTCGATTGATAGGTACTTCAGAATCTCGGGCAAAAATATTCATATATACAAAACAATATGGCGAATGTAAATGTTTGAAATCTCGTACGAGCATAGATCGCTATTAACTTGCTCTCGTGTAATCTTGTAATATTTTACCGACTCTTATTGGCATCTAGAAGAGTTAAAGGTTGAAAAGGTTACAAAAATGATTCCATATATTCGTGGTCTAGTATCCACTGGGCACTCAATCTGACATTCATCGTACATTGCAAACTAGATTGCAATGGACAATTAAGGGTTTTTGAAAAAAAGTCAATTTGACACTTATTCTGTCATCATGAATTACTGTTTAATTGTATACTAATGCAATTGCATTCAGAAGTTTTTGATGAATCTGAGGAAGTAGGTATATCAGATCATTGAAATTTGTGTTTGTTTCATAATATAGTGATGTAGACACTGATTACTCAGTGTGGCAAATGAATGTAGATACGAGGAGAGCGTAATTAGGTGTATTGTAGCTTTTAAAGATTTATTACTCAAAACTTGATTGACAATATCAAAAATTCAAAATCAATTCAATTGTATCAATAAAAAAATACTCATGACAACGACATAATATACAAAGTGATCAGCTCCAGATCCAACATCCTCCCACCTTTTGCAATGTGAATTGCAGAACTAACTCAAAATTTGAAACGGTCCGGGGTCTTAACTGTACGTCCATGCCTTGTCGTGATACTAGGAACCTCTACTATCTCTTCATCCTCATTTATAGTTCCAAGATGTCTTCTTTTTTGGATTTGTATTTCTTCCCTCTCTTATTCGTCTTTTTCTCGTCCATATATCGCTCATTTCCAGCATATGTAAAATATTCGAGAAAATTATCCAGAAACGAATCAACTCTTTCTTCAATAAATATAAAGTCATCTCAGAAAAACAGTACGGATTCCGACAAAACCGCTCTACATCGGATGCGATTGCGAGATTGACAAGGATGATAAACAATGCCATAGACAAAAAACAAACTTCTATTTGTATTTTTGTCGATCTCGCAAAAGCATTCGACACGGTAAACCATGAACAGCTTCTTCTGGCCCTCGAGAATGTTGGTTTTCGGGGAATCTCCTACAACCTAATGAAAAGTTATTTATCTAATAGAACGCAATGTGTCAATATAAATGGAACTCAAAGCGACTCAAGAAATATTGGAATTGGCGTACCACAGGGAACCGTACTAGGCCCACTTCTCTTTAACGTGTTCCTCAACGACCTTTTTGAACAAGAAACTAAAGGAGAAATCATCAGCTTTGCTGATGATACGGCAATTTTTTATGAGGACTCAAACTGGATTTCGCTTAAAAATACCATAGAAATGGATTTCACTAAAATCACAAATTTTTTCAGCTGTAAACTCCTAACAATAAACTATAAAAAAACATTCTTCATCCCCTTCACATCATACAGTAATAATCTACCTACATATCAGGATATTAAAATCAATGATACAACTAATATACAAACGAGCATAAATTCCGTACGGAAAATTAAATATCTAGGAATAATCATAGACTGCCACATGAAATGGGACGAACAGGCACTTTTCGTAATAAAAAAACTCCGGTTTATGGTGTACAAATTCAAAAATCTAGCAAACTTTATCGACTTGAAATATCTTAAAATACTATACCATGCTTTGGTGGAATCTCACCTAACATACGGGCTCATTGCTTGGGGTTCCACGACGGCAACCAACTTCTACAAAGTGGAAAAAATCCAAAAAAGCGTATTGAAAAATATCTATAAAAAACCAAGAAGATATTCTTCTGTAGCTTTATTTTCTGAATTAGAGGTATTGAATATGAGTCAGTTATTCGCCAAAACAATTCTGTTGAAACAATACAAACACAAGGAAGAATTAATTTCAATCAACCATCCTTATAATACTAGATACAGAATAAATGCAGTTACTATACCACGAGCAGAAAAGACAATTGGTCAAAAATGCTTTACCTATCTTGGCCCTAAACTATTTAATAAACTACCACCAGATATAAAAAAAATACATTCATATAACCTATTCAAAAAGCTGATAACAAGTTGGTTACTGACTCTCCCCTACCATTTCATATTTAATATTCTATACACAAACAGGTCATAACATACATTAATTAACTTATATTAGTAAGAAAATAAGTTCCCATTTGTACCAATGTTTAATCAAATACTCTTATTCTAATGTACATATATATTAGCCCCTATAACCACTTGATAACATGTTATACATAAAATAGCACTCACCAATTTTCACTACTATATTGTATCTTACAACTATATTATACATTTTACTGATACCAATTACTGTCCACAACTATATACACTATTTTATATTACTCTATAACTTTATTATACATTTTACTGTCAAATACTGTCTACAATTTAACTATTTTATCTTATAACTATATTATACATTTTTACTAACACAAATTACTGTTAACATGTATATGTGTATGCGTATGTCCTTGTGCGTTATCATGTACATAAAATTTACAACATTTACTTGAATGAATTACGTCAATGAAAACTTGCATCAAGCTCCA
Source organism: Phaedon cochleariae (assembly GCA_918026855.4). Classification (NCBI taxonomy): domain Eukaryota; kingdom Metazoa; phylum Arthropoda; class Insecta; order Coleoptera; family Chrysomelidae; genus Phaedon; species Phaedon cochleariae. Next base: position 15,405,819 of record OU896710.1, on the reverse strand, counting down.
ACTCACGCACAAACATATAGATGGAAAAATCGGCCCACGCACAAGTTTTACTTTTGTGGGCTTTCCTCCCATTTATTCTCCATGTGCTATATATCTCATGTAATGTAAGTTCAATCAAATTTGTAATTTCATGGTAAATAAAATTATTATTATTATATTCTTCTCTTCGGTATTCGCTTTTCCCAATTGATTTTCTCCAACTTCTTGTGACGATACTTCAAGTGGAAATAATCTCTGTAGTGGTCTAATTAATTCTTTCTTTCCTCCTACTTTTACTCTGGCTACTCTTGAAATGTTGACCTTTCCAGGGTATAGTTCCATGATCTTCGCTAGGGGCCAGGTAACTCTTTTCATATGGTCTACTTCTAGAAGAACAATGTCACCTGCCCGAGTATAAGTCACATTCTTGGTTCCTCGATTCACCAGGTTTGCTAGGTACTCCTTCCTGAAACGAACTCTAAAATTGTCTCTGATTCTTTGTAAATATATATGTCTCTTCAGCAGATGATGTCTTTCAAACAAGACTAAATCAGATAATTCATTGCTGGGAATGCTATGTATAAAATATAATGGAGTCAAAGGTATCATATCGTCATCATCTGAAATATAGGTTAACGGTCTTGAATTGATTGTTGCCTCGCAGTCACATAGTACTGTCGATAGTTCTTAGTAACTGATAATTGACTTTCCCAAATTTCTCCTGAGTAACTCTTTCACCATCCTTACAACTCGCTCCCACCATCCTCCCCACCAGGCAGCTGTGGGTGCGTTGAATATCCATCGTAGTTTCCTTACCTCGGAATATTTTTGAATTTCGTCCCAGTTAATGTTTTTCAGATGATTATTTGTTCCAACCAAATTTGTACCATTGTCGGAATAAATTGTCGATACTCTTCCTCTTCTGGCTATGAATCTCCTTAATGTCCGAATGAATTCCTCCGTTGACAAGGAAATAGCTAGTTCAAAGTGGACAGCCCTGTACACAGCACAAGTGAATATTACTACCCAAGCTTTCCCTCCTTCTTTCAAAAACAACGGCCCAGCATAGTCAACTCCTGTAATTTCGAAAGCAGCTGCATCATTGACTCTATCCTTTGGCAGTGGTGCGAAAGGTGTGTCGTATGATTTTTGAGTATATCTTTTGCACACAATACAATTCGCTAAAACCTGTTTTATAGTTTTTTGGCCTCTCAGTATCCAGAATCTTTCCCTCAGAATACTAAGAAGTGTTTTCACTCCTGCATGAGAAGATAGCAAATGCTGTTCGAAAATTAATTTGAAAACAACTTCATGGTCAAATGGTAATAATATAGGAAACTTGAATTCTGGCGAGTCATTTAAGTAAAATAGTTTTGTTTTAACTCTCAATAAACCACTATCATCTTTGAATATTTGTAATTCCTTCGTAACCTTTATATCTTTCTTCGAAAAACTATCTTCCTGTATTATTTTTATCAAAGTTATTTCTGCCTTTTCTACTTCAGAATATGTCAGTTCCCCGTTGATTCTGTCATTTTCGTTAGGGCTAATTGGGGTAATCACAAACAGGGGCAATCTTGAACACGTTCAATATCATTTGAATTTGGCGCCTACGAATGACGCCGAGCAACGACAGCGACACTGCAACCTTCATCCGCATTCCACTGTTTACACCGATTGTTTTTGCTACCGGTTCAGCTGAAAAAAAATATTTTCGTTCTTGCTGTATGAAAATTTGTTGAGCAGATTCGAAGTGATCACTTTTTTTCGCAAAAGAAAGTAGAAATTGGTCAAGGTAAGCTGTGTTATATCTATATTTGTATTGATTATAAGTAAACTAATAGCTCATTGGCATTTTGAGGTTATCTATCACGGAATGACCAGTTCACATGTGTTTACAATTGCCCCAGTAAAATAAAAATTGGGGTAATAGTAAACTGATTTTTGGGGGAATTGTGAATATGTTTGCTTGTTTGGGGAAATTGTAAACACAATAAGACATAACCTAATCAAACCTTTGTACTTATGAGTAGAATAAATCCATTTCTTGCAAAGTATTTTGTTTTAATATCCTTGGGGGAATTGTAAACATTAGTCGAAATATCATCAGTTCAAGAACGAAATCACATCGGTTTTGTTCTGTGTTCACAAATACCCCCTATAAAGTTGAACAGGACTCATATTTACGACATACACGATGTTTACAATTGCCCCAAAATTTCCAATAACGTTTTTTTTTCTTGGGTAATTGTAATAAACATCTAATATTTTGATAAATTCTCTGACCTCATTCTTGCTATGCAAATCATATATACACAATACTCCAAAAAAACTGCACCCAAAAAAATTATGAGATAAATATTCAACTTTACATTTTAACAGACTTCAAAGTTTCTTTTGTAATAATCGTTTACCAATACCCCAACTAGCCCTATTTACATTGAATCTGAATCTAAATATCCACGCTATCATTCGGTATATTTTCGAAGATTTAGAAAAATAGTTTAACCTCGTACTGAATCTTTGTTTCTCTTGAGCTACTGTTACAATTGATCGTTTTTTCACTTCTTCTGTTGATAATATTATTTCTGACTTTGGCCATAATTCTTGTTCATGTTTCAGCCACGGAGGACCCTCCCACCATTTGTTCTCAACTAATAACTTTGCATGGCATCCCCTAGATGGAAGGTCTGCAGCATTTAAATTCCCAGGAACGTGAAACCAGTCGTCAGGGTCAGAAAGAATTTCTCTAACCCTATTATCAACAAAAGTATTCCAATCACCCTTGCTTTTTATCCACGTGAGAACAACCATAGAATCAGACCAAAAGAAAGTTTTCATTCGTTCAAACATTTTCAACTTTTTCATACTCTGATGTAATCTCACACTGATAAGGGCTGCTAACAATTCCAGTCGTGGAATTGTCAGGTTTTTCATTGGTGCAACTCTAGATTTTGCCTGAAGAAGTTGTACACATACTGTATCATTGAATTTAGCTCGTAAAAATATACAAGCAGCATAATAATATGCTGTCTTACTCGCATCGCAGAATACGTGCAATGAATTTTCTGACATCTGCAACGAAAATTTTGCTGAAGGCCTTGGAATTACACAGAGACTGAGCCATGATATTTGTCTTACCCAGTTCTCGAATTGTTTAACGATTTCTTCAGGCAACTCTTTATCCCAGCCAAGATTCAATGTCCACGTCTTCTGCAGCAGTAATTTTGGGATCAGAGTCACTGGACATTAAAAACCAATAGGATCAAATAACTTTTGAGCAACAGAAAGTAACCCTCTTCTTGTAATTGGTATTTGTTTCAAATTATCCAGATCGTGAATATTGCAAAAGAGTGTATCTTCTTTGAAATTCCATGAAAGTCCCAAAACAGGAGCTATATCGTTTGTACAAGTGATATCAGAATTTCCCTCACCAAAAGAGTGGATCCATCCCCTCAAGAATTCAGCAGACGACATGATAATTTCAGATTCTTCGATGAACTTCTTCAACTCAGAAATACTGTCTACGCTCGTAACGGAATTATCTACGTAAAACGATGAATTAAATTTATCTGCAGTTGCCATCAAGTGTTCTGGAACATTTCTCAAATGATGAGAAATTGTCGCTGCCAACAAAAATGGACTGGATGATACACCAAATACCACTCTGCAGTGCCTAAAAATTTTCAGTTGTTTGGTCGTGTAATCTTTCCACCAAAAAAATCTGAGGAAATCTCTATCTTCGACATTTAGACTAATTTGGAGGAAGGCCTTCTTGATATCAGCAATCATTCCAATTGCACCAATCCTAAATTGTAACAAAATATACGGAATTATTTCTATGAGATTGGGCCCTTTGTCAAGACAACTATTTAAAGAATTCCCTCTCCTATCATTCGCGGATGCATCAAAGACAGGCCTTATTTTAGTTGTAGCACTCGCTTCCTTGATGACAGCATGATGTGGTAGATAATGAGCAACTTTATTACATTCATCCTCTGGAACCTCCTCGATGATCCCTAGTTGTTGCCATTCGTCAAAAACCTTTTCATACTCCACGAACTTATTAGTATTCACAAGCTTTTTACTGGTAGATAATAACCTACGTTCTGCGATTTCCCTATTACTCAAGAGATCTGGATGACCAAGAGACCATGGAAGGCAAACTTCATACCTGTTATCATCATTGATAGTGATAGTTTCAGAGAAATGCGTTAATACTTCTATCTGCCTGTCTTCTTTGCTTCTAACTTCTACTGAATCTTTTATTCCCAACAACTCCAACTCCCACAAAGCAGACACTGAGGTATGAGAAGGACACGACAAAGTTATGAAACTATTGTTTTGAGAAAACTGACGACCCATAATTGTCCATCCTAGTTGGGTCTTCATTGCAATTAATCCTTCATCAATTCTCTCTAATGATCCAGTAAATAGACTACCAAGAATATCAGCGCCCAAAAGAAGAGAGATTTCAGTGATCTTTGAGCTAGAGTCTGAAATAATTATGTTTTTCTCGCACAAATACCTTATCAAGGCAGTATTTTCTAATTTTGGTATATTGTTGCAAATTCTTGATTGTCCAGAAAAATTATGAGTTATTTCAAATGATTTGTTCAAGCTTTGAATCGACACTTTGAATAAATGATGTAGGTGCTAGTTCTGTTCCCCCAAAAACACCCTGTACTATGATTTCTTCGCCGATTCTCATAAAATTCTTATTTTTTGTGCATTCTGATAAAATGTAGGACCTTTGCGAACCTGAATCTAATAATGCTCTCACTATCTTTGTTTCATTATCTTGAATAAGTCGAACAACCAAAGTCTGTAGTAAAGTTTCTGTTTGTCTGTGAGTAACATTGGTAGTCAGAACATTTTCTACATTACTCCTATTTCCTTTATCAATGCCAAGCTTATTCATTTCATGAGTTTCACTGATTTTTTCAACAGATTTATTTACATATAAGTCGGGACACATGATTGGAAAGTGTTTTCTGCCACAAATTAAACATTTAACATAGATTCTGCACTTCTTTATATTATGATTTGGTCTGAGACATCCCAAACAACAGTTTTTCTTGAATACCAAATCTCTTTTTTCTTCGTAAGTTAATTTTTGTGCCATCATGCAGTCCTGACTTGAACGTGTATTGTTACAAAAAATACATGAGACATTAGGTCTCTTACCATCTCTCAACATCTTATCAGATGAAAAAATAGTAGCGGCTGTACTCATACTTTGTTCATTGTCCTCACCTCGCTGATTCCTGATGGATTTACTTGTGCTGTGTACCTTACTGTTCTCTCTGGCCGACGTGAAACTCTTTTGGGCTAGGTTAATTCTTTCTTCACTTTCGACCTCGGTTTTCAGAAAATCTAACAACATATTGAGGTGATTAGTCGAATCTTTGCTGCCTTGTAATGATTTCAAAAAAGAGCTGCGATGTCTCTCCCACACTCGCAAAATATCTACAGGAAGAACTGACTCTACTAACGGAAATAATATGGCTGCGTATTTGTCACTAGTAACTCCTAAAGTTTCGAGTGCTCTTAATTGAGTTTCTAATTGATCGAATAATCGGGAAATAGACATACCTGTTTTATTGTTAGACAAGATTTAGAAGTTCTCGAACATAGACTTCTATCAGAAATTCGTCCCTAGCAAACCCGTTCTTGAGCTGGTTCAAAGCCTTCACATAATTTTCTCCAGATGGTGGAAAGCTTTCAACTAAACTCCTAGCCTGTGACCCTTCTTCCATTGCTTGAAGCATGTACTGGAACTTATCTTCATTATCTATGGTCTCGTCTTCGTCGATCTTTTTGAATTGGCCCCAGAATCCGATCCAGTTACGTACATCACCATTGAATTTCTTCAGTTCTATTCTTGGGAGTCGAAAATTTCTCTTTGTACTTGACTCTCCACTGACACTCATGACATCGGTTGACTTTGAATGGTTATTGAGTGTATTCAGGGCCTGATTAACCATTAGGCTGATTAGGCTGCAGCCTAGGGCGCGAAGATCGGGGGGGCGCGCAAGACGCGCTAAAATCGTGTCTTCGCATGCACTAATCTAGCATCATTGCATCTACCCTACATAGGTATTTCAACTAGACCGAGACCAAACAATGAAACTAAATGCGCTTGATAGTTCCTGATTTCAACAATTAATTTTGAAATTTTAAAAAGCGCGCGTAAAACAAACACTTGTCACTCGAATTGGTTGGGACTCCCCGGTGGTTTTAGTATACTTTGTTACTTTGCCGAATTGCCTCGCTGCATTCATTTCATTTGCCTTCTCTCTGGGAATCATCTAATCGTTCGTCCGTTGTCCGTTATATCACGCGCTCACATATATTGGGGGGTTTGTTGCAGTTTATAAAAAGTTTTAATATTTAAAGCATGTTCCCGAATGTGGAGATAGTATTTAGCGGCGAAAGGTCTTTTTCAGCACTCAAGAGAGTAAAAAATTACTTACGCTCCACCCTCCGCCAGCAAAAGCTTGCAGCGCTCTCGCTAATGTACATAGAAAGTGATATTCTACAAACTATCGAATTTGAAAAAATTGTGGAAAGATTTGCAAACGCTAAAGCAAGAAAAAAGACCTTATTATAAGCAAATAATAATCAATCAACTATTATAATTTTCAAATAAAACATTAATCAGTTGCAAAAATGTTTCACTTGTATGATGCCTCTCGTCTTTAAGATTACAGAAATGTAAATATATAAAAAATACTTCAAGTCGAAAACTTTTATAGGTAGTATGAACCATGTCAAAATTTTTACACTAGTAAACAAAGTCAAGACTAATATACTACTTTTTAGGCCGACCGTAATACTCATGACGGGGGCGCGTCCTCATAATTAGCCTAGGGCGGTCAGAACTCTTAATTAGGGCGTGTGTATAATATCCCTTCGCCTTGAATCTGATCAGTTCATTTCTATATAGTTCAACAGATTCCCATTCATCTTCGAATTCTTCATCGCTTATCCTTTTCTTCATGAGTTCTTCGGCGATATTTTCATCCAAAATTGATATTCTTCTAGCTTTGTCTTCTAGTTGGTCAAGCAGTACGGCAATCTCTTCTTTCTGGATCGATTTTTCACTTGAGACTATTTCCAAATTTGTAATAATCTTCCGAAACACCTGTCTCAAGAAAGCTCGTTCTTTGTTCAGTATCTCGAAATCACACATTCTGCAGTCCTGTCACGGTCGCCAAATAATGTAGCAAATGAATGTAGATACGAGGAGAGCGTAATTAGGTGTTTTGTAGCTTTTAAAGATTTATTACTCAAAACTTGATTGACAATATCAAAAATTCAAAATCAATTCAATTGTATCAATAAAAAAATACTCATGACAACGACATAATATACAAAGTGATCAGCTCCAGATCCAACACTCAATTTGCATGGATAAAATAGATATACCGACGTCAAGGAAGCATGCTGAAGTCAATATTCTATGTACTTAGTTTATTGGCTACTGGCACCTGTATCTCTTTAGTTCTATACTTTATGCATATTCGTTATGACAACCTAGTTAGGTAGTTAGTAGCCTGCAAGTATTGTACCTCCTCGCGTACTAGGTCGCCTACTAGGTTTTCATTTAGATCAACAATGCTCTATGTATGTATGTGCTTTTTCCACAGTATACAAGGTGTCCCGAAATTACATGAAGATATTTCAACCACAGAATCTAGGAACATAAATATTGAAAAATGTTTACATAAACATGGGCCCAGAAACGGCCCCCTTGGAGTTATAATCATCTGAAGAATGACCCAAGAAGATGTTTCATTTTAATTAACAAATTCTGTACATTGTAGCATGATGCCACTGAAAAAAGGATTCTTTCATTCGAAGCAATACGGACTTCATTCAAAGATATTGTGATCTTGGATATGGCCAAGTGAATGTACACTTCAAAAACCATCAAAAGACTGCTACTCAAGCTCGAAGGCGCAGGTCTCAACGGCAAATTACTGCAGTGGATTGAAAACTTCTTGTGTGACAGAACATTCCGTGTGAGAGTAGGTAAAGACGTATCGATATCATGTCGTAAAGCCAGCAGTGGTGTTCCACAAGGTTCCGTTCTCGGGCCAGTTTTATTTCTAGTTTATACTGCTGATATGCTGTTTTCACTGGACTGCCAAACTAGTGTGTATGCTGATGATACCAAAATATTCGGAAACCCGCTAACACACAGTGCTTCTCTCCAATCTGATTTGGATAAAATAAACCAATGGTGCGCCGACTGGCTCATCCCCCTGAATGTTGATAAATGCTTGATTTTGCATATCGGAAAAACAAATCCGGAACTCACGTATAGTGTATGTGGTAATCAGCTGATGTCCGGGAACTCGCAGGTTGACCTAGGTGTCACTGTAACTAGCGATTTAAGCTGGTCGGAACACATTTCGAACATCGCTAAGAAGGCAAATAAATCACTTTATCTTCTCAAGAAAACATTCTCCAATCCTACGCCTGAATTAGCTAAGAAACTGTACACAACATATGTGAGACCCACGCTTGAATTTGCCGCACCAGTATGGTCCCCTTGGCTCGTGAGAGATATTAACCTTCTTGAAAGTATTCAAAGATCAGCGACTCGTTGGCCGAGATCGATACGAAACCTACCATACGAGGAACGTCTTGAAAAACTGAAGCTTACTTCTCTCGAAACACGTCGTCTGCGTGGCAATTTATTCATAGAATATCATTTTTGGATATTGCGAATATTCATGCACATGTCAGGGATATACATATCATCTATGGAATATTCCCTGAATGTGCTGGTGGGGAATATTTTATATATTCCCGGAATATTACACAAGGAATATTCCCTATATATTCAGAATGTACCTATAATATTCTAGGAATATTCAGATAATATTCGGAATATTCCAGGAATAATACAGGAATATAAATAAATGAATATTCCGAGAATATTCCTTAATACATATTCATAATTAAAAAAAGCTGACCCAAGATGGGCTGGAACTCGGGACTTCCAGACTGTCAGATCAACGCCTTAACCACTGGGCCAGTAATCGAGTTGAATGATACTGTACATAACAATTCATTGAATCGCGTTGTTCAAAAGCGGATCATAAACACTTCCAGTTCCATATGGGCTCTCAACATGTACGATGATCTTTGAGTACTTGGATCACTACCTATCAAAATTGTGGAGACGACTTTGTGTTTTTGATCCCTGGTAATATAACCACTTTACTTTGAAATACGATGGACTTCTACCACAGATTTCAAAATCAATGACTCACATCTATAAAATAGTGATTGGTTAATTTCTATACTTTACAATTACATTGAAACATATGGGAATATTATTGGAATATGCCATGAATATACAGAAACAGAATATTCAGTTGGGAATATTCCTGGAATATTCATACCTGAATATTCCCTGCACTATCAAACTGGAATATTCTAGGAATATTCACTTTAGAATATTCCTTCTGGAATATTCCTCGTATATTCATTTTGGAATATTACTAGAATATTCACATTTGAATATTCCTTGAATGTTCCAGAGGCACGTATATATTCTAAGAATATTCGAAGGATATTCGGAATATATTCTTTTCTTTTAGCATATTTAGAGAATATTCTAGGAATATCCAGTGCTGTCTGGGATACAAATGTATCGCGTTACACATGACTTGTTTCCTTCCCCCGAAGGAATGGCACACCCGCCTCCGAGGTCATCCATACAAAATCAAGAAAGAACAATTTAGGACATAGACTCAATTTTCTATCCAACAGAGCCTCTGAGGCATGGAACAAACTGCCAATGGAAGTAGTGTGTGCACCAAATATATCTACATTCAAATCAAGACTGGATTCGTTGTGCCTCTGAAATTCATTGACTTTTCAATTTTAGTTCTTACAAACATCCTCATTTTGTATATTGTGCTATAATAGGCTATGCCTCTGCACTTACTGTTTATAATAATAATAATAATAATAATAATAATAATTCTCTTGCTATAAGATTGTTAGAATATCTTACTGGAAAGGAATGATTATTTGTCTCAGGAATAGAATCTTCAGGTACCTAATACAATTTACTTGTACCAAGTACTTGATTTCTCGAAATTTATTGGTTGAAGTGAATTCTCAGATACTCAGCCGAGAATTCCAGATTTTTCATTGGAGAATATCATGGTTTGAGTGCCAATGAGGGGTTTTTCCCCCCAAGAATGAGAATTTTGACAAAATTATAGTGGCGCTTGATTTAAGATTCCTAGAGTTTAATTGAGATTGAAGATTTTTTCTTTGAAAATTGTTGCACTTTGTCCTAATGAATGAGGTATTCATCACATTTTTGTATTCTGGATAACATGTAACGTTATGATATATTGATATACAGGGTGTCCGGAAATTATGCGCAAAAAATCAAGGGGTTGATTCTGCATGAAAAAACATGAAATTTATTTCCGAAATGCTTTGTTTTCAAGATACAGTGTGTTAAACTTTTCAGAAAAAATCGTTTTTTATGAATATTTCGAATATCCCAGACCGATTCTCTTGAAATTTGGCAATGATATTCTTTGTTATAAGGGGCTGATTGAGCCATAATTAAATTGGAATTGTGAAATCCAGTGGCGTTACGGGGGCACCCTACCGAATATTATTGTCAATAAAATGTGCGCCACTGATTTTTTCAAAATCTATATCTTCATATCCTAATCTATCCGTATCAAAAAGGAGAGATGCCGCACTTTCTGATACGGATAGATGCCACAAAAGTTTCAATAATGAAATAGCATAATTTTATATTTTACCGATCATAGAACATCGAATAACTTCCGACATCCGACAGCGAAGATGAGATTCCCTTATCCGATTTGAAGGAAAACCAAAATCCTGAATCAGCCAAGCAAGATACTGACAAACAATTTTTTTGCGTGGAATGTTTTGAGGATCACAGTAAAACCTCCAAGACAGTAGATTGGATATTCTGCATAAGATGCAACAACTGGTTGCATGTGACATGTACCATGTACTTGAACACTTGCAACCCATGCAAACGTGCAGAACTACAATAATAAATTGCGGCATCTCTCCCTTATGGGAATTAACATTGGGCATCTCTCCGCATGGCTGTAGGCATCTCTCCGTACCTGGAGGGGAGAGTTGCCAGAAAACACTTTTTTTTCGTTATTTTTTTTAGTAGTAGAGTTTTTTTCATGTTGTTTTAGGACCAATATTTCAATGAAAAATAGATGGAAGAATGATCATATGTTTTTTTAAATACATATTATTTGTTAATCGAGTTTTTATCTTTTTTTTTTTTTAAAAGTGCGGCATCTATCCGTATTTTACCCTAGTAAATACCAAAGTTTATCTTATGTTTTGTTCTTTCGGGTATCACTGGTGGCAACGATTTTGGTAAATATCCGTCATATGGCCGTTGAACTAACGGCCTTCTTTGATGAACAGGAAAGAAATCAGAAAAGGACCCTATTATGAACTTTATATGGTTTACGGTGTTTGGGAGAGCCACACTGTATAGTACATAACGACGTTATACTCTATTTAGGATAAGCAATAATGTTGGAAAAATTATCTTTAAATCAATTGAGTCACAACCGTAATTCGAGCTATTGAGTTCAAGACACTATTACAAAGCAGATGACTGAAGTGCAGTTCGAATAAAAAAATGTTGATCAGTTAGTGTTCAAGTGTGTCTCATATCTTGTAGAGCAGAGGATAACATGGTATGAACGGATATAATGGTATCAGTAACAGATTCATAATACACATCTGCCAGTCGACGAAAGACCTTGCATATAGGCAATTGACCTTATATTGTGATAAAAGTAATTATAAAATATATAGAATCTCACATGATGAATATTCGAGTGATTCTTTTTTGTCGGGGTCGGGGTATATAAATATTCGTTGAATATGCCTACACCAATATTCATATAATTAACATTCTCTTTCAGTTCTGAATTAATAACATGGAAGTTGAACATACACATTGAAGATACCGACCAGTTTTAACACTATAGGTACAACCCACTTTTTTCCTTCACTTTATAGGAGATCAATACTTATTGAAATTTGAAACAAACTATCCATGGTGATCTACGAGGATTGTCATATTATGGTGGGGTAGTACCCAGTGAGCACAAAAACATCTCAGAGATGTTAAAAGTACGAGATTTCGAGACATTGAACCTCCACTGCGATGTTCTGTTCACACATGAATAGAACTATTATAGAACAGCCAATGTCTGCCGCAGGCGGCAATTATCGAGATGTCCTTGATGATATGTCACACACTGAGAGAAAACTTGAGTTATCATAATTGGAAATCTGATAACCGTTATTACGATATCTGCAATAAATAGGGGACAGATGTGTTCATGTGCTACCATAGATGAAGTGAATTTTCAGGTGACTTGTAGTTATGGCAGCTTATTCAATTTGCAAACTTGTATAAAAACACCGCTGCTGAATAACTACTACTTGTTCTAGTTTCTATGATAACACAGAATGTCGAATAGGAATTATTCCCATAAAATGTTGCAGTAACTCTCCACTCTACAGTGGTTATTAGACTATCGACATAAAACAGCATGTTTTTATTACTGGCACAACCATCTTGAGGTAACGCAGTAATTCGTCTCATTTTATTATAGTTATCTGATATCTGCATGAAACCTGACATTTCGACATGCTATTGTAATGTAGCTCATTTTCAACAGTTATCCCAATATTTTTCTACTCTAGTATATTCATCAAACAGTGGTAATAAGGTTATCAACATTATTCGATGGTATGCATTATGAAACCGTGCTTTGAATTACTGCAATGAAAATAAATATCATATCCACACTATCACTTTTCATGATCCAAAGTTATTGTTTTCAAAAAAACAAAAAAATACGTTTAGTCTCTGAATTGAAATATTGGGGTATCTGTGGAAGTTTTTTGACATTACTCATTGATTTGTTCGGAGAAATATCATCTATATGCATTACTGACGAATTTATTAAGAAATGAGAAGTTGAATACTTATATTTACCCTTCCTTCGGAGTTATGATGAGAATTGTCAATAAAACTTCCCTCACAGAAACCCAGATATTTTGATTCAGAATCTCATCGATCATTTTGTGTTTGAAATAAACCAATTTTAGGCCTTGAAAAGTGGGTATGGAGAATACTTTTTTCATTGCAATAATGCAATGCACGGTGTATTCCACAGATCGGTTCACAGCCAGCACTAAAACAAAACTTTGCTACATCACAGACATTCACCAACAAGACACGGCTCTTTCGATTCGGACGATCGAAACCATTGAACAATAATTGAACACGGGCACCCATGACCGAGAACAGAGAAATGAACGCGATCTGTATCTTTGTCAGCCACAATACTAATGAAAGACTAGAGCGAACTGAGCCGAATTACGATTGTCGAATGATTGCCTAATAACCGTCATACATGTGAATTGCTAGAGTTATTCGTCAACGTACAATGCTAGAAACCCAAACAGCTATGATTATTGGGACAAACATTATCTGAATTCGCCAATGAGCATAATTCACAAAACGAGCTATGTCAATAAAAAATCTGAATAGACTGGAATTCATAAAATTCTCATAATGTCATAACACACCTGCGTTATGATGGTAGCAAATGTCCATTCAAGGGTATTACAAATGATATGAGAAATCGATTTTTATAATTACAGAATGGAGAGAATACTGTTGTAATAATAAAATAAATGATCAGGAATAGGAGATTTCCTTATAAAGGTTATTACAATCAGAGCTGGTAGATATTTTTAATATCCAGTTTCTCTCAGTGCAAAACTACCTTCCCCCTAGTTCTTTTAAAAGCCTTTTCATGGACACAACAAAACGTTTTCAACGCGTCTTGCACACATTAAATCGCTGTGAAAAAACCATTTTCGAGGTACTTTTCTGAAGCCTTTTGTCAAAATGAACTTTTGCATTAGGATTCCATTTCCCTTGAATGAAAAAATGCATTAAAAATAGATTGAACATAAAAATATTTTCTTGATATGAAATTACCTTCTCAATCAGTTTCTGAGTAGTGCTTACTACACACAGACATTTAATTGGAAATAGGTTTCCCAATTTTTGAAATGTTCTCCACAATGCATAATTTTGCAACTGCGGAGAAGCTGTGTATTGATGAATTCGTACTTTTATATATTGATTACACTGAGCCCTGAGGCACCGAACAACACATCTTGCATCTGATGGTCATTATTACAAACTAAATAAGTCTTCTAACACAATAAACTTCATCAAATTCCTTTCTGTTCGTTAGCAGCGTGATGTAAGCGTGACACGCTGCAAACGCGAATGCCAATTGCGAACAAGAAGAACAAAATCGAAAACAAATCAGAATTCATCGTATTGTGACGTAAGCATGAGACGTTGTGGTGGGGCAAACAAAGAAAGGGCACAAAAGAACAAAAACAATACTTTCAATATCCTTCTAACACCTCTTTGGGAAGTGCATATTACGCATCAAAAAACATCCTCATGCCTACATTTCTAAAACATCCCAAAACATCCCAGGGATACCTCTCAGTAGGCAAACAAAGTAATGCCTTAGAAGAACAAAAACAATACTTCAATATCCTTCAAAGACCTCTTTGGTCAGTGCATATTACGTCTCAAAATAACATCTTCATGCCAACATTTTCAGAACATCCCAAAACATCCCAGGGATGTTTGTGCTCGCTGGGTATGAGTCAAGACTTTCTTGTCAATTCCTACTGAATACAGGAACGTATACAAGAAATCAATTCACATGATTCCACGAGAATCATTCTTATTCTGAATGGGAACCTAGTAGGCGAGGTATAATAATGTCTGTTCAATGACCCAAAAATTGTCTGCCTGTCAATGGCACTGTTTTACTGGAAAATGCCGAGATGAGCTTATTCGATTCAATTCCATATTTGTCAACATAAACAATATTTGAGGTTGAAGATTCCTTCCCTTTTTTGTTTATTTGTTGTGTTGTGAGTAACTTTCATCTTAGACTGATTAGAATTTTGAGGTTGTGATGTATGTTGGCGGAGTACAAGAATCGTGAGCACATTTGACAGATGACCGACTCTGGAGGTAGGTAATATATACAACCTCACTTTCTTATTTGTTTAAAAAAAAATTGAATAGTTATTATTTACCTTACAAGTTGCACAAACGACGCGGAGCGGAGTTCGGGCAAATCGTCAAGGACGGAAAAGACATTTTCCGCAAAAGTTAGGTACAAAGTTTTTCCTACGCGTGTTTTTGTCCATATTATTCATGAATAAAGAAGGTTTCCGATTAACAATATTTTATGATGAGGCTACAAAATGACACTTAAGAGAAAATAGTTACATGGATCATTTAGTTAGTCCTAAATATCCTAATTTTCAACAGATGATGTTAATTCTCAATTTCAGAGATTCTGATCTTTCATGCTCTATTTTTGGATATTCAACAAATATAATTCAATGTTCGACGTGGCAAATAGCCAGGAAAGTATAGTTGTCCTCTGTTGAACATTCAGAATAATATTATATGCATATCTTTATATGAAGGAAAATACAAATTCTCTACTTCAGGAGATTTTGTTTTCAAATTTTCATCGTTTGTGTTCAATAGATGTAATTCAATATTTATCGTGGCATATAGCCAGGAAAGTAGTTGTTTTCTGTTGAATAAACCGTGAAAGAATTGATATTTTCATCACATGGAGAATGCGAATTCTCAATGTATTTCTTTATATAACAGTATGATGCAAATGTATGGAATAAATTCATTTCAAAACAAGACGACTTCCGAAAAAAATCCAAAAACTAGAGTTCAGAACTTTTTTTATTGTGTATTTTTTCAACTAGACGACCCTTCGATGTTCAATTCTCAGTAGCAGACCTCTGCAAGATTCAGTTAACCAAATGATAATCCATTTTAATTGCAATATTCTTATGCAAAATTCTGACTGTTGGATAGACGATCAGTAGACCTTTCAAACGAGGTGTCACATGACCCCTGCTTGTATTTGAAAAAATCGTCAATTACGTCATTACTTCTACACCAGTGACGTAACATCTCTCATATGAATGTCATGAGATGAGGCTTCAAAAATTAAAACTCACATGTTTTTGGAATTTCTTCAAATGTCGCCCATGTCTGAAATAATGAATTTATTCCATACATTTGCATCATACTGTATATATATATCCATTTTTTTGTGTTCATAATGTCCATAGACAAACGTGTTTTGGAAAGGAGTTGTTCGACATAATTCTAGCTGGACGACAAAACGATGTGCTGAGTACGTCTGACATGGTCTGACGAATGGTGTACCAAAATTCATGTAAGCTCTGCAGTAATTACGGAAAATTATACAGAATGATGCAGTCGTTAATAAGAGGGCATCATCCTCCATTGATATTGATTTCATTAACTTTTAATCATTATCTTACATCACGATGTTCAAAGTGTAATGTATGAAATAAGTTTATGTCATATAAAATGGACGAGGTGCGGCAACAGTGTATGGCGAAGAATTTGTTTAGATGTTTTTCTGATATAAGTGGTGTTGATTTAAACTATTCCGGTGTCATTCATTCCAGTGATATCAGAAAATACACTGGTTTGATTATCAATCTCATTACTACTCAAATTGATAGTCACATGAAAAATATGATAGTTGATCACTTTCATGATATAAATTATGAAAAATAACACCT
This sequence comes from Phaedon cochleariae, assembly GCA_918026855.4. Lineage (NCBI taxonomy): Eukaryota > Metazoa > Arthropoda > Insecta > Coleoptera > Chrysomelidae > Phaedon > Phaedon cochleariae. Next base: position 15,389,076 of record OU896710.1, on the reverse strand, counting down.
ACTAATGATAATTTTTCAGAATATATCAACTTTGTGATTCATAAATAGTATAATTTGATGTTTACAGTTTGAATTCAAATAATAGAGTATGAAAAGTATGATTCCGAATTCAGATTTGCCATAATGTATCACGAATTACACCGTCGAACCCCACGATATCAAGTTCCCAATACTTATGATAGGATAGTACAATTTTGGTGTTGAATAGAGTTAGTGTTAATTCTAATAGTCTGGAATTGTAAAGGACAACAAGAGTTTTCTTAGAGTGTAGGTAGGAAACTTTGCTACTCTTGATGGGTGATCATATAGATAGTTGCATGACCTCCTTGCTGTAGTTATTCAGTTATTTTCCAGGATTGTTGTCATCAAGAAAGGTTTAATTTTGACTGATATTCAATTTCACTTCCCATAATTTCCACCTTGATGTTTGGTATGAATAGCAATTTATTGATTCCTAAAGACAATTTCTGACCAATGATCTCTGAAATTCAATAGATCAATTGATTCATGCATCCTCAGGGAAACAAAAGGTTTTTGAGTAATTAATGAAAAAATTTTTTTTTCTGAAACAGTCTGCAACCATTGTATCTCGAAAACAAGGCAAGTTATTAGAGATGCGTACAGGAAACCAAAATGTTACCAGTAAAATCATTCGAATAATTTCATAACCTGAGCATTTTTGCTCACAATAAGTTTTTAGACCATATTCTAAAGCCCTGGAACATATTTGACAATTTTAAAGTTTCATGGTACCATAAAGAATGAAATGTTGAATGCAAAATATTTGAATTTCAGTCGAAATACCTCGAAAAAACTCACCTTTGTCATTCCATCAATCCTGGTAATAACTGAAGCACTCAGATCTAAGCACTGAAAGAGACACAGAAGATTTTTATTCCTTTAAAAATGTTTCCATTTTATATTTGAATTCAGATTCAGATTTTGAAAAATGAATTGAATTCAAGAGGGGAAGTATTCGGAACTGTCGTGTCGTCGAGATTGTCGTCCTGTACACGGGTTTGCATCAAGAGCCCAACTGTGAATGATTGATCAAGCAAGATGTCTGACAAATGCTTATGTAGAGGGGAACAGATCAGCAAAATATCGAATAACGATAAGTAGGCGCTAAATGACCTCAAGTAGGTTCGTCAAATATTATTTTCGTGGCAGACTGACAGTTGTATTATTGGTAGTGAGTGGAGTTCTATGCGATGAACCTCGCAGCCATAAGCATATGCTAGTAGTAGTTCAGCTAGACAATTATAAAAAAATCATGCTGTCCCAGAGTGGCTGCCTGATAGCGACAGCAGTATACCTTCCTGTGGCAGGAAATTCACTTTCAGCAAAGTCGTTATTGCTATCATAAGATTTCAAGTGCTGCTTCTATTCGAAAATGTATAACGGTAATATGATTTCTTGTAATGGTAGCAAGAAATATCTCAGTAAAAACTCTAATAGCACAATTTTCCTCATCTTGGTTCCAATTATCTTGCCTCATCGACTAAAACTGACGATAATAATTTATGGGACACCTTATTCACGATATGTGGCACATGCATGATGAGGCTCCACCACATTTTACTCTGAATAATGTCCACTGCTGTTTGAATCAACAGTTTTCGAATATGTAGATGAAGTGGCAGAGGAAATATGCTATATTTCATGGGGAACAGTACCTATCGAGTTTAAGGTGTACTTTAGACCAGTAAATTCTGAACAGGAATTATGGAAACGGATTCAGAATGCAATGAATATTTTCAAAAATAACGCAGAAATGATGCAAAATATCCATTTCAGTTTTTGTGCCAGTGCATTGGACCACTTCTTCTTCAATTTGATGTAATCCTAAGTAGGTACTATCAATTTTTTTAACATATCATATATATATACTTTGGGTTTCATCCAATGAACTATGTTTGAAATATTAAAAAAATAACCTAACCTGTCTTTCGAACACGAATAGGTTGGTATATATGTCCAATATTTGGGCACCATATGGATGTCCATCATGGATAACGCATGTATGTCCTGAAATCCATAGGATGTCCTGTGTATACAAAGTGGTTATCCTATGGATGTCCAAGATGTCCGGTTGAGGATATCCATTGGATGTCCAATGGATGGAGATGTGTTATCAGGGATATGATCTAGTAGGAGCATTAATCTCTTGCTAAACTCAAACAAACAGAAAACTTGAATTACTGCTCATCACAAACGAACACAAAGCAGTGGCACAAATCATTTATGAACATAGCCTAATCTGAGTAATTTCCATATTTTTTTCGATTTGGTTCCGAAGGTTTTGATCGTTGATGTTGATCGAGAGAAAAGAATAAGTGATTAATATGATAAAACTGTTGACATTATTCGAGGATGATGTCCGAATTCGCGTCTATTACTCGGCAATGTTAACAATTCTACTCTTTTTTGTCATATTTATACATTATTGTTGCATCTCCCGCCATTTTCCCTCATTCGATGAGAAATGTACAGGGTGCGCCAAATAGGACACTTTTGAAGGAAAAGCACTATTCCCGTACTATAGATAAAACAAAACTGAAGTTGGTGCCTGTTGATCAATTCACATGACAAACCCAATAATTAAAACTGCATATCGATATCTATCTTCGTTTCAGATATCCCTTTTCGTGGGAACCAGAACATTAAAAAACAAATCATGAATTTTTTAAAAGTGGATGAAACTGATTTTTTTGGCAAAAAAAGAGAATAGAATAGAATAGAAAATGGAGTGAAATTGGCCCACCCTGTACAATAATGTGAGTTTTACAGCAAGAAGTATGTGTGTGTGAGAATACAGATATATGATGTATATATAAAGATTGATAAGTAAAATGAAAATCTGCTACCAGTGAATTGTAAAAACTTGAATGTATAATAAACTACATCATTCGTTCAATATAAATGAACGTAACCTAAGGATGTTCCAGATATATTCGGAGAAATATTCTCTAAAGCATGGATGTTTTTCCAGGCACTGTATATTTCGTTCCATAACAGTGTAAATCGGGCATTCAAAAATGATATGAAATAAAGTTTCGGCTTTATTACTATTGCAAACAGTGCATATTACATCTGGATAGATCGAATACACAATTCCATTCAAAGTAAACTTAATTTTAAAATGATTGGCCATGCGTAACTGTGCAAGAGTGCGGGTAATTTGTATAGGTAACTTTAACAGCAGATATGAGCTTGGTTCCTTTGAGGTACTCATAGAATTGTATATATACATGAAAGGGTAACGAGATGCCATAGAGACATCTTTGTTGAACAGATAACTGTAATAATGATTTACTATATCTCTCCTATTTGAAATCAAAGTGTGACCAGTCGGCATATACTGTTCCAAATTTCCAGAGATCCGCTATCAATAAAAAACTGCTTTACTTGAAGTGCCCAATTATATTTTGCATCAGTCGTATTTATTAATCTTATTTGTTGTTCAAAACAAAGTCTTGGGTAACGATCACTTTCCATGGTAAGAATCTTGTACAGCCAGTAACACGCCCAGTTTCCAAACGTACTATTGATTCAGGTGTATTGATAGGCACTAAAAGAATTCTTTTTAAGAAACTGAGATGTACTCTTTCTAATACTTCCAAATACCTAATGCCCCATGCCGTAACGGAGTTGAACATAACACTCATTGCCAATGAATCAAACAATTTTACTCGTGGGTACCAGGAGTCGATTTTAGCTTTAGACAAAATGGGGATTACTGAGCCAATAGCCTGTTAGCTAGCTATTGATGACATTTCACGGAATAATCCTGAAGAGGTGAAAGTTACTCCCAGATAAACATATTTGTTTGTTACCTCTAGTGGTTGTCCGTTAAAATGAAATGAAATTAAAGGTCAGCTCATTACATGTAACATATTTTTCTAAAATCTTCAATTTTTTCACGACATCAATTTCTGAGTGGGCAAGAATCACAAGATCATCTGCATATAATAGCGCCAACACGTCATTTCCTGGCTATCATAGAAGAATGTTTCGATGTCAGCTATAAATAGTGCAAATAGAAGAGGGCTCAGTGGTTCACCTTCACTGCTGTAAACCCGTTTTTGGAAGCAATAAAATTATTATTATTATTAATGTGAGTTTTTTTTCTGAAGAAAAAGAACGAAAATAGTTATTTTTGTATCTAGAGCGCGAAATGCTACTTTGCTGATCGAGATCTGATTTTTTTAACGAGGCTTCGCCGAGTTAAAAAAATAGTCGAGATGACCAAAGTATTTCGCGCTCGAGTTGCAAACAACATTTTTTCTACAAACGTCAAAAAATATAGTTCTAAAGTAAGAATATGCTTAGCTTGATGTAAAAAATGGTGTTGAACTGGCTTAAAAAGCCTCCCCTATCCTCCCTAGGTACGCACGATGTTCCACGAACATAATAGGAATTTCCTTTCGTGCGCTCCAAGAGATAAAACGAAATTATTGTTGAACATTCAGAAATAAATGATTTCGTGGATGTTTTCTCGATTAGGGACCATTAAGTTGAAATATAAATATCTCATATACTTTACATAACAATGCGCGAAGTAGGTACTGTTTTACTTCGCACATTGTTTGGTGCAAGGTATCATGGTAACGTAGGAAACTGAAAAAAAGTGTCACTTCGCAATTTGCTATCAATGCGCGAACCTTGTCATTTTTTGACGTTTGTAGAAAAAGTAATCTCTTCACGTTTTTATTTTCGACTCGTCAGTTTTTTCTTATCAACGAATGATCCCATTGAACATTTCATTGTTTCTGAATTTTTTCTGAAACGTAATATTTGATGCATTGAACATTGCAAAGTTGCCTACATGTTTCAGAAACATTTGAGTAACTATAGAGATGGGCGGACATCTCAGGGATGTTTCATGGAAATGTTCCTAAATCTTGATACGAATACTCAAATTGAAACATTTTGAAAACATTTCTACCACGATCGTATCCTGTATTGCAATATCTCCTGAAAAGTTTCAGAAATATTTGTGACACCAAAGATATTTGCCCTCAGAACTGTTTCATGAATGATGTTTCGAATTCATATATACTGGAAACATTCTGGAAACATTTATATAGCATAACTTTTAGGATTGTTGAAACATTTCGTGAATGTATACATTCACATTGAATGTTTGAGAATGGAAAATACTTACCAGAATTGCTGGAATGAAAATATTTATATTGGTGAAATAAAAGATATTAGACATAAAAAAAATCGAATTAAATTGCTTACATACCAGATGACACAGACTTATAGTATACCTTTTTACTCCTTTGGTTTTCTAGCTATATTTCTGAAATTTGGAACATCGAATATGCTCACTATAGGACACTTCCTCACATTTCAAGAAATGTTTTTCAAAATTATTCGGTTCTCCTAGAAATGACATCAACTTTCGATTTACAAATGGAACACCCTGTATTTCTTTCCATAATTAGTTAGAGACTATTAAATAACGAATTCAACAATACCGGGTCCAGTTCCCATGAGATCAAGATGCCTATCAACTTATGAACATCTCACATAGGTCAATGGGTGTGACGGCGCAATATCGAAACTTCTTTTTCTGTCACACTCATTGTGCAAACCCGGTATTGTTGAATTCGTTATGATAATCTCTTACCGTTTATGGATAGAATATAGGATGCTCTTTTTGAAAATCGAAAGTTGTTGTCACTTCCAGGAAAACCCGAAGATGAAATAAATGTCCTAAAATCAAGGTTGGTAGAACTAATGATAATTGGTATACAAAATAAAGATCAGTTCTACCAACCTTACCTAAAATTTGAGATAGTTTCCTCTAGTGAGCATATTTGTTGCTTCGAATTTCAGAAATATAGCTAAAAAAGAAATGAGAGAAGGGGGGTATATACCATGAGTCAGTGTCACACGGTACATTGAAAAAATAGTAGGAATGATCAATATGCTGGCATACACCTAACCTACATAATTCACTTCCACTTTCACTCACGCCTAATGAATATATGTAATTAAAATAACTATATACCCACCATTGGTATCACTGAGATAACAGCCGTGATAAAAATTCAGTCGCAACAATTGAAACAAATACTCAAAAGGATACCATCAAAACACCAATAAACAAATTATACACAAGCACTCGGCATTCGCAGAAAAAAACCGCATTTCGTATAGAAAGCAAGCTGTTTTCCACACTTGCTCTTCAGGCCACTAAAATTTTTAGGCATAAGGGTACGAATTTCAGGGGACGGGGGGTTAATTCGGGAATATGTTTTGAAAAATCAAAAATGAAGCTACAGAGATGATCCAGATGGCAATTTCATATGGAATTATCTTGATGATCGTGATAGTGAAATGATTGTAGCTGTACGATAACCAGAAGTGTCTGATATTGTGATTTCCTATACTATACTTACATGCGAAACCATTGATTTTCAGGAAGGATGTTCTGATCATTATCTGGAAAAAAAGAATATTTCAGTAACGCTCGACCATTCGAAGCAAACTCCAACTGAGTATTTGAACACTAATATTTCCAATTTGTAGATCCCAGGTAGCAGGGTAATATGCTTCTTCGGCATTTAAAAGCGTTTTGTATTTTTTAATAATAATAAGTTTATTCATTCATTATAAATTTACAATGATTTCTATAATACAATGCATCTGTAATGATAAATAAATATACCAAGGAAGAAGTCACTAAAGGTTAGACCTGTGCGTGGCATATCTATTAACACATGAATATAAGACGAAATCAACTGCAACAATGAACACTAATTAAATCGACTAATAAAAAAGATAAACTGAAGTAAAATAATATAAACATTTGAAATAATGAAATAGAATAATAAAAGAGATGAACTAGGGTAAAATAAAATAAGGTGAGGGGGTCAATTAGACTAGAACAGATGGAGTAAATTATATAAGCAAATTCAGTTGATCTTTTACTGAAGCGCATTCAAAAAAGCTCATCATTAAAATAAGGTAGGTGTGTAAGTATTACCAACCAGGACAGTGTATGTATTATATTTTCATTCATTCTATTATTCTGTGAATCATTTCTCTAGAGTTTTCAAAAATAAAACTTTTCAGTTGATTTTTGAAGTTTTTTAATGTATTTTCAGTTTTGATATAGTCTGGTAGTGTGTTATATAGTTTAGGGGCTTGATAAGTGTAACATTTTTGGCCAGTCGCTTTCTTGTTCCTTGTGTTGTGATCATGATCGTAATTTTTTAGTTCATGTTTATTTTTATGTTTGTAAAATAACAGTATAGCTGCCGTATGTCCATTATAAAGCTTTTCTGAAATATATTGTCGGATGGATAGGTGGAATCCTTTTTATACATGACTTTGATCATCTTTTTTTGGATAATTGAAAAGTGATATATAGACTGTGTGTAGCATTTCAGGATTGAGAATCTCTCATAAAACTTTGAATTTGAATATTAGAAATCTAACTTTCTTAATAACATGTTTGACGTGTTTATCCCATTTCAGATTTGTATCGAAGACAACATCCAGGTATTTGAATTCTGTAACAGCATTTATATATCCGTTATTTAAAATATTTATTGTTTGGGAGTCTGGTGATGTTCTACTGTCAATATATATGGGAAGGAATGATGTTTTTGTGAAATTAATGGTTAATAATTTGCTATCTAACCATTTTTGGATTATAATGAGATCTTTTTCTGCCAGTATTTTGACTTTTTCCCAGTTTTCTTCTTCATAGAAGATGCAAGTATCGTCAGCGTATGCTATGATTTCACCGGCCGTAGGAACTGAGAAAAGATCATTCAAATAAATGTTGAAAACGATCGGTCCCAGCACGGATCGTTGGGGTACACCGAAGGTAATTTCTTAATTTGTACTAACTGATATCTTCTTGTGAGATACGTTGTAAATGATTGTAGTCCATACTTGCAGCCACATTTATCCACAGCCCTGCAAGCCAACCAGATCTAGAAAAGCTCAATCCAGAACGGAACCATATTCACCCTCTTTCTTCAGGAAATGGCGAGAGGGACGGTGGTGATCAATTTTAAGGGCCCTTCCTCAGATGTGTCCACTGGGGACAGCAGTTCTATTCACATCTTGAACAAAACATCCAGAAAGGGCACAATTGCATGTTTGTTTCCTGTGTACTGCAACTTCATAAGCGTTCCTTTTATAAACATCAATACTTCAGGAAAAGCGATATCCTCTCAGAAAAAAGTCTCTCCTGCCGGACTCTTACACTTAGCAGGGCATGTCTGTATAGATGCCCATTTGATGCATATGTTTCCTCAAGGGGCAGTGACCGGTTATTAGTCCCGTCACTTGTTTTATCTGACTTCTGTTTAGGCTCAGAATGTCGTTAGTCACTGTTTCGGACAGTGTTCCAACCATCAGTTTACTGTGTCTTTGTCCTGGGACATTATTCCAGTATGCCTGATGTCTTTCTTGCATCCACCTTGGCAGCTAGCCGCGTATTGAGGTTTTGGGGATACCGAACACAGGTTCCGGTCCCATAAACAACGTCGCAGACCCTTGCCTGGCAAGAGCGTCAGCTGCTTCATTGCCTTCAATTCCCTTATGCCCTGGCACCCATTGGAGAGTTACCTTGTTGTGGTTAGCCAGGGTTAGCAGGCTTTGAAGGCAATCCCAGACCATTTTTTATCTGATTTTATTGCATGTTAAAGATTGAATGGTCGCCTGACTATCTGAGCATATGAGGATTTGTTTACCTCTGTATCCTCTTACAATATTCTCTCTCAGGCATGCCTCAATAGCATGCACCTCTGCCTGGAATACTGAAGCATACCTCCCCAAGGAAGCACACATCCTGGTTCTGGGTCGATCTCCATATATTCCGGCTCTACTGGGTGTATTATAAAAAAGCGGGACAACTCGGAGCCGAGTTTTTTTAAATGGAACACCCAGTATTTTTTATTCGGAATTCATTCCGCCGAGGTTTACCTTCACATCGCTGTAAAAAAAATTAAATCGGTTGCGGCGTTGCCAAGTTATAATTGATAAATCTATTTTTACCACTATTGAAGAGTCATGTTGAATTGGGCATGGTATATTCATTTATTCTAATTTTGGAAATACTTTTGGCATACGGAAGTAGCAAGATCTCACGTATACCAATCCAGTAATTTTGCGACTTGTTCGTTAACAGGGTGCTCAATTTTGCATTTAGAATTTTGCGAGATTCAGGTGACATTCATTAGAATTTTTCAAATGGAACACCCTGTATTTTTATTCACAAATCCACTCCGACATCTTTCGCCTTTTTATCGCTCAAAAAAAATCAAAATTGGTTGCGGCGTTGTCAAGTTATGGATAATATCCTTATTTTTACTACTATTTCGGGATAATTTGTACCTCATAATTCTTTCATTTATTTGTATTGTGGAAATATCGCGTTGCTACGGTATAATCCAATTCCTCCAATGACCATTCATATATTTTTTTACAATAGGCTCTCCAAGTTTGAATTTATAACAGATTGGGTTTTGACAAATTTATCCAAAATGCTACTTTCACAGATTTTCTGCAGACTATGAATAAATTTTTCGAAATACACTTATATTTGTTCAATGACCTGTGAAACATCACCACAATCAAATATATCTTGAATTTACCAAAAATTTTGCTGAATTCCCTCTTGAAACCCGCGTATAATAATGAAATATTGTTTGTATCATCATGTTTACCTCCTGTTAATTACAGCGCAAATAACAGCACACAATACAATAAAATATGTGGAAAACTATATTTTTATTTTTCTGACAAATTGTCACATGAATCAAACTGACATCAGTAATCACCAAAAACAGGGTGATATAAAACTAAATGCAACATTCTCCCCTCCGTACGCCTCCGTGAACAGATCGATATACTCTTCACCAATCAATCCTCAGATGTAGGCAATATGCACAGCTTGGGTGACTGGTCAAGTGTAATTTCCAATTTTTGTCTTCACTTGAGCGACTCTGACAATTTGGTCTTTGCCAGGAAATACTTGTACTACACGACCTAATAGCCATTGATTTCTCGCTGATTTTTCGTCAACAATAACAACGATGTCGCCAAACTTGATCTGTTCCGTTTTTGAATGCCATTTAGGACGTTGAACTAACGTTGGTCGATACTCTTTGATCCATCGCCTCCAATAGAATTCTGCCAAAGTTTGAGCATTCCTCCATTGCTTGCGACCGATCACTATCATATGACATTACTCCCCCTGGTCGCATTAACAAAAAATGGTTTGGAGTAATGGCCTCGGGCTCTACAGGGTCCACAGAAAGAGTTAGCGGTCTAGAGTTCACCATATACTCAACTTCTAGGAGCAATGTTAACAATACTTCCTCTTTAGGATTCACGGAAGTCAATCTAACTTTGAGGGCAGTTTTCATTGAGCGGATAATCCGCTCCCAAATCCCAGCCATGCGTTGCTAGAGGGGGATTGAATTTCCAAATTATGCCCTTAGTTGATAGAAAGTCCGTGAGATGAGTTTGGTCCCATGCCTGTATCCATTCTTTCATTTCTCGCTCTGCACCGATGTTTGTGCCATTGTCAGTGAAGATTTCCTTCGGTTGGCCTCTTCTGGACATAAATCTTCTCATTGCCAAAATTGTAGAGCTGGTGTCTAGACTGGCTGCGAGTTCGATATGGGTAGCTCCCAAAGTCAAGCATGTGAATAAAACTCCATATCGTTTTTCCTCTCTTCTACCAATGGAAACTGTCATCGGACCGAATAAATCGATTCCAACATAAGTAAAAGGATGAATGAAACTCTTCAGTCTCTCTTTAGGTAGATTCCCCATTTCTGGAGGATTGGGCTTACCATTTCTAATTTGACAGATTCTACAGGACCGAAAACATTTCTTCACCGCATTACGTAATCCAATGATCCAGTATTTCATACGTATATGATTTTTTTTGTTTATCGCTTGGAGCGCACGAAAGGGAATCCCTATAATGTTCAAAGAACATCGTGCGTTCCTATATAGGGAGGATAGGGACAGGAGGTAGGTATTGGAATATTTTTTGAACTTCTGGATATTATATGTTGTTGGGAATACTTCCACAGGCAATGAATTCCTGGTAACAGTTTCGAATCCTACGTGTCCAGCTTCGTCGTGGAACTGTCTAATCAGGAGTTGTGTATACTGATGTTTGGAAGCAAGGATTATCGGGTATTTGAAGTCGAATTCGATATCAATGTCGTTTGGTAATCGTCTTCCAACTCTCAAAATTAGATCTGTGTCAATGAAAGCCGATAATTTGAAAAGTCTGCTAGATTTTGGCAATATTTTGTAACTTTGCGACAATTTGATATCTTCAGAGGAGCTCTCTTCTTGGCTTTTGCAAATCCACATAATCGACGCTCGAATTATATCTTCATCACCGAGTGATAAACTTTGTGGTCTGCTCGATTTCCGCTGCCGCATTACTTTGAGGAAATATATCAGCCAAGCAGTTGATCTCACCAATCTGTTCCACTTAGAAAACCTTCGTTTGTCTGGCAAACTTTCAAATTTTCGTGTTTTGGTAACAAGTAGTACACATTCTTCTTGACAATATTCCATGAGTTCTAACGGCCACGATTCTCGACCCATACTCAAAAAATCTGGACCTTTTAACTAAGGACTATCGCCTACCAATCTAATGAACTTTAGCTCTTTGGTAGCTGAGTCTGCAACATTTTTGTCGGACGGGACCCAATGCCAATGCGAAACCTCTGTTTGTTCTAGGATTTCTCTCACACGACTGGCTACGAAAATTGGGAATCTTCTGGACGCAGACCTTATTTGACCTAAAAACACCATCGAATCGGTCCAGTAGTGAACTTGCTCGATATTGAAGTCCAATTCGGAACAGATTGATTTTCCAATTCTGCAACCTAGTACTGCGCCTTGGAGTTCTAATTTTGGAATGGTTTGTTGTTTTAAAGGGGCAACTTTGTATTTGGATTGCACAAAAGACGTCTGAGCTACAGAATTGACCTCAATCCTCAGAAAGGCAACTGCAGCGTAAGCTTTGTCACTTGCATCACAAAAAATGTGCAAATCTACGTGCTGAGCATTTAATTCTCAGAAATAACATCGGGGAATATGTATAGGCACCAATTGAACCTGATTTATCCACGACTCAAAGAGGCATTCTGCTATCTGAGTATCCCAATCTAGGTTAGTTCTCCAAATATTCTGCATAAGAAGTCGAGCCTTGATCATTATTGGTGCAAGGAACCCTAGAGGGTCATATATTGACATCGTAACACGTAGCACTTCTCTTTTTGTTGGTGTTTTGTCAAATGCCCGAATTGCTTGATCTAACTTCTTCATATTCAGATGAAATACGAAGTTGTCACTAGTTGGAGACTGAAGCAATCCTGAAACTCTTTCCATCTTGTTCGTGTCGATTCTCAAATTTTCTGGATTTAGCGCTCGTGAAATTTTCAGGTATTGATTCCATGACGGCTACTGAGTTGAATCCTCCTTGAAGGTGTACATGGATAACGTTTCTTACTGTATCTATTGCTTCGTCTTCGGTGTTGAAAGAATCTAGATAGTCGTCAACGTAATGTTGTTTTTCCATAATTCTCGTGATTCCTGGAAATTCGGCTTCAAATTGCTCTGCGTTTTTGTTTTTCACGAACTGAACTATTGATGGTGATGAAACAGCTCCAAAGATCATCACATTCATTTCATATGTATCAGGTATACTAGAATTATCCTCTCCACGCCAGAAAAATCGTTGAGCACATCTGTCTTTCTTTCTTATCAACACCTGGTGGAACATTTCCTTGATGTCAGCGTTAACAGCAAATCTACCCTGTCGACACCGCCATAACACAGCTACTAAGGAAGGGACTAGGTTTGGTCCTTGCAAAAGGAAGTCGTTGAGGCTACAATTATGGCTCTTCGCAGCAGCATCAAATACCATCCGAATTTTCCCAGGCTTGTTGACGTTCCAAACCGCAAAATGCGGTAGGAACCAAGTTTTTGAAGCATCTACTATTTCATAGAGATCCAGTTTCTTTGCTTAACCCTTTTCAATATACTCATTCATTTTGGCAGTATACTGCTTACCAAATGCCGCATCTTTACTCATTTTCCGCTCCATGCATTGAAGACGTTTCAAGGCACTCGGTCGGCTATCAGGCAGTACTTCGGTCTCATTATTCCATAGATGTCCGATTTCATAATGATTTCCAACTTTTCGAATTGTCTTCTCCATGATTTCTATTGTCATCTTATCTTCCGCCGCTTTGACCAAATTATTCTGTAGACTCACACCAAAATTTTTCAGGCGAAAGCTTTCTTTTATCAGCGAATGGAGTTCCTCATCTTTATTGGTGTGATGACAACAGAGGTTAACAAGCTCAGGTTTTGTTGTTCCATCAACACCAATCGCACCATGGATGGTCCAGCCTAATCTGGCCTTTGACATTATTTGATAATTTATTCTTGGTTGAATCACTTGTCGTGGGATTATCAATTCACAATTATCTTGCCCAATTAAAATCTGAGGCTTAGCTCCTTTAATCGAATTGAGAATTTTCTGGTCGAGGTGAGGAAATTCTTCAAGTATAACATCGACATCAATGTTTCGATCAGGAAGATCAAGATTTTTAACAGTTCGCACACCTTTCAACTGGTAGAAGACAGAATTGACAGTATCAGCTGCAACATCTATACAAACTGACTTCGAATCATCCTCATAATGACTCATACCGTTCGTCTACTGAAAGCATAAAGGAACATTGGGCCCAGAGAGTTCAAGGTCAGCTGCTAGCTTGGCTTCTATAATTGAACAGGTGGAACCTTCATCAGATAATGCGAAAACTTTAATCTCCCTAGAAGGTCCACGTATCTTGATAGGTGCAATTCGAAGGAGTATCGCTCTGTCACTATAAGTTTTTTTGGCACAGAATTCTGCTTGAGTTTGAGCGTTAGATTTTTGTTCAGTTGCCACTGAAGCTCTTTCCATGTGGAGAGTTTTATGGTGACGTCCTCTACAACCATTTTCATTACATTTTATATTTTGATTTCGGCATCTAGTTGCCATGTGTCCAGTTTTGAGACGAATGAAGAAAAGTTTCTTTTCCAATACAGCTGCTCTTCTATCGACAACAATTTTTTCCAGAAATTCTCCACACTCTGTTATATCGTGATTTGAACTCTTGCAGAATTCACAATTTTTTTCTCCAGTTGTAGATTTCTTCTTGAATATCATTACATGTTCCTTCTTGTATGTAGCCGATTTATGAAAAAGATTTGAAATAGCTGCAGCGGAATTTACTTCCTCTTCGACCCATTCCGCGAAGACCTCCAATGAGCACGTTAAGCCGTCCAGCTCATGACGGTACTTTCGTTTTCCCCAAGAATACTTCTGTATTGGAGTTGATTCCTCTATCAATGTACATTTTTTATGATTGTCACCATATTATTCAAAGTATTAGAAAATGTTATGCTTGATTCAAGTCTATCCTCTTTAATTGGATTCAGCTTCTTCACTTTTTCTATTTGGGAAAGGATAATCCATTCTGAGCGACCGTGATTTATTTCCAACATCTTGATAATCTTTGGAACATTCCCCGAAGAAAATGGCAAAGCCTTTACTGTTTCCCGTGCTCTGCCTTTCAAAGCTCTTTCGAGGCGCGACAGATTTTCTTCATCGGTGAACCATGAATTTCTGTTAATTTTCTAAATCCATTGATGAATATCCGCCACTCCGTAATATCACCAGAAAAGTCTGCTATATCTCTGACTCTTTGGCGCATCAATAATTTATTAGTGGCAAGGGTATTTTCAATACACTTTTTTTTTGCAATTGTATTACCTCGTTGGTTCCAGCACTGGGACCAAACGCCCCATAAGTCGAAACTTGTGCGGGGTTAGGTATGCATACAAACACAAACATCCATGGCCTAACTAGGATTAAAACCTATGTCTCGGTGGGAGTCCCCATACGAACTCAGCGCCTTCACGCTCTCGACCACCGAGCCGCCACTGTCTAGCAATATCGATAAAGGCATCGTTTTGTTTGAGATGTTCCGTCTCCACCTCCAAACAAGGCTTCTACGAAGAAATTGTTGGAAAATAACATCCAGGTGTAGGATTGCAAAGGATTGCAATGTTGAGAATGTGTTGAAGTAGATTTGATGCATCCTCTAGCTCCTTCAAGCCATTCGTTCAGATAGCTATAGGACTCTGGTACAAATCTTCTTCAGGAACATAATCATTCTCACAGCTAGCTTCCTGTTCTAGTATTTTCTCATGGATTTCCGTTTTCTTCTTAAGATGTTCACGTCTTCTTTCGATTGATCGAAGACGTTCGGTGGCTTCTTCTTCATCTAGCCGGTTCTGTTGTTCAACTGCCATGAGTAGGCTCAGTTGATTAAGGCCAGACTTCTTTGACACTATTGTTTGCCTCTCAGACCTTTCATCATACCTGGAACTTTCATTCCGAGCATGAGACATTACTATTTCAGACCTGCACATGGTTTTCGTTGCAGCTTCAGAGCTTTCCACCAAACCTGAGGATTTATTCTTCGAAGTGGATTGGTACATAGCACTATTGTAGACTTCAGGCACTTCAATTGAAGCTACATTACCAACCACAGTCGCTGAATACCTCTTTGGTGGTATTCCCTTGGTACATCTACTGCTACGTCTTACCGCTTCCCCACCGGTATTGGCAGTCGATCTGAATTCCATAGCGCGTTCAGTTAGCGTCGAAGGACCAAATGTTAATTACAGCGCAAATAACGGCACACAATTCGATAAAATATGTGGAAAACTATATTTTTATTCTTCTGACAAATTTTCACATGAATTAAACTGACATAAGTAATCACCAAGAACAGGGTGATATAAAACTGAATTCAACACCTCCTTTAAGTAAAATGGAGATTTGGATTGTGGAAATAACGACAATAAAAGTGGCCCAAATTTTGAAAAATTGTCCTTATTCTCGCAATCCAAAACTCCATTGTTTATATTGTAGAAGTTGTTTGAAAGGCAGGCGTTGCTTTTGGTATGTTTGTTTGTTATACACAGGTACATATTATTTGAATCATAAGTAACAAGATTACGGAATATTTCAAATTTGGACAATGCTCTCATCGCAAAAATACCTGAATGATCTATGTAGAACCTTGAATGTCATGTGGCAAGAAATATTCCCACACTCAAATCAAATAAAGGAACCATGCCTTATAAGTAGCCCTGAGATAGTGATAAACATAAGGAAATGAATGATAACTTGAAAACGCCGTGACCGATTTGATTTTTTTTCAGCGATGGAAAGGCGAATGATGTCGAAATAAATCTGAGATGAAAAATACAGGGTGTGTTCTATTTGACAAAATTCTAATGAACGTCGTCTGAATCTTACAATATGCAGAATGTAAATTTTAGCACCCTGTAAAGGATTGTCTCGCAAAATTACTGGATTGGTGTATGTGAGACCTTGCTACTACTGTATATCAATAATATTTTCAAAATTTTAATAAATGTATATACCATACCCAATTCAACATGATCCTTGAATAGTAGTAAAAATGGATTTATCACTTATAACTTGGCAACGCCGCAACCAAATTCAATTTTTTCCACAGCGATGTAGAGCTAAACCTTAGCAGAATGAATTACGAATGAAAAATACTGTGTGTTCTATTTAAAAAAACTCGTCTCCCAGTCATCCCGCTTTTATGAAACACCCAGTATTGTTGAAAATATTTTTGAAATTTAAACCTTTGATAACGGAAGGAATTTGTTTCCCAAAGTTTTTTTCTGGTGATAATGGATTTCGAGATATCGAAGATTGACGCACTAAATGGACACACTGTATATGGTGTACCGCTAGCACTATAGTAACATGATGGAGTGTGAGTACACCGACACGACTGCACAGATTTATTTTATTTTTCAATCAACCTTCCAACATGTGAAAAAACAATGATTCATTTCACATATATCAAGCAAATTTAGATATGAATATGCATTTATCAGAGGTAAGTTAAGACGAAAAATCGCAGAATCTGCGAGATTAATAATAATTAACGCAATATAAATGATTGAATTGATGATATGAGTATTGATTCGGACTTGAAATGTACGTCCCCCGGACGAGGCTTCGTACGTCGTTGGAACGTTTGTCGTCGTACATCCTCAGGACGTACGAATTAGAGTCTTGGACATCCGGCTATGGATGAAATGAAAAAAGACTGTCTGTGCTATCTTCTGGGTATAGCATACCCCACCTGGAAATAACATTTTGGTGTTATTCGAGTTTTTCTGGAAGAAGTGACAAATGTGGCCTATGGACCATACACCATTTTCATGTGTGTTACGCTACTTCATTCCACCATTATTTTGTTTTATTATGTTCTTCAATAAATATTCGATACACTTTGCACGGTCTTTCCGTACTTATAACCATATCAGGTATATAATTTCGGGATACGGATAGAAGACGGGATGAGCTTCTGGAGAACACTCGGAATTTACTGAAACCGAGTTATAATCAAACCATTCTTCAATATGTTCAAAATCCTGCTCAGCATCACTCTTCTGATGTGTCCAGGACTCGGATTCGAAGAGAATGGCGGTATCAGCAAAACTTATGATTCTGGATTTCACATCAGTTATAGAAAATAGGTCATTGATATAAACTGAGAAAAGTAATGGGCCCAAGACAGTTCCTTGTGGAACACCATATCTGACTATTCTAGTTTCACTGACTAAATAACCTATCTGTACCACTTGATGCCTTCCAGATATTCAACCATGAAACAGTTGAAGCTTTTGAGCTTTTGTTCTCGTATTCCAAAATCCTAGGGATCATTTTTATCATAGAATTTGATCATGAGAAGAATATGGGGTTTTCATTTCGAAATTTTGAGATTTCCAATTGTTCAGTGATTGTGGTGAGTGATCCGGTCACTGAAAATTGCAATTCATATGAGAATGGCGTATGTTCGCAGTATTGGTATTGGTATTGGTAAGTGTGCATGGTGACAAATGCGCTGTGACCTTATCAGATCTATTGTACCCCATCTTCTTCTGCTATCTCAAGGTTTTCTTGTTCATAGCAGACCCTCAAGCTTCAATTCTTTTTGGAATCTGAGGATTTTGAGGAGATCTGTTTGTGATATTCCTTTCACGGTCAGCTGGTATGCTCCCAGTATATACGAATTTTTGTGGTGTACAGCAAAACACTTCAGCAAGATGTGGTGGGGTGTTTCTGGATGTTCCCCGCAGAATCTGCAGGTGCTGTCCTCCTCTAAGCCAAGCTTCCTTATAGGTGTTCTTTGAGTCTACAATGCCCCGTTACAAATTCCGTTACTGCTTTGAGACTAATTTTGCTGAGATTGATCAGTGTATTCGATCTTGCTCGATTGAAAGTCTTCGCCAGTGTGTTACTCCCATTGCATCTTCAGCTTCATCTAGTTGTTCTTGGGAATAAGAATTTCCAAGGCCGCAGAATGGTTCTGGTCCGATCAGTGGCGTTGATGCTCCTTTTCGTGCCAGAATGTCTGCTTGTTCATTTCCCTCCACTCCGATGTGCCCCGGCACCCAGAAGAGGATTACCTTATTGTTCCTGCCTAGATTCTTGAGTTCTTCTAGGCATTTCCAAACCATCTTCGAGTTGATGTTGAGGATAGCGATCTCCTTGTTCCGGTATTTTCTATCGGGGTTGAACAGAATGCCCCTTTATATGGCGTGGATTTCCGCTTAAGAAACACGGAGAAACTGGCCCATTGCTTCGGAATATCCAGTGCGAGGCCCTAACACTCCTGCTCCAGTTCCCTCGGGTGTCTTAGACCCGTCCGTATACCATGTTATGGCATTCTTTCCCAGTGCTTGGATGGATAATGTGCCCCATTCTTTCTTAATGCTCAGTTCTGTCCGGAAATATTTCTCGAAATTGAACTTCCTCATAATTTCATCAGTTGGGAGATCAGTGAGGTGTGCACTTCCAGTGGGCAGTGAATCCCCCACATTATGTGCTTTCTTTTTCAGCTCGGCCTCCCCCTACCCGAAATACCTGAAATGTGCTCCCCTTCGCATAATGTGGAGGAGTGTGAGGTACAGTATGACCTCTAGTGCTGCTGTTGGAGTCGATCTCATTGCTCCTGTTATATGCAAAGACATGCTAGTCTCACAGAACTCAATCTTTGAGTTATGTGACTAGTCTCTGCACCTTCTCTAACATTCTCCTCGTTGTGGCGAGTTCGGTTTAGCCGTGCCAAACTACTGCTCCGTAGGTGATCATAGGTCTCACTATCATGGTGTACATCCATCGCAGTGATGATTTCGCCTTGCTGACAATTTTTTCTGTGTCTCGATTCCAGTGAAGTTTTGCGTCTAGGATAAGCCTCAGATACTTCACATTTGGCTGACAATCTGAGTCTACTCCATCGAGACGGACAGTCCTCAAGTGCTGCTGTTGTTTTGTTCTTCTGGTGAAAGGTACCACTTTGGTTTTTGATGAGTTGATTCTCAACCCCACCGAGAGGCACTATACCTTCTCGTGGTCTCTAGCCCCCTTTCGATGAGATCGCAGAGGGTTCCTTCGAATTTACCCTAGACCATAATGATTATGTCGTCAGCATGGCCAACACAAGTGACTCCGTTTCCGGTTAGTATTCCGAGTAGTTCGTCTACTACGAGACTCCACATCAAGGGTGACATCCCCTGCTTGTGCTGATCTGAAAACTATACAAAACTGGAAATAAATTGCATTTGTGAATTGTTTTTCAATATTTCTATAAGAGAATGATAGTAATGACTCAAATGCCATTAGAATATAACTTATGCGCTTTCAAACTGCTATCTTAATTTCTAAAGAATCATAATATACCAACCTGATACTTTTGAATGTAAGGGAATATCCGTTATAACAATATAGGTATCAAAATCAGTTCACCCGTATATTTTAGGAATTTGAACTAGACACACCAACCTATAACTATTCCATAATATATTACACCTCAAATTTCCAACACGGTTCGCATTAAACTTATCAATGGAATTAATGAAATTCATAGATAAAATGTTACAACATTACCACTATGGTTTTGTGTTGGCATAATCATCATATCGGCCACTATAACTAAAATTCTTCCGATTAAAGTAATTTAAATTCAGTTTACTCCACAATCGATTGGTTCCAAACTATTTAACACTGTCCCAAATCGTATTTAATATTTTTATACGGTAGGTCTGTTCGTTCGTGTTTGCTCTACCTGCTAAATTTGATTTTTTTCTATGACTTTCTCTGTTTATTATGCCATGAACAGAGACAACTATGGAAACAAAACAAATTTAGCAAGTTCAGCAACACAAATGAACAGTTTTCTTGGATGTATGATAATTTGACATTCATTATACAGGACGTGAAAAAAAATTCTGAATTGAGAAAAACCTAATCACGAATCTGCGATTGAGGTCTATAAAAATAACAAGTTTCCATCGTTCAAGTTTGAACCCCTTGATTGAGTGTAAGTATTGAAAAGGAATAGTCTCAGGTATAATTATTATGAAGATAAAAAATGGATAAATATATATAAAGGAAAACATTGAGAATTCGCATTCGCAATATTAATTCTTTCTCTGTTTATTCAACAGAAAACAACTACTTTCCTGGCTATATGTCACGACGAATATTTAATTACATCGTTTGAACACACACGATAAGAATTTGAAAACAAAATCTTCTGAAGTAGAGAATTTTGCATCCTCCTTCATATAAAGATATGCATATCATATAATTCTGAATATTCAACAGAAAACAACTACTTTCCTGGCTGTTTGCCCTCATTCTTGAAGAAGAACATCTCGAGGATCCTCGTTGAAGATTGTTAGGGTGATGACAAAGCTTTTTATAAAATTATATTGTTTTGAAGTTTTTTTCCAAAAATCAAGTCTGGTCCTGAATTTCTTTTCATTGAGAAAAATTTATTCTCAACTTTGCTGGAATATCAATATGCGAAAAAAATGATTTCAATACCTTGAGTCGAATATAGAGAGTAATGTGCTCAGACGAAATCGAAGAAATATTCATCAGTATTTTGTTTGAACTTTTTTTTACCCCATCGGTCGAAGTGTTCTGTACAAATTGAAAAGCTGCACTTGTAGTGTTTTTCCTGATCTTTCTGATTCTGATACGAATTTTGGAAAGATACGATCCAGAAAGTCAAAATTTTGACATTTATAACGAAAATGAATTTCCCAAGTCCGTCTCTGGATTTTTTCCATAGTAGGCCATCTCATAGTGTGTTAGTAGAGGTAAGTTGCTGATCATTTTCAGACCATAAAATCGAGGCGTTCGTGAAATATCGTTCAAAGATTCGCCCCAAGTCCAAATAATGTCCTGTATTTCTGTTACGAATAGGCAAAATATATTTTTCACATATAAATATATCAACTCACCTTGATATCCTCTATCCACCATTAGGCTATGGCTGGTTTTCATGTTTCAATTTATACATTTTACTTGATTATTTGGGATTTTCTCTCCTCGTTTCTATAATATGAAAATATTCAATGTTCGTCGTAGCATATAGCCAAGAAAGTAGTTGCTTTTTCTTGAATGTACCGAGAAAGAATTGATATTTTTATAACATATTATTATGGAATGCAAATTCTCAATAATTCATACATTTACTTGATTATTTGGGATTTTCTCCCTTTCTATGAAATAAAAATATGAGTATTATTTCAATATAAGTGTTGTAGGACAGATCATATGATTTGCCCCAAAATGTCACTGGGTTCAACAAATTTTTCTATCAGGGAACCTGAAAGAAAACTCCAACAGCCAATGACACTTTATTGTAAAAAAGTTTGATGAGAAGAGATATAGATGAAAAAATATCGAATTTTTACTTATCTTTGGACGTTTCGGGAACGAATCTGCTCCCGTTCTCAACATGAAAATTCCCCTTCGAAATTGTTTTTCTTATAGTTTGACACCTCTCAGTGACATACTGATGATGGCATATGGATGAGTGATCATGTTAGTATAAAAATGAGTTAAATGATGTTTTTATCAATTGATCTCGATTCTTCCATTTTTATGTTCAGTTTTCAGTAGTGAATACTAGAGTCCCTGTATGTATTTGACACTTTTGCTGTAATAAGAGTACGGATACTATGACAAGCAGTGACGGAAGGCATAACCCTAAAAAATTTGAAATGACATGAACAATTTGGCGGGCACTGACAGTTCATGAACGTACATGACACTAAATTATTTGAAAATTCAGGTTTTCAAAAATCAAAATGTCTAATTGTGTAGTGGAGAATTGCAAAAATGGAAGCGAGTCCTTTCATTTATTCCATTACCCCCATTCTAACCAACAACAGTTACAGGAATGGAAAGAAAATATGAAGCGGCCACTATGGAAATTGAATTCAGGCAGCAAGATTTGCGAAGTAAGTACTCAATATTTGAATTTTTCGATTGAATATGATGCATATCCGAAGGAATAATATCATTCATAATTTCAATTTTAACATTATAGGTGCACTTCAAATGTGAAGATTTCATAGTGGAACATACCATCAAATTGAAAGAAAATGCGGAGCCTTCATTCTATCATCAGAAGGATTATGGAAGACATTCCTTATCGAATTCAGGACAATTTTAACGAGGAAAAAATCAAGTAGAATACCAAGATGAAATTAAATGTATTTTGGATCACAAACAAGTAATTATCGAAGATTTAGAGAGAAGATATGCCGAAATTCAAAATTTATTTATAGGTAATGATGAAAGATATAGAAAAAAAATCAAAGAAAAGGACGAACATTTGAAAAATATCTTGAAGCAAAGAGATTCTGACACAAGACTGCAAGTTACGAATATTCACAACTATTATAAGGAAATAATTTTAGATCTTCAACTATCTCATCAAAAATCTTTGGAAGAGTGTGAGGAAACTGCTAATGCAAGAATACAGGCAATTTTGAATCGACTCAAGACCCAAATTGATAGTTTCGGAATATATTTCAACCAAAATTATTGTCAATTCCAGTATTTTAAAACGCGAATCAATGAAATCGATTACAAATTAAAAGGTATTCTAAGTAAAGTTGCTATTTATGAGCAACATATTTCTCATAATTCTAAATATAATGGTAACAGATGGAATGCAGAGAGTGTCGAAAAAGCTTTAGTCATAAAATTCATGTGTGGATCATCCGGTTATGAAACATTACTCAAATTTCAATATCAATTACCAGCGCTACGAACTTTAAATAGGAAAATTTCAAATATTAATTTCGAGCCTTGTATATTGGATGAATTTTTTCCTTATCTAAAAATAAAAATCGTCTTTCAGCTAGGCGCGATGGTTATTAGATTGTGAGCATTTAAATATGTTGCCATATTACCCCACTTTACTCTACCATTATTTGAAATTTTGTATTCTTGTCATAGGATATACTATTCTTGAATTATGATCATTATACTTGTTTTTGTCGAATTTTCTGATCGTTCATGCCCTATGAAGTGTCTTAGTATGTTATGAGAACAAATATAAGTTTGTTAATTGGTTGAATTGTTCTTCCCATTCATTTACATTCTGCCCATCAGAACTGGCTACTAAATCCTGACTCGATCTATCTATTGAAAAACTAGTGCATCCTAAAATCAAATAAATTGAAATACATATACCTTTTTTGTTAAGTATATCGAGAAATACTTTCAACAAATTGATTTACAAACTATGACCCCTTTTCGCCAGTGAGATGAGACGCCACTTCTTTATGAAAATAAAGACAGAGAAAGATATATGGATGTACCCTTCACCGCGGCAGTAGAGGATAGAAGGTCCGAAGTGCATGGAAAAGCATATCCATGTCTTTGTTCGAAAGTCATTTTGAGAATTTGGGGTTATGCCTTCCGTCACTGCTTGTCATAGTGTCCGTACTCTTATTACAACAAAACTGACAAATATATACAGGGAATTATACATACAGGGACTCTAGTGAATACCATGTTCTATCTATTACAGCAAAAGTGTCAAATACATACAGGGACTCTAGTTCTATCTATATCAACTGAACAGGAAACAATGCTATTGTCTCCGTTCAGAAGAATGCAAGCGGATTCCTCGATTCTTTTCTCTTGGTTGCTATCGTCCTTTCCTATGATTTTAATATTATTCCACTCTGCCATTTGTTGTCCACTTTCAGTGAGGATATGTTCAGTTAGTTCTGAATTATCGATATGTCTTTTCTTGATATTGTACTTGTGTTCTTTCATCCTTACAGAGGAAAGTCTTTTCGTTTCACCTGTTTAATACTTTCCACAAACAAGGTATACTTGAAATTCATTTTTTCGATGATTGGTCCCCATTTTTCGATTTTCTTTTTGTTAGGATGGATCTTATTGTATTTTCAGTTTTGAACACTTTTCTTACTGAATTATGGAATGAGTACAGTTTTTATTTTTTGAGGTATTTCGGAAAGTATATATAATATAAATTTTTAATGGTGATGGTGTGGCCGAAAGATTAATTACATCGAATTATGATAAACGTGAACAAGACAATGCTACTTTGGATCATTGTAGTTATCGTTCCACTATAGTGGATGGAAAACTGGACATATCTGTTCTTCTGCTTCTAACTGATATCACTGCGCTTTTTCCAACTTCCTGATTCCACTTCTTACTTTG
Source organism: Phaedon cochleariae (assembly GCA_918026855.4). NCBI lineage: Eukaryota > Metazoa > Arthropoda > Insecta > Coleoptera > Chrysomelidae > Phaedon > Phaedon cochleariae. The sequence continues at coordinate 15,364,391 of OU896710.1, read as the reverse complement.
TGGAGTTTTGGTTCGCATTGTTTTTCATTTTTCGAAATATTCAAAAATTTAGTCTGTTAATATGGAATACTATTCCATAATTGCCGCCTATACATATTACTTCAGATATTGAATAGTTCGCGATATACAAATTATCTGAAATGAGCCCTATCTCTACAAACAATAATATGACATGAAATCACTACCAAATGTGTTTGAAATATTAATTTAATGAAATCCTAAAAATTTCGTGAGCACCAAAATTACATCAACTATAAGAACTGTCAGAAACGATAGATATACATTAGAATGAACACTTGTGGAAGAACTATGTACTCTATTCTACCTATTCACATGGTCTGTAATATTTCATTTATTTGAAACTTCATGGAAAAAAAAAGCATGACTTACTTTTCATCAGTTATTAGACATGGATGAACCATCATAAGAAACAGAGCAGTATACTTTTACATAATTAAAGAACAAAAATAATTGATGTTTATATATATCCATCAATTATAACCAACGTAAGATATTTTTGATAGTATCTAGAAATAATGATTATTAATCACTAGGTTGAGATAAGATCCATATTTTGCTATTTTGGTTATTACTGTACGTAGGAACGGTAAGCAAATTATGGGAGAATTTTACAACGGTATCGATAACATTTTCAGATTGCATCAGATAGCCTTATAGCGCATATTGATATAATTGTAGGATATGTATGAAAATAAAGAAAATTTGAACTTTACGTTAACACTCCAAAGGAATTCAAATCAGGAATGAACAATTTGGAACGTGGTAAAAAGTAACATTGAAAAGAAATATTCTCAGAGAAATTATGAACATAAAAAAATGTAAAATGGATATACACATGGGGAAATATACATTGAGAATAATTCGCATTCTCTATATGATAAGAATATCAACTCTTTCTCGATTTATTCAACAGAAAACAACTACTTTCCTGGCTATATGCCATGACGAACATTGAATTATATCTATTGAACACGATAAAAATTTGAAAACTAAATCTTCTAATCTTCTGAACATAGGTGTTCCGAAGGGTTCGGTGCTGCGACCGTTGATAAGGCGGATTTATGCACATCGCTTTTTCATTAATCTGTAACTTCACAATCATTAACGATTTCTCTAATAAGCTGAAACTTGATATTCCCATTCATTTATCTATGCACCTAAATTAAATCTCATATTTCATTAACTATTCGCTAAGAGATGACCAACTTTTATCTCTTAACGACAAATATACAAATGAAACTGAGACTTGCGCAGGCGCGGTTCTGTCAGAAGTCAGACAAATAATTTCTTCCTCTTTTTTTTCCAAAATGTGGTTGGAAATTCTGCAAATTCTAGTCGTTTGTTCAAATTGAAATTCTAAAACAATATGAATGAATGATTCTTAGTGTGATTATGTGATCACTGAATGTTATTACACAAATATTTCCATCGAGCTAAGTACGCTGAGGACTATGTATTGATCAAGCAGTAGAGTTTAATATTGAAAGAAGGTGGTACATAAAGGTATCATAGTCCTTAAATAAAAATAAACTTAATGGCAGTTAATGAAAGCAACAGATTAGTGAAAAAGCTGTGTGCATAAATCCTACTTTTAGCTCTATTCGCTGACGACACTTCATTAGTGGTCACTAGTCGGATTCACGAAGGATTAGTTTTGTCCACTGAACAAATAATGAAATGACCGTGTGGTGGTCGGATTAGAATAACCCCACGGCAAGTCCTGCCTGTCGTAGAAGGCGACTAAAAGGACGCCAATAGGTGGAAGATGGTTAACGCCATCGCCCGGTGCGATACCACCACATCAACCAAAGGCACTGTGAAATGGGTATACTTACCCGTGTTTCAGTAGCTGGTTGATGTTCCGGCCAACCCAACCCAACCCAATTTCCTTTTCCTTCCCCGCCAACCTCCCTTTTTTATACAGAATACGCGATGATGAGTTCTCCTCAAGTAAAATTTTCCGGAAGGAAAATACCTCTCCATTCGGATTTCCGGGCGAGAGGTGCTAGAGGGGGTTCACCATCGGCTCAAAAAGTCCTCAAGATAGACCTATGCAACATCCGAGGTCTAAGTAAGAACATCAACGATGTCCATCGACACCTTCAAATTGAAAAGCCAGACATATTGGCTCTTACTGAGACACAGGTCAATTCATCCACCAATACGACCTATCTGCTCTGTCCTGGGTACGAACTCCACACACGTTTCAGATTCAAGGGAGGTCTCTGCCTCTACTCTGAAACGAATCTCTCATGTCGACGAGAAAAAACTTTGGAACCAAATAAGTTTGATGTCATGTGGTTCAAACTCGATAGCCAGAAACAGACCAAATACCTTTGTTGTCTCTACTTATCACCAAATGATCCATCCTATGAAGAGCTCTTCGAATTCTTGTCTCTGAAGCTTGACCAAATTCAACAGATCCATCCAGCAGCAGAAATCATCATCATGGGCGATTTCAATGTACACAACACTGCTTGGCTCGTACACTCTAACAGAACGGATGAAGCTGGGCGACAAGCCGAAGCTTTCGCCATCACTCACGGCTTAGAGCAGCTTATCAAAGACGAATTCCCGATGCCAATAACCATTCAGCTAACATACTTGACTTATACCTCACTAATAATTCAGCACCCTACACCATAAATGTACGAGCTCCACTTGGCAATTCTGACCACACACTCATCTCCACAACCTGCCCATTTTTCATTCCATCAACTGCTCCGGCACCCCCACGTCTTATATGGCATTACAATTCAGGAGATTGGGACGGTCTCCGCATGTTTTTCTCCGAGTTTCCTTGGCATAGAGTATGCTTTGACTCTGAGGACCCTTCACAGTGTGCTGCGGAAATATCCGAGATCATCATGCTCGGAATGGACACATACATACCTCATTTTTCGAAAAGATCATCACCTTCGAAACCCTGGTTCAACAAAAATTGTTCTAGAACTGTTGCCTTGAAACAAACAGCCTACCATCGCTGGCGCAAAAACCCTAACCTCGCGACTAGAGCAGAATACGTTGATGCCAGGAATAACTGCAGCCAAACAATAGATGCTTCGAAAGAAACATACAATGCCAAGATAAGATCGAAACTCATAGATTGCCCCAATGGCTCCCGTTCGTTTTGGTCCCTTGCTAAAGCGGTCGGAAGAAATTTCACTGATAGTTCATTTCCACCACTGTCCAAATCCGACGGCACATTAGCAACAACATCGCAGGAGAAAGCGAATATTTTTGCAGAGATGTTCGCAGCAAACTCTACTTTAGATTCCCAAGGAAAACTGCCGCCAGACATTCCACCCGTTGAGAGTCGAATGCCCGAAATCGTCTTCCGTCAACGCACTATCAGACGAATTTTGCTTGGTCTCAAAACGAATAAGGCTAACGGTCCTGATGGAATTCCACCCATTATCCTAAAAAAATGTGCACCAGAATTAACACCGATTCTCTGCAAGTTGTTTACCATCTCGTACAGGTCGGGTATTTTTCCATCATGCTGGAAGACAGCTAGAGTCCAACCAATCCCCAAAAAAGGGAACAAGAACCTGCCCAACAACTACAGGCCCATTGCCCTGTTATCAGTAATCTCCAAAGTGATGGAGAAAGCCATCAATATTGAGCTTATCAAATATCTGGAGAGCTCAGGAATCATCAATGATAGACAATACGGCTTTCGCCACCGAAGATCTACTGGAGATCTACTTGCTTACGTCACCCATTTATGGCAATCTTCAATAGAAAAACACGGGGAATCTCTAGCTGTCGCGTTGGACATATCGAAAGCATTCGACCGTGTTTGGCACGAAGGACTCCTCCACAAACTACCATCATACGGCTTACCACCTCAGTATGCCCGATATTGTAATGTCTGGCTCCACCATCCTCACCAAGCCCACCATATCTATGCTCGGTATTTCCATCAGCAACACTCTTTCATGGGATAATCATGTCAGATCCAACGCAAAAGCCGCTTCACAAAAACTTGGATTCTTGTTCCGTGCGAAAAGCTACTTTACACCTCAACAGCTTCTCATGATCTACAAAGCGCAGATACGGCCTGTTCTAGAATACTGTTCCCACATATGGGGTTCAGCACCAAAACATACGCTGATGCTCTTAGATTCCATACAGAGAAGAGCCATTCGCCTGGTGGGTGACGCCACACTCACTCACTCTTTGACATCATTGGAACACCGTAGAAAGGTCGGCGACCTTTCACTTTTCTATCGATACTTCCACGGAAAATGTTCTTCGGAAATCTCTGCAATCATCCCTTCACTAGCAATACCAATCAGACGAACTAGACAAGCCCAGTCAGCACATCCTTTCGTCGTCAACCTCGAAAGATGTCGAACAGCACTTTATCAAGGCTCCTTCATCCATAGAACGGCTAGGCTCTGGAATTCATTGCCTGTGGAAGTATTCCCAACAACATATAATCTCCAAAAATTCAAAAAAAAATCCAATACCTACCTCCTGTCCCTATCCTCCCTAGGAACGCACGATGTTCTTTGAACATTATAGGGATTCCCTTTCGTGCGCTCCAATCGATAAAAAAAAAATTTAATAATTATTTGTGTGCACGAAATTGCCTGATTGCAAACGTGTCCAAGACTGAATGTATATATTTCACTCTCCAAAATAACTTGAATATCCTACAATTTGATTTTGATGGGGCAAGTATTGAGTCCACTAAAAGTACTACATTTTTGGGTATACATGTGGATCAAAACTTACGTTTCGCCGATCATATGTGCTCAGTGAAAAACTGAACAAATCAAAATTTGCAATATCGCACATCATTGAGTCCTCAATGCCTATTGAATCTATGTTGACGGTTTACAGTTATTTACAGTCATTTGTCTCATAACGTAGTTCTGTGGGGAAATTCTATAAACAGTGAAAGAATCTTCACAAGAATCACAACACAGAAAAAAAGAATTCGTACTATTTAAAGGAACAAAGTTATGTTGCAAAAGGGGGGGGACATGTTTCGGGCTTATAATGAGCCCATCATCAGCCAAGATTTATAACGTCCGACAAAAGTCTAAACTTGTAACAGGAAAGTGGAAAGAAATCCTAAATTGAGAAAACCTAATCACGAATCTGCGGTTGGAGGTCTATAAAAATAACAGATTCGTGATCAGGTATTCTCAATTTGAAATTTCTTTCCACGTCCTGTATGATGAATATCAGCTCGTCATGAATCAAAAAAAAAATAGTAACAGCTTGCTATCAACATAATTTGTTTTATAATATTTGGAGAAAAAATTATATTTCACACGGCAGCAAATGTAAATTGCTACTACTTTGCTGCCACTAGGCTACTAAAAACAAATAACTATTCTTTACAGCAATAACACAAAATTGCTCTTGTTTTACGACGCTATACATAGTGGAGTATACTACGGCCGTGCCAAAAATGCTATCTCGGAAACTAAGCGAGATAGAGGTATAGTTGCTTTGGAGAAAATGATCCCCATCGAATTTTGAGCAACTTTGGTTTTTGTGTGTGGTCTGTCTGTCTGTCTGTCTGTACTCTGTGTTAATCATAAATCGATATATCTCCGGAACCCTTTGACATATCGACTTGAAATTTTGCCATCTTATTGTACTCAAAACAATATTATGTCATTAAAATATGAAGGAAATCGGAAAACTCTAAGGTGGTTTTTCCGGGTTTTTTCGATTTTTCACCGGAAGTTCCTTGTAATCACTCTACAAATCGCAAAAGTGGTCCGATCGATTTCATTTTTTGTGAAAAAAACCTCTATCAGGAAGAGACGAAGCCTATTGAAATTGAGCAGGGTCGGAAAATTCCAAGTGGGTTTTTCAAGGAGATTTTCCGAAAAACACGGTTCGCTTTAAAACGACATATCTCGTGAACAAATAGACTAAATCCAAATTTGAGAAATGCACCGTATGCCTCTTTGATGACGCAACAAATTATCATTCAATCATTTTTTCGTGCATCCATCGGAAACTGGAAAAACAAATGAAAACCCAAACATCAAAATTTGAAATCCTTTTAATTCAATATATATCGAAAACAAATGGAAAAATCGAAAATTATCAAGAGTGCAATGTTATCCACTGGAACATTCCCTACAAATCATTTTCCATAATTTTTTCTGTAAACCCAATAGTACAGGAAATAAAGTGAAAAATATGAAAAAAAAATTTTAACGACCCATAGGGTACTATGAAGATATATTGAAAAACATAGATTATCGATAGATGAAGCTCATCTACCTCCACTGAACCATAAAATATTTTTTCATTTTGTTGATTGGAAGATGGAACAAAAGTGTTGAAAATTTCATTCTCAGATAATTCCAAATATCTCGAAAACAACTGAAAATATCTGGAAATGTTATGGAACCAAAATTATTCCTATTGATAGAATCTACAAAAAATCCCTATAACATTTTTCTCTAAATTCAATAGTTCGGGAGATATGATCAGAAGACTAAAAAATTTACAAGTTCCTAGATAATCACTTGCTTATAGAAGACGAAACAAAAAACAAAAGATAGTGAAAGAAGCACACTCGACTGTCTTGATTTTTTTTCCATGACCTACTTTCCTAGCTCCCTCGACTGTTTTATTTTTCGCCAATAAACTAGGTACCTAGCTCACTCGACTGTCTTAATTTTTTGCCCATAAACTACGTACCTAGTTCACTCGACTGTCTTGATTTCCCACAAAGAAGAAATATGTTGGCAAACTTTTAACTTTCTTCTGTTTTTGTTTTTTCCACCAAGACAGTCGAGTGGGCTAAATACGTAGTTTGTGGGAAAAATCTCAAGTTCTCTGAACTTTCATTGCGTCGTATACACATCTTTGGTGCCCAATGATAGTTTCAATATAAAAATATGCTCATGATACGGTGCCATGGCCTCTACTTCCATCTTACATGAGCAATGATAAAATATCATCTGCTTTTATAGCGTCGTATAAATTATCTAGACCTCTATACCAATCTAATACCTAATGAAAACTACATCTATACTAATCTGATACCTTTCAAAAACTACATACCTCACTTGTTATACGACGCTATACCTATAGTGGAGTATACTACGGCCGTGCCAAAAATGCTATCTCGGAAACTAAGCGAGATAGAGGTATAGTTACTTTGGAGAAAATGATCCCCATCGAATTTTGAGCAACTTTGGTTTTTGTGTGTGGTCTGTCTGTCTGTCTGTCTGTCTGTACTCTGTGTTAATCATAAATCGATATATCTCCGGAACCCTTTGACATATCGACTTGAAATTTTGCCATCTCATTGTACTCAAAACAATATTATGTCATTAAAATATGAAGAAAATCGGAAAACTCTAAGGTGGTTTTTCCGGGTTTTTTCGATTTTTCACCGGAAGTTCCTTGTAACCACTCTACAAATCGCAAAAGTGGTCCGATCGATTTCATTTTTTGTGAAAAAAACCTCTATCAGGGAGAGACGAAGCCTATTGAAATTGAGCAGGGTCGGGAAATTCCAAGTGGGTTTTTCAAGGAGATTTTCCGAAAAACACGGTTCACTTCAAAATGACATATCTCCTGAACCAATAGACTAAATCCAAATTTGAAAAATGCACCGTATGCCTCTTTGATGACGCAACAAATTATTATTTAACTATTTTTTCGTGCATCCATCGGAAAATGGAAAAACAAATGAAAATCAAAACATCAAAATTTGAAATCCTTTCAATTCAATATGTATCGAAAACAAATGGAAAAATCGAAAATTATCAGAAGTGCAAAGTTATCCACTGGAATATTTCCTACAAATTATTTTCCATAATTTTTTCTGTAGACCCAATAGTACAGGTAATAAAGTGAAAAATATGAAGAGAAAAAATTTAACGACCCATAGGGTACTATGAAGATATATTGAAAAACAAAGATTATCGATAGATGGAGCTCATCGACTTCCACTAAACCATGAGATATTTTTTCATTTTGTTGATTGAAAGATGGAACAAAAGTGTTGAAAATTTTATTCTCAGATAATTCCAAATATCTCGAAAAAAACTGAAAATATCTGAAAATGTTATTGAACCAAAATTATTCCTTTTGATAGAATCTACAAAAAATCCGTATAACATTTTTCTCTGAATTCAATAGTTCGGGAGATACGATGAAAAAACTAAAAAATTCACAAGTTCCTAAATAATCACTTGCCAATAGAAAACAAAACAAAAAACAGAAGAAAGTAAAAAAAGCACACTCGAGTGTCTTGATTTCTTTCTCATAAACTACGTACCTAGCTCACTCGACTGTGTGGAAAAACCAAGACAGTCGAGTGGGCTAAGTACGTAGTTTGTGGGGAAAATCTACAGTTCTCCGAACTTTCATAGCGTCGTATACACATCCTTGGTGCCCAATGATAGTTTCAATATAAAAATATACTCATGATATGGTGCCATGGCCTCTACTTCCATCTTACATGAGCAATGATAAAATATAATCTGCTTTTATAGCGTCGTATAAATTATCTGACCTCTAAATAAACTGATACCTTATGAAAACTACATCTATACTAATCTGATACCTTATAAAAACTACGTACCTCACTTGTTATACGACGCTATACATAGTGGAGTATACTACGGCCGTGCCAAAAATGCTATCTCGGAAACTAAGCGAGATAGAGGTATAGTTGCTTTGGAGAAAATGATCCCCATCGAATTTTGAGCAACTTTGGTTTTTGTGTGTGGTCTGTCTGTCTGTCTGTCTGTACTCTGTGTTAATCATAAATCGATATATCTCCGGAACCCTTTGACATATCGACTTGAAATTTTGCCATCTTATTGTACTCAAAACAATATTATGTCATTAAAATATGAAGGAAATCGGAAAACTCTAAGGTGGTTTTTCCGGGTTTTTTCGATTTTTCACCGGAAGTTCCTTGTAACCACTCTACAAATCGCAAAAGTGGTCCGATCGATTTCATTTTTTGAGAAAAAAACCTCTATCAGAAAGAGACGGAGCCTATTGAAATTGAGCAGGGTCGGAAAATTCCAAGTGGGTTTTTCAAGGAGATTTTCCGAAAAACACGGTTCGCTTTAAAACGACATATCTCGTGAACAAATAGACTTAATCCAAATTTGAGAAATGCACCGTATGCCTCTTTGATGACGCAACAAATTATCATTCAAACATTTTTTCGTGCATCCATCGGAAACTGGAAAAACAAATGAAAACCCAAACATCAAAATTTGAAATCCTTTTAATTCAATATATATCGAAAACAAATGGAAAAATCGAAAATTATCAAGTGCAATGTTATCCACTGGAACATTCCCTACAAATCATTTTCCATAATTTTTTCTGTAAACCCAATAGTACAGGAAATAAAGTGAAAAATATGAAAAAAAAAATTTTAACGACCCATAGGGTACTATGAAGATATATTGAAAAACATAGATTATCGATAGATGAAGCTCATCTACCTCCACTGAGGCATGGAATATTTTTTCATTTTGTTGATTGGAAGATGGAACAAAAGTGTTGAAAATTTTATTCTCAGATAATTCCAAATATCTCGAAAACAACTGAAAATATCTGAAAATGTTATAGAACCAAAATTATTCCTTTTGATGAAATCCACAAAAAATCCTCATAACATTTTTCTCTGAATTCAATAGTTCGGGAGATACGATGAAAAAACTAAAGAATTTACAAGTTCCTAGATAATCACTTACCAATGGAAAACGAAACAAAAAACCAAAGAAAGTAAACAAAGCACACTCGACTGTCTTGATTTTTCTCCCATAAACTACGTACCTAGCTCACTCTACTGTCTTTATTTTTGCCAATAAACTAAGTACGGGCTAAGTACGTAGTTTGTACGAAAAATCTCCAGTTCTCTGAACTTTCATAGCGTCGTATACACATCATTGGTGCCCAATGATAGTTTCAATATAAAAATATGCTCATGATATGGTGCCATGGCCTCAACTTCCATCTTACATGAGCAATGATAAAATATCATCTGCTTTTATAACGTCGTATAAATAATATGACCTTTATACTAATCTGATACCTTTCAAAAACTACGTACCTCACTTGTTATACGACGCTATACATAGTGGAGTATACTACGGCCGTGCCAAAAATGCTATCTCGGAAACTAAGCGAGATAGAGGTATAGTTGCTTTGGAGAAAATGATCCCCATCGAATTTTGAGCAACTTTGGTTTTTGTGTGTGGTCTGTCTGTCTGTCTGTCTGTACTCTGTGTTAATCATAAATCGATATATCTCCGGAACCCTTTGACATATCGACTTGAAATTTTGCCATCTTATTGTACTCAAAACAATATTATGTCATTAAAATATGAAGGAAATCGGAAAACTCTAAGGTGGTTTTTCCGGGTTTTTTCGATTTTTCACCGGAAGTTCCTTGTAACCACTCTACAAATCGCAAAAGTGGTCCGATCGATTTCATTTTTTGTGAAAGAAACCTCTATCAGGAAGAGACGAAGCCTATTGAAATTGAGCAGGGTCGGAAAATTCCAAGTGGGTTTTTCAAGGAGATTTTCCGAAAAACACGGTTCGCTTTAAAACGACATATCTCGTGAACAAATAGACTAAATCCAAATTTGAGAAATGCACCGTATGCCTCTTTGATGACGCAACAAATTATCATTCAATCATTTTTTCGTGCATCCATCGGAAACTGGAAAAACAAATGAAAACCCAAACATCAAAATTTGAAATCCTTTTAATTCAATATATATCGAAAACAAATGGAAAAATCGAAAATTATCAAGAGTGCAATGTTATCCACTGGAACATTCCCTACAAATCATTTTCCATAATTTTTTCTGTAAACCCAATAGTACAGGAAATAAAGTGACAAATATGAAAAAAAAAATTTTAACGACCCATAGGGTACTATGAAGATATATTGAAAAACATAGATTATCGATAGATGAAGCTCATCTACCTCCACTGAGGCATGAAATATTTTTTCATTTTGTTGATTGGAAGATGGAACAAAAGTGTTGAAAATTTTATTCTCAGATAATTCCAAATATCTCGAAAACAACTGGAAATATCTGAAAATGTTAAGGAACCAAAATTATTCCTTTTGATAAAATCTACAAAAAATCTCTATAACATTTCTCTCTGAATTCAATAGTTCGGGAGATACGATGAAAAAACTGAAAAATTTACAAGTTCCTAAATAATCACTTGCCAATAGAAAACAAAACAAAAAACAAAAGGAAGTAAACAAAGCACACTCGAGTGTCTTGATTTTTTTCTCATAAACTACGTACCTAGCTCACTCGACTGTGTGGAAAAACCAAGACAGTCGAGTGGGCTAAGTAAGTAAGTAAAATCTCCAGTTCTCCGAACTTTCATAGCGTCGTATACACATCCTTGGTGCCCAATGATAGTTTCAATATAAAAATATACTCATGATATGGTGCCATGGCCTCTACTTCCATCTTACATGAGCAATGATAAAATGTCATCTGCTTTTATAGCGTCGTATGAATTTTCTGACCTCTATACTAATCTAATACCTAATGAAAACTACGTCTATACTAATCTGATAGTTTTCAAAAACTACGTACCTCACTTGTTATACGACGCTATACATAGTGGAGTATACTACGGCCTTGTCAAAAATGCTATCTCGGAAACTAAGCGAGATAGAGGTATAGTTACTTTGGAGAAAATGATCCCCATCGAATTTTGAGCAACTTTGGTTTTTGTGTGTGGTCTGTCTGTCTGTCTGTCTGTACTCTGTGTTAATCATAAATCGATATATCTCCGGAACCCTTTGACATATCGACTTGAAATTTTGCCATCTTATTGTACTCAAAACAATATTATGTCATTCAAATATGAAGGAAATCGGAAAACTCTCAGGTGGTTTTTACGGGTTTTTTCGATTTTTCACCGGAAGTTCCTTGTAACCACTCTACAAATCGCAAAAGTGGTCCGATCGATTTCATTTTTTGTGAAAAAAACCTCTATCAGGAATAGACGAAGCCTATTGAAATTGAGCAGGGTCGGGAAATTCCAAGTGGGTTTTTCAAGGAGATTTTCCGAAAAACACGGTTCACTTTAAAACGACATATCTCCTGAACCAATAGACTAAATCCAAATTTGAAAAATGCACCGTATGCCTCTTTGATGACGCAACAAATTATTATTTAACTATTTTTTCGTGCATCCTTCGGAAAATGGAAAAACAAATGAAAATCAAAACATCAAAATTTGAAATCCTTTCAATTCAATATATATCGAAAACAAATGGAAAAATCGAAAATTATCAGAAGTGCAAAGTTATCCACTGGAACATTTCCTACAAACTATTTCCAATAATTTTTTCTGTAAACCCAATAGTACAGGAAATAAAGTGAAAAATATGAAGAAAAAAAAATTTCAACGACCCATAGGGTACTATGAATATATATTGAAAAACAAAGATTATCGATAGATGAAGCTCATCCACTTCCACTGAACCATGAAATATTTTTTCATTTTGTTGATTGGAAGATGGAACAAAAGTGTTGAAAATTTTATTCTCAGATAATTCCAAATATCTCGAAAACAACTGGAAATATCTGAAAATTTTATGATACCAAAATTATTCCTTTTTATAGAATCTACAAAAAATCCATATAACATTTTTCTCTGAATTCAATAGTTCGGGAGATACGATGGAAAAACTAAAAAATTTACAAGTTCCTAATCACTTGCCAATAGAAAACAAAACAAGAAACAAAAGGAAGTAAAAATAGCACACTCGATTGTCTTGATTTTTTTCTCATAAACTACGTACCTAGCTCACTCGACCATCTGGAAAAACCAAGACAGTCGAGTGGACTAAGTACGTAGTTTGTGGGAATAATCTCCAGTTCTCTGAACTCTCATAGCGTCGTATATACATCTTTGGTGTCCAATGATAGTTTCAATATAAAAATATGCTCATGATATGGTGCCATGGCCTCTACTTCCATCTTACATGAGCAATGATAAAATATCATCTGCATTTATAGCGTCGTATAAATTATCTGACCTCTATACTAATCTAATACCTAATGAAAACTACATCAATACTAATCTGATACCTTTCAAAAACTACGTACCTCACTTGTTTAACTGTGTTCGATAAATCATTGAGGTACTTTGTGTGTCATCAATTTCATTTCCGTATCTGATATCACAATGTTATTATCTCAGAAAATCACATCTCCCATGAAATGTCAAATTTCAAGCTATGACAGCTTTATCTTATAGAGATAAATAAAAGATTTCGCTGTTATATGTTACTGCCGTAGAAGAAGTAAAGTGTATATCGTACGGACTTCTAATTTCCCACTCGTATGATTGAAGCATTCAACTATACGACTCATGCTGCAAACTTCATTCTCGGAGGAAATGACCATCATTCCGTGTTCGTTAACCTTCGTAATACTGAGTAATTCCAATACCCCTACATTACTCACTGGGGTATTTTTGTACCCCACCTTGTTTTCATATTTATAATATTTAATTTTATTTTATGATTTGCACATAAAAAATACACAAATAACAAATTTTGTCCAAAAAGATCAATAAGTCTTATAGAGTATATGCAGTACAAAATTAATACAAAATATAAAAATCAACTTATGAAATGAATTTTGAGATATCAATTATAACATGTGTTAGATATTATTTTCTTCTGACTGTGTTCTACACAAACAAACTGTCCGCAAGTTTCACATTTGTTACGGGTATTCCGATCATTTTTCCGAGGACAAAGAGTCCTTTCACCTGCTGGAACTACTGGACGACTACCTAACTCAACAACGACCGTAACCATATGGTCACGCCCCCATGCAAGAAAGATGATACATACTTCAACCCTCTACTCTCCAGAGCAACCCCCTCGATAATTTGAATAGGGAATAAGGGTCATGTAATGCATCATTGCAGAGGTCATTCAATTCTGACACTAGCAGTTCCAAATTTTTTGAATTCCAACAAGCCATTTTCGAGATATTCGAATTCAAATGATATGTTTTCTAATTGTGAGTAATAATGAATGTATGGAATGAGTTATTGAATGGTTATCCACAACAAATGTTCAAAATTACCTCCATTGACTTCCAGACAGTGGTAGAGTACAATTTCCTCATCTACATTTGAACATGTTCCTCTAGTTTTTTAGATAGTTAGTTTATTTGACTATATCATATACATATGCACATTCATAGCAGGTCATTAGCGTCTCAGAATGAAATTTTGAAAATAATGAAATGAAATTTTGAAGAAAATGGAACATCACCATTACAGAAGAACGAACATACAAAGGTTAATACATAATAAAAGTTTGAAAACAAATTTTTCAGATACAATTGGTAAGTTTGTTCTCGAAGGTTAGTTATTGCCTCTGGCTCCCAATCCTTGTTCGTCTCTTTAAACCATCCATATCAGTAGGTCCCGTTCCACGCATAACACATTTCAAATGATTTTAAGGAAAAAAAGCATTGGGTGCCATATCCGGTAATCATGCTGGCCATTTTATTGGTCCTCTTTCCTCTACGTCCTATCCCTTTGTTTGGGAAATTTTGGGGTAGCTATTCTCTCGTCGGTAATACGGAATGAGTAGGAAATAAATATAATTTGACAATAAATCTCGATCAACATCATTATTGAGGTCCGGGACAGAATCCCAAAAGCTTCCGAATGAATGGATAAGTCGTAGAGTACCTATAAAATGGCCAGCACGCTCGCCGGACATGGCACCCAATAATTATTCTCTTTGGATCCAGCACGCTCGCCAGACTTGAAACTCAATGATATTCGAACAATTTTGAGAGAAGATTGAGGATTGTATGCTTCACAATAACGAGATGATCATCTTCAAATGTACAAGAGAAATTGGAGAATAGAACTAACCATTGCCTGGGGGTCAATAAAGGTTATTTCGATCATTCATGGTGGATATTTTTGAATGCAGCTTCTCATGGAGATAATAAAATAGGTACCTAATATCTAAACTTAACGATAGATTATTCCGTACAAGATACCTGAACACGTTAAAGGAAAAGGTAAAAGTAGTGTGCAACTCTACTTTCGAGTCTATCGAATAAAGAATAATTAAGGACATAATATGGCAAGTATGAAGTAATTAGCTATTATATTATGTGAAATGCATTAATTGACAAATGGGAACAAATAACTAATGGTCCAATACATTCACTAGAATTGTCGAAACTATCCAATTTCATTCCTGCAGTTTCAGAAGAAAATTTCAAACACGAAGGATTCTTACAATTTTTTATAAGCTCAAATTACTCACATCTGCTCACATTCATAAGGTAGGTATGTATACATCATTTTACAGAAAAAATTGTTTTTAAATAAACGCCAATGAGCTGCTGGAAATAATAATTTCATTGAAATAAAGGTACAATATAACTCAAAATCATCTCCACAACTTTAATCAATTCCTGATGATGATGATGATGAATAATTTGAATGTGGACATGTGTCGGACTCATCCAACTTCATCATCAGACAAAGTAAAAAAAAATGTATTCTATAACAAATGAGAGCATCATATCGTCGCTGTTATTACGAAGGGGCCTAACTCGATTTTCGACGAAAATGAGTTTCTCCCATATTTAGGCATGAGAAGACCTTTTCTATGTCATGACAAAGTGGCATATCTCAATATTACATGGTTTATACTTTATGGAATGATAACAATAAGGCCTATCTCAGAATATACATAAAAATATTTTTACGTAAAGGCCAAAGTTGACATTGGCCCCTATGCCACATGTTTCATGTGTGTCTTGCTGGGCGAATCTTGATATATGCCTTTACGTTATAATTATTTAGCAATAGATGGAGGGTGGTTTTCACATGGGCCACTGAGATAATATATTATTATGTATCAATTATCATAATTTCATTTCACAAAGACAATCGATTGAATAAAATAAATAAATGTTTGTTTCAGTTTGTTATGCCGAAAGATAAATAATAAGAGCTTGTAACTAACTGTCTTCTTAAAGTTCAGGCATTTGGAAACTTTGATGTATTAGTCCAGCGAAACTATGAAATAGCGAAGATTATAGATTCAAGTCTATTAAGAACTGACGACAATGGCAAGGATTTTAAATGGACCGATATCTTTGAGTTTTCAGTAAGAAAGATAGTCCAAATAAGATGTTCTTCAAAACCAGTCACCTGGAGACTCGATATCGCGCTCTCACTATAAAACGAAATACTGGCATTACTATAACTCTTTCGAAGTTAAACAAAGGACCCAGGCCGATATCTCTGCTAAAATACAATAACTTAATGGCACTTTGTACTGGTAACAAGCCTGTCATTAGATCTCCTGACGATGTTTTGTTTTACAGTTCTTTGCCGCACACACAAACATGGTATCTAGTTACTAAGGTTAGTCAGAATTCATGTGTCAACTCAGAGTACCATTTCAGTTCAAAACTGTTAAAGATTCAGAATTTTGTTTTTTATTTTAGTTAATACTGTTTTTCTTCAGTAAAACATCACCTAATACTTAGATTTTGAGATGGATTTTTTTTTTGTTTCATATGTTTTGTAAGTTCTTTCTCAATACAACTAAATAATTATACTGAAAAATCGCCTACCTTTTCATTGAAAAACACATTTTTGTAAAAATCAATAGAGGGGCCTATCTGGTTTGATGTAGAAACCAGAACTGTTATTATTTTCACGAAAGGGCCTATCTTAATCAATATTTTATTAAAACGAAACACGTGAAATTTGAAAATATATATATATGCCTCATTATTCTACATTGATTTATCTATGATGAGACGTGAATCACTCTCCTGAAAAGATGTGAATATCGAGATAGGCCCATTCGTGATGGCAGCGACGATATATACCGGAGCTATATACCAAGTAGTCCACTTTATAGTAAGAGAACTCCGAAAATTGATAGCAGATTTTATTGCAAGAATACAATTTCTTATGGATGTTAAAGAAGCCTATTTGTTCTAGAGTACAGTGCGTTGAAAATGAAAATGAACTCACAATCCTCTTTCACAATACCTCTTTATAAACATCTTATGGCAAAACCTAGTGGTCGAACATTTGAAAATTATGTTATCCAGTAATAATTGCAGAGTACCATCTTTGGGCAATTATGGTCTGAAAAATTATATTCAGGTACTAAAAATGCGATAAATCGTGGAACAAAAAATTGGGGCATTTCAATAGCTTCGCTTGCTAATTTCGTACCTTGTACCTTCCTCTGTATTCTATTTTTTTTGTACCACGAAACGATTCATGAGATAGAATCACCTAGGATATACTAGGATCAATGGCAACTAAGATAATCGAAAAAAACTGCATTTAATGACCTTCCTTCAAAAGGCTGTATACAGCACTAAATAGCGCTCTATATAACATGTCGATTAAACACATTTCCTCTCATTTTCACCTGTATAGGATTATCTCGTGGAGAATACGGTATATATACGAACGTCATTCTGGGTCACCCTCTAAATATAGGTGTGCCTACCTCCTACATTCATCTCATTTTATTGGTATCTATAGGTACTTGTAGTTTCTAGCGTACCTAGGAAAGATAGGGAGAATCCCAGCTAACATTGAACTTGCGGGAGAAGTTCCGTTTTGTCCAGGCAAGTCTGGGAAAGTGGCGATCCCAGGGTATTGGTAATCGGCCAATGATTTTCCTGTGATTGGTATCCCTCAATTGAAAATGCCCTGTGATTATTGTAAGTCGTCTGGAACTACTCAAACGCAAATGTATTGCAGCATTTTATACGTCCATGGTTGTGGCCCTTTGCTGGCCAAGAACCTCTTTAGAATTCGTCCTCCTAGTGGATATCCTGGGAACTTTTACATTGACAATCATCTGATGATCAGCTATTATATTCCTATGTGACTCTGATGATCAAGTTATGTCGATGTTTATATTGTCTTTATCTGATGGTGTGCTCGTGCTCTTGATTTTTTCCGTTCCTCACTCTCCCTATAAGACATTCATAATGGCATCAGGAATATTCTAGAACATGAGTATACAATGAAATTGCATATTGTTTGACGAGCACGGAATGATAGTGATTTCCCACGAGAATGAATTTTGCAGCATGAGCTGTAGGCGAATGCAGCAAACTTCTGAAAATCATTCGAGTGGGAAATTAGCATTCCGTGCAAGTTATACACTAAATTTTTTCTACGGCTATAATAACAGATAACAGCGGCATTTTAGATTTCTTCGTCTTGTAGCCATCTGATTTCCTCTCAAGTACTGCTCATCTATGAGACAGAGCTGTCATTTGTTGAAATTTGACATTCCATGAGCGATGAGATTGTTTTGAAATAATAACACAATGGAGTCATTGTGATATCAGATACGGAAATAAAATTGATGACATACAAAGTACCTCATTGATGTATGGAACACAGTAAAACACGTGAGGTAGGTAGTTTCTGAAAGGTATCAGATTAGTATAGATGTAGTTTTCATCAGGTATTAGATTAGTATAGAGGTCAGATAATTTATACGGCGCTATAAAAGCAGATGATATTTTATCATTGCTCATGTAAGATGGAATTAGAGGCCATGGCACCATATTATGAGCATATTAGTATAATGAAACTATCATTGGGCATCAAAGATGTGTATACGACGCTATGAAAGTTCAGAGAACTGGAGATTTTTCCCACAAACTACGTACTTAGCCCACTCGACTGTCTTGGTTTTTCCACACAAACTACGTACCTAGCCCACTCGACTGCCAATAGGGACTGAAAAAACAAAAACAAAAGAAAGTAAAAACTTTGCCAACATTTATTTCTTCTTTGTGGGAAATCAAGACAGTCGAGTGAGCTAGGTACGTAGTTTATGGGCAAAAAATTAAGACAGTCGAGTGAGCCAGGTACGTAGTATATGGGCAAAAATCGAGACAGTCGAGTGAGCTATGTACGTAGTTTATGGGCAAAAAATTAAGACAGTTGAGTGAGCTAGGAATGTAGTTTATGGGCAAAAAATTAAGACAGTCGAGTGAGCCAGGTACGTAGTATATGGGCAAAAATCGAGACAGTCGAGTGAGCTATGTACGTAGTTTATGGTCAAAAAATTAAGACAGTTGAGTGAGCTAGGAATGTAGTTTATGGGCAAAAAATTAAGACAGTCGAGTGAGCTATGTACGTAGTTAATTGGCGAAGAATCGAGACGGTCGAGTGAGCTAGGTACGTAGTTTATGGGCAAAAAATTAAGACAGTCGAGTGAGCTAGGTACCTAGTTTATTGGCGAAAAATAAAGACAGTCGAGTGAGCTAGGTACGTAGTTTATGAGAAAAAAATCAAGACAGTCGAGTGTGCTTTTTTTACTTTCTTCTGTTTTTTGTTTTGTTTTCTATTGGCAAGTGATTATCTAGGAACTTGTAAATTTTTTAGTTTTTTCATCGTATCTTCCGAACTATTGAATTCAGAAAAAAATGTTACACGGGTTTTTGTAGATTCTATCAAAAGGAATAATTTTGGTTTCATAACATTTTCAGATATTTTCAGTTGTTTTCGAGATATTTGTAATTATCTGGAATGGAAGAGCAGTTGCCTTTCTCCTTGGAAAGAGGTGACTGAATTCCGCCTTTTCTTTATTGAATAAAGACATTATTATTATTATTATTATTATTATCTGAGAATAAAATTTTCAACACTTTTGTTCCATCTTCCAATCAACAAAACGAAAAAATATTTCATGGTTCAGTGCAAGTCGATGAGCTTCATCTATCGATAATCTTTGTTTTTCAATATATCTTCATAGTACCCTATGGGTCGTTAAAAATTTTTTTTTTCATATTTTTCACTTTATTTCCTGTACTATTGGGTTTACAGAAAAAATTATGGTGAATAATTTGTAGGAAATGTTCCAGTGGATAACTCTGCACTTCTGATAATTTTCGATTTTTCAATTTGTTTTCGATATATATTGAATTGAAAGGATTTCAAATTTTGATGTTTCGATTTTCATTTGTTTTTCCATTTTCCGATGGATGCACGAAAAAATGGTTGAATAATAATTTGTTGCGTCTTCAAAGAGGCATACGGTGCATTTTTCAAATTTGGATTTAGTCCATTTGTTCAGGAGATATATCGTTTTAAAGCGAACCGTGTGTTTCGGAAAATCTCCTTGAAAAATCCACTTCGAATTTTCCGACCCTGCTCAATTTCAATAGACTTCGTCTCTCCCTGATAGAGTTTTTTTTCACAAAAAATAAAATCGATCGGACCACTTTTGCGATTTGTAGAGTGGTTACAAGAAACTTCCGGTGAAAAATCGAAAAAAACCCGGAAAAGCCACCTTAGAGTTTTCCGATTTCCTTCATATTTTAATGACATAATATTGTTTTGAGTACAATAAAATGGCAAAATTTCAAGTCGATATGTCAAAGGGTTCCGGAGATATATCGATTTATGATTAACACAGAGTACAGACAGACAGACAGACAGACCACACACAAAAACCAAAGTTGCTCAAAATTCGATGGGGATCATTTTCTCCAAAGTAACTATACCTCTATCTCGCTTAGTTTCCGAGATAGCATTTTTGACAAGGCCGTAGTATACTCCACTATAGGTATAGCGTCGTATAACAAGTGAGGTACGTAGTTTTTGAAAGGTATCAGATTAGTATAAAGGTCAGATAATTTATACGACGTTATAAAAGCAGATGATATTTTATCATTGCTCATGTAAGATGGAAGTTGAGGCCATGGCACCATATCATGAGCATATTTTTATATTGAAACTATCATTGGGCACCAATGATGTGTATACGACGCTATGAAAGTTCAGAGAACTGGAGATTTTTCGTACAAACTACGTACTTACCCCGTACCTAGTTTATTGGCAAAAATAAAGACAGTAGAGTGAGCTAGGTACGTAGTTTATGGAGAAAAAAATCAAGACAGTCGAGTGTGCTTTTTTTACTTTCTTTTGTTTTTTGTTTCGTTTTCTATTGGCGAGTGATTATCTAGGAACTTGTAAATTTTTTAGTTTTTTCATCGTATCTCCCGAACTAATGAATTCAGAGAAAAATGTTATGGGGATTTTTTGTGGATTCTATCAAAAGGAATAATTTTGGTTCCATAACATTTTCAGATATTTTCAGTTGTTTTCGAGATATTTGGAATTATCTGAGAATAAAATTTTCAACACTTTTGTTCCATCTTCCAATCAACAGAATGAAAAAATATTTCATGGTTCAGTGGAAGTCGATGAGCTTCATCTATCGATAATCTATGTTTTTCAATATATCTTCATAGTACCCTATGGGTCGTTAAAATTTTTTTTTTTCATATTTTTCATTTTATTTCCTGTACTATTGGGTTTACAGAAAAAATTATGGAAAATGATTTGTAGGGAATGTTCCAGTGGATAACATTGCACTCCCGATAATTTTCGATTTTTCCATTTGTTTTCGATATATATTGAATTAAAAGGATTTCAAATTTTGATGTTTGGGTTTTCATTTGTTTTTCCAGTTTCCGATGGATGCACGAAAAAATGATTGAATGATAATTTGTTGCGTCATCAAAGAGGCATACGGTGCATTTCTCAAATTTGGATTTAGTCTATTTGTTCACGAGATATGTCGTTTTAAAGCGAACCGTGTTTTTCGGAAAATCTCCTTGAAAAACCCACTTGGAATTTTCCGACCCTGCTCAATTTCAATAGGCTTCGTCTCTCCCTGATAGAGGTTTTTTTCACATAAAATGAGATCGATCGGACCACTTTTGCGATTTGTAGAGTGGTTACAAGGAACTTCCGGTGAAAAATCGAAAAAACCCGGAAAAACCACCTTAGAGTTTTCCGATTCCCTTCATATTTTAATGACATAATATTGTTTTGAGTACAATAAGATGGCAAAATTTCAAGTCGATATGTCAAAGGGTTCCGGAGATATATCGATTTATGATTAACACAGAGTACAGACAGACAGACAGACAGACCACACACAAAAACCAAAGTTGCTCAAAATTCGATGGGGATCATTTTCTCCAAAGCAACTATACCTCTATCTCGCTTAGTTTCCGAGATAGCATTTTTGGCACGGCCGTAGTATACTCCACTATGTATAGCGTCGTATAACAAGTGAGGTACGTAGTTTTTGGAAGGTATCAGATTAATATAAAGGTCAGATAATTTATACGACGTTATAAAAGCAGATGATATTTTATCATTGCTCAGGTAAGATGGAAGTTGAGGCCATGGCACCATATCATGAGCATATTTTAATATTGAAACTATCATTGGGCACCAATGATGTGTATACGACGCTATGAAAGTTCAGAGAACTGGAGATTTTTCGTACAAACTACGTACTCAGCCCGTACCTAGTTTATTGGCGAAACTAAAGACAGTAGAGTGAGCTAGGTACGTAGTTTATGGAAAAAAAATCAAGACAGTCGAGTGTACTTTTTTTACTTTCTTTTGTTTTTTGTTTCGTTTTCTATTGGCAAGTGATTATCTAGGAACTTGTAATTTTTTTAGTTTTTTCATCGTATCTCCCAAACTATTGAATTCAGAGAAAAATGTTATGAGGATTTTGTAGATTCTATCAAAAGGAATAATTTTGTTTCAATAACATTTTCAGATATTTCCAGTTGTTTTCGAGATATTTGGAATTATCTGAGAAAAAAATTTTCAACACTTTTGTTCCATCTTCCAATCAACAGAATGAAAAAATATTTCATGGTTCAGTGGAAGTCGATGAGCTTCATCTATCGATAATCTTTGTTTTTCAATATATCTTCATAGTACCCTATGGGTCGTTCAAATTTTTTTTTTCATATTTTTCACTTTATTTCCTGTACTATTCTGTTTACAGAAAAAATTATGGAGAATAATTTGTAGGAAATGTTCCAGTGGATAACTTTGCACTCTTGATAATTTTTGATTTTTCCATTTGTTTTCGATATATATTGAATTGAAAGGATTTCAAATTTTGATGTTTTGATTTTCATTTGTTTTTCCATTTTCCGATGGATGCACGAAAAAATTGTTGAATAATAATTTGTTGCGTCATCAAAGAGGCATACGGTGCATTTTTCAAATTTGGATTTAGTCTATTGGTTCACGAGATATGTCGTTTTAAAGCGAACCGTGTTTTTCGGAAAATCTCCTTGAAAACCCCACTTGGAATTTTCCGATCCTGCTCAATTTCAATAGGCTTCGTCTCTTTCTGATAGAGTTATTTTTCACAAAAAATGAAATCGATCGGACCACTTTTGCGATTTGTAGAGTGGTTACAAGAAACTTCCGGTGAAAAATCGAAAAAACCCGGAAAAACCACCTTAGAGTTTTCCGATTTCCTTCATATTTTAATGACATAATATTGTTTTGAGTACAATAAGATGGCAAAATTTCAAGTCGATATGTCAAAGGGTTCCGGAGATATATCGATTTATGATTAACACAGAGTACAGACAGACAGACAGACAGACCACACACAAAAACCAAAGTTGCTCAAAATTCGATGGGGATCATTTTCTCCAAAGTAACTATACCTCTATCTCGCTTAGTTTCCGAGATAGCATTTTTGGCAAGGCCGTAGTATACTCCACTATGTATAGCGTCGTATAACAAGTGAGGTACGTAGTTTTTGAAAGGTATCAGATTAGTATAGATGTAGTTTTCATAAGGTATTAGTTTATTTAGAGGTCAGATAATTTATACGACGCTATAAAAGCAGATTATATTTTATCATTGCTCATGTAAGATGGAAGTAGAGGCCATGGCACCATATCATGAGTATATTTTTATATTGAAACTATCATTGGGCACCAAGGATGTGTATACGACGCTATGAAAGTTCGGAGAACTGGAGATTTTTCCCACAGACTATTTACTTAGCCCACTCGACTGTCTTGGGTTTTCCACGAAGTCGAGTGAGCTAGGTACGTAGTTTATGAGAAAAAAATCAAGACACTCGAGTGTGCTTTTTTCACTTTCTTTTGTTTCTTGTTTTATTTTCTATTGGCAAGTGATTATCTAGGAACTTGTAAATTTTTTAGTTTTTTCATCGTATCTCCCGAACTATTGAATTCAGAGAAAAATGTTATACGGATTTTTTGTAGATTTTATCAAAAGGAATAATTTTGGTTCCATAACATTTTCAGATATTTCCAGTTGTTTTCGAGATATTTGGAATTATCTGAGAATAAAATTTTCAACACTTTTGTTCCATCTTCCAATCAACAAAATGAAAAAATAATCCATGCCTCAGTGGAGGTAGATGAGCTTCATCTATCGATAATCTATGTTTTTCAATATATCTTCATAGTACCCTATGGGTCGTTAAATTTTTTTTTTTTCATATTTTTCACTTTATTTCCTGTACTATTGGGTTTACAGAAAAAATTATGGAAAATGATTTGTAGGGAATGTTCCAGTGGATAACATTGCACTCTTGATAATTTTCGATTTTTCCATTTGTTTTCGATATATATTGAATTAAAAGGATTTCAAATTTTGATGTTTGGGTTTTCATTTGTTTTTCCAGTTTCCGATGGATGCACGAAAAAATGATTGAATGATAATTTGTTGCGTCATCAAAGAGGCATACGGTGCATTTCTCAAATTTGGATTTAGTCTATTTGTTCACGAGATATGTCGTTTTAAAGCGAACCGTGTTTTTCGGAAAATCTCCTTGAAAAACCCACTTGGAATTTTCCGACCCTGCTCAATTTCAATAGGCTTCGTCTCTTCCTGATAGAGGTTTTTTTCACAAAAAATGAAATCGATCGGACCACTTTTGCGATTTGTAGAGTGATTACAAGGAACTTCCGGTGAAAAATCGAAAAAACCCGGAAAAACCACCTTAGAGTTTTCCGATTTCCTTCATATTTTAATGACATAATATTGTTTTGAGTACAATAAGATGGCAAAATTTCAAGTCGATATGTCAAAGGGTTCCGGAGATATATCGATTTATGATTAACACAGAGTACAGACAGACAGACAGACAGACCACACACAAAAACCAAAGTTGCTCAAAATTCGATGGGGATCATTTTCTCCAAAGCAACTATACCTCTATCTCGCTTAGTTTCCGAGATAGCATTTTTGGCACGGCCGTAGTATACTCCACTATGTATAGCGTCGTATAACAAGTGAGGTACGTAGTTTTTGGAAGGTATCAGATTAATATAAAGGTCAGATAATTTATACGACGTTATAAAAGCAGATGATATTTTATCATTGCTCATGTAAGATGGAAGTTGAGGCCATGACACCATATCATGAGCATATTTTTATATTGAAACTATCATTGGGCACCAATGATGTGTATACGACGCTATAAAAGTTCACAGAACTAGAAATTTTTCGTACAAACTACGTACTTAGCCCGTACCTAGTTTATTGCAAAAATAAAGACAGTAGAGTGAGCTAGGTACGTAGTTTATGGGAAAAAAAATCAAGGCAGTCGAGTGTGCTTTTTTAACTTTCTTTGTTTCTTGTTTCGTTTTCTATTGGCAAGTGATTATCTAGGAACTTGTAAATTTTTTAGTTTTTTCATCGTATCTCCCGAACTATTGAATTCAGAGAAAAATGTTATAGAGATTTTTTGTAGATTTTATCAAAAGGAATAATTTTAATTCTATAACATTTTCAGATATTTCCAGTTGTTTTCGAGATATTTGGAATTATCTGAGAATAAAATTTTCAACACTTTTGTTTCATCTTCCAATCAACATAATGAAAAAATATTTCATGGTTCAGTGGGAGTCGATGAGCTTCATCTATCGATAATCTATTTTTTTCAATATATCTTCATAGTACCCTATGGGTCGTTAAAATTTTTTTTTTCATATTTTCCACTTTATTTCCTGTACTATTGGGTTTACAAAAAAAAATATGGGGAATAATTTGTAGGAAATGTCCCAGTGGATAACTTTGCACTTTTGATAATTTTCGATTTTTTCATTTGTTTTCGATATATATTGAATTGAAAGGATTTCAAATTTTGATGTTTTGATTTTCATTTGTTTTTCCATTTTCCGATGGATGCACGAAAAAATGATTGAATGATAATTTGTTGCGTCATCAAAGAGGCATACGGTGCATTTCTCAAATTTGGATTTAGTCTATTTGTTCACGAGATATGTCGTTTTAAAGCGAACCGTGTTTTTAGGAAAATCTCCTTGAAAAACCCACTTGGAATTTTCCGACCCTGCTCAATTTCAATAGGCTTCGTCTCTTCCTGATAGAGGTTTTTTTCACAAAAAATGAAATCGATCGGACCACTTTTGCGATTTGTAGAGTGGTTACAAGGAACTTCCGGTGAAAAATCGAAAAAACCCGGAAAAACCACCTTAGAGTTTTCCGATTTCCTTCAAATTTTAATGACATAATATTGTTTTGAGTACAATAAGTTGCCAAAATTTCAAGTCGATATGTCGAAGGGTTCCGGAGATATATCGATTTATGATTAACACAGAGTACAGACAGACAGACAGACAGACCACACACAAAAACCAAAGTTGCTCAAAATTCGATGGGGATCATTTTCTCCAAAGCAACTATACCTCTA
Source organism: Phaedon cochleariae (assembly GCA_918026855.4). Lineage (NCBI taxonomy): Eukaryota > Metazoa > Arthropoda > Insecta > Coleoptera > Chrysomelidae > Phaedon > Phaedon cochleariae. Next base: position 15,337,786 of record OU896710.1, on the reverse strand, counting down.
TCTCGCTTAGTTTCCGAGATAGCATTTTTGGCACGGCCGTAGTATACTCCACTATGTATAGCGTCGTATAACAAGAGCAACTTTTTGTTATAGCCGTTGAAAAAACCTTTATTCTGATTCCCAGCAATATTTCCCATAAATATTCACATCGAATTTTGAATCCCCCTATATTTATCAGTTATTGGAAAGCTAGGTAGTTTTTTACCATTTATAATTACTATTTATAGATTGATTTTAGGAAATTGAATGAATATCATTTTAGTTCTTAGAATAGGCGTGTATATCAATTGCTGTATAATTGCCTGTTCCTCAAAACAATACTGTATCTAGTATGCGCCCATCACTTCACACAGAAAAACAAACAGAGGAAAATTTTACTGTAATATTGTTTCATTTATTTGGCAATGAAAATTATATTCATTGTCCATATCCTAGTAGTAAAACATATTAAATTCACTAAATTTTCCAAGTAATTCCATTATGGTGATGTTTGCCATTTTTCTAGAGCTATCTGCTTTAATTCATAGAAGGAAGTAAATCTGAGGAAATCAATAGTAATTTTCACTTCATCTCATATAGTTGAAATCAATCCGTACATATTAAAAATATCCATAATTTTTTTCACTGAAACTATTGGAATTATCATTATGAAAACATAGTGAAATGATATGAATTCCATATGGATTATTTCTATATTGTTGGGTAATTTTTGGCATTATATTTTTTATATAGTTTCTGTAGTAACCAATACATAATAGTATATTGATGGCTATTACCCACGAAGATGAAAGTTGCAGTACGAGCCGAAGGCGAGTGCTGTAATTATCTGAGTGGGTAATAGTCATTATGTGCGAGTAGAATACTATACTTTATCTACAACTATTCAAATATCAAAGCAACTCTGAGAGTTCAAAAATATATCTTTGGAAATAATGAAGGTTTTCATATTGCAAAATCACTAAATCTGATTTGAAATACTCATTGATTTCATCGAAAACTTATTGACAGAAATTTCAATCAACGAACAGCTCATAACTCATAACTGGATCTAACTGAGTTTATTTTAATTTCCTTCCCTCTTCTTCAATATACTAGGAATATTCTCAGAATATTTAGAACAGTCTATTCCGAATGTTCATGAAACATCCCTAGAATATTTGTATCATATTGTGAGAATATTCTGAGAATATTCGAATATTCTCGAAGAATACCCTATGAACGTTATATTGATGACATTGTGCTATCTGTGGGATCAAACAAAGCGATCAACGAATCAAAACAAGTCCACAGTCCATGAGAAATGAAGACATTGTTGTGTCGATGCTCTCTCATTCACCAGTCTTTTGGCTTGCCAAGTACAGGGCGGTTGTGTTCTTATGTGTTATTTTCAATAACCTGTTTAGCCACCAGTGACATAATGTATCTTAACACCATATTAACTATTTCGTTATTCCATAGTTGGATTGGCACTCAACTGTCCAGAAGCCTGAACGCCTGACGATGGCCTGGTTCTAACCGTCACGGCGTCACCACATTCAGCAGTAAAAATGGTCCCCCGTATAAAAGAAGTTTTCAGATAGCAAGGAATGCAGGGAAACTAAATCATGAAGCACAAACTACGGAGTTGGGATCAAAATCCTATATACCCATATTGAAAGATAGATCCCCAAAAAAGGGAACAAGAACCTGCCCAACAACTACAGGCCCATTGCCCTGTTATCAGTAATCTCCAAAGTGATGGAGAAAGCCATAAATATTGAGCTTATCAAATATCTGGAGAGCTCAGGAATCATCAATGATAGACAATACGGCTTTCGCCACCAAAGATCTACTGGAGATCTACTTGCCTACGTCACCCATGTATGGCAATCTTCAATAGAAAAACACGGGGAATCTCTAGCTGTCGCGTTGGACATATCGAAAGCATTCGACCGTGTTTGGCACGAAGGACTCCTCCACAAACTACCATCATACGGCTTACCACCTCAGTTATGCCATCTCTTATCGAGTTTTCTTTCAGGCAGATCGCTTCATGTGGTGGTGGACGGTGTATCGTCTGATACCATTGGCATCAATTCCGGCGTTCCACAAGGATCAATTTTGGCACCAACATTATTCCTTCTTCATATCAATGATCTGTTGGGAGTAACAACTTGCCCCACCACAGCTTTGCAGATGATAGTACCCTCCATACTGCGTTCTCTTCCAGAATTCCCATTTCTTCACAGGAAACTAAGAACTCACGGCGCAGGCAGGTCAATGCTGTCAATGAAGATCTTGCTGAAATCTGGGGAACCAACAACCTAGTTGAATTCAACGCCACCAAAACTCAAGCCTGTATTTTCTCTAGAAAGGCGGAACTCAGTATGCCCGATATTGTAATGTCTGGCTCCACCATCCCCATCAAGCCCACCATATCTATGCTCGGTATTTCCATCAGCAACACTCTTTCATGGGATAATCATGTCAGATCCATCGCAAAAGCTGCTTCACAAAAACTCGGATTCTTGTTCCGTGCGAAAAGCTACTTTACACCTCAACAGCTTCTCATGATCTACAAAGCGCAGATACGGCCTGTTCCAGAATACTGTTCCCACATATGGGGTTCAGCACCAAAACATACGCTGATGCTCTTAGATTCCATCCAGAGGAGAGCCATTCGCCTGGTCGGTGACGCCACACTCACTCACTCTTTGACATCATTGGAACACCGTAGAAAGGTCGGCAACCTTTCACTTTTCTATCGATACTTCCACGGGAAATGTTCTTTGGAAATCTCTGCTATCATCCCTTCACTAGCAATACCAATCAGACGAACTAGACAAGCCCAGTCAGCACATCCTTTCGTTGTCAACCTCGAAAGATGTCGAACAGCACTTTATCAAGACTCCTTCATCCATAGAACGGCTAGGCTCTGGAATTCATTGCCTGTGAAAGTATTCCCATCAACATATAATCTCCAAGAGTTCAAAAAAAAATCCAATACCTACCTCCTGTCCCTATCCTCCCTAGGAACGCACGATGTTCTTTGAACATTATAGGGATTCCCTTTCGTGCGCTCCAAGCGATAAAAAAAAGAAGAAGTTTGTCCGAAAGACTATCCTAATAACACACTTATGTCCCATGGATATCCTTAGGACGTCCTGTCGGGACATTCAGGACGTCCATAGGATATTCGAATTTGGTACCGTGGGCGTCCATTGGACGTCTGTGGGACGCACAAATGTCCCACTTGAGAACCAACTAGGGACGTCCTTGAGGGATGTCTCTGGGACAACTATCGAATACCTAAATCCTACAGTATTCCTCATCAAGCACTACAGAGGACATCCTTAGGACATCCATAGGACAACCTATCAGCAACGCTGAGGGATATCAATTGGATGTCCATAGGATGTCCCAGGGACGTACGAATTATTCTCGAAATTGAATTTTTCTGGGTCCCTCCTGGACCAGATCTTGCATAACTGATTAGGACATCTAGTTGAGTTGATGGTCCGTAGAAGATCCCCAAAAAAATTCCCATGGATGTCCAATGGACTTACTTGAAGGACATTGACGAGGAGTACTCATAGCCTACGAGCAATCATTCGTCGACGAGGTGTAAGTTAACGTCCTCGCAGGAACAACATATTCAAAGTACCGACTGGGACGTCCATAGGACGTTATTTCTAGGACATTGAAAGAGTACAGTTCATGTACCAATTGGGACATCCGACGGATATCTCTAAGGGACATTTCGATTGTTATACGATCCTGAAAGTATTGAGAGCGTCTGTGCAGATATTTGAAGGAATGTACCATCAGGGACATTTCCTGGTTGTCTAGAAGGGTAATTATAAAAGATCTGAAGTCATGCCAGAATATGTACTACTCGGGACATCCGATGGATGTCCCTAAAGGAACGTTTAAAATCATATCCCATCTGGGACATGCCAAGGACGTCCTTGCATGGACATTCTACAATGTATACCACGTGGGACGTCTAAGAGATGCTATTTCTAGGACATTTGAAATGATGTACCAGCTGGGACATTCCATGGACGTCCTTGCTCGGACATTACATGAGTTTTACGGGATGGGACGTCCCAAGGACATTTATTTTTGGTTCGGGACATTCGGACGTGAATTGTAACAAATAAGGACGTCTCTAGGACGTTGTGTGCTATTAGGATATATTATGAAAATTATGTCGTACTTGTTTGTATATTGGTATAATATATGATTCGTTGTTTATGAATCATTATTATTCAATATTACGAATAGAGTCTATTTCAATATTTTTCAGCATATTATTAGGTATTTTCTTTATTGTAATTATATAAAATTTCAAAATATAATAATAATGTGAAATTCACTATAACAGTTAGGGATTTATTACCACAACAATATAATTCTTCTCACTGAAATGATATATAGTAGCCATCATCATAATATAGTAGATTTCATCAGTCTTTGTAGGAGAATTTATATTCATATTTGAATTTTTTTACCTAATCAAAATAGTAATTCATAGCAATATTTACTATGAAACATTCATATGATAAAATCGAAAATTCCACTATAAATTGTGCTGGGATCTATAATCGACGCACTTTATTGTAAAGAGTTCAATAATAATTATATTGTATTTCACTTTTTTTGTGCAATAACTGTCGCGCCAAGTGTATTAGTTTTGTTTTTTTTATGCACACGAAAATTCGCAAGATGATTCGTTTCGGGAAAAATTCGTCAGGAGAACTTGAAATAGTTATTTTTGTATCTAGAGCGCGAAATGCTACTTTGGTGATCGAGATCTGATTTTTTTCAACGAGGCGTAGCCGAGTTAAAAAATAGTCGAGATGACCAAATTATTTCGCGCTCGAGTTGCAAATAAATTTTTTTTTCTACAGACGTCAAAAAATTACAAGGTTCGCGCATTGATAACAAATTGCGAAGTGTCACTTTTTTTCAGTTTCCTACGTTACCATGATACCTTGCACAAAACAATGCGCGAAGTAAAACAGTGCGCGAAGTACCTACTTCGCGCATTGTTATCTAAAATATATGAGATATTTATATTTCAACGTTATGGTCCTCAATCGAGCAAACATCCACGAAATCATTTATTTCTGAATGTTCTACAATAACTTCGTTCAATCTCTTGGAGCGCACGAAAGGAAATTCCTATTATGTTCGTGGAACATCGTGCGTACCTAGGGAGGCTAGGGGAGGCATTTGAAGCCAGTTAAACACTATTTTTTACATCAAGCTGAGCATATTTTCACTTTAGAACTATATTTTTTGACGTTTGTAGAAATATTTTTAAAAATCAATTCCGCAAACTACAAGAAACACGAAATCGTCAATGTAGTTGATCATCATTGTTGTGCATTAGTTTATTGTCATTGCTTCATTTTGCCAAAAAAACACTCGATTTTTTTCATTCGACACATTTTCTTACTAAATCAATAATTTTCCATCAGTTATTTCATTCGTGAACCGATGATAAATTGCTCGACTTACGGTCTAGCAATTTTTTCATATCAGTTTTTCTCGTGAAATCACTGATTTTTTAGAGCACATCAGTGTAATTCTTGTTCGTGATCTTACTTCGCATAAAAAAGAATAACCATAAGATGAAGATGATTTCAGACCTTTTCAGAAACATCTTTGTACTCATGAAATTATAACCTGCAATTTCATTTGAAAAACATTGAGTAATAATAATAATAACGACCAGGAAGTTGCTGGCTTAATAATTCGCGCTTTCATCATATATTTGTCTACTTATCTAATTTCATATGCAATACCAATAATGTATAATTTCAATAATTATTCATTCAATGGAATTAGAAATCCATGAATAACAATAACAATTTTAATAGATATTCACAAGCTGTCGCCAATTCATATAGAACCTTAATCCGATTGGCTCAAGATTACGACGCGTTGAACTTGTATATCCTAAAAATATTTTTTTTCACGAAGATTTGACCCATTCACAGTTGCAACAACGCGTAGCGGAGGGAGACAAAAACCCGTGAGCTAAAATCTAATATTTATCCCGTGTATAATATACACTATCATTTTCTGTGACAGATTACGTTATATTAAAATCAGAAAATCATCGACGTGAAATTAGAAGTTTTTAACAAGTATAACATCACTTGCGTTGCAGGCATCTTTGTGCAGACATTTTTGTCATTCTTTTGAAGTAATCAAATATCTGTCACCACAATCAAAATGGATTCTTCGTTGCGAGGAACTCCTGAAATTCTTCATCACTTTCATTATCAGCGACATTTTTTAAACTCAGAATTCTTTCTCCATAGAAGTATGAGAAACGAAATACTGTTGCATGAGTTTATAACTTCATCAATATAGTCTGATAACGTGATAATACATATGGAACTTTTCGATTTTCATTTCTTTTTTGGAAACAGGCATTTCTCTAGTTGGAACCTTATTGCTATTTACTTTCATAATAGAGACAGGTTTAAGATCACTTTTGAGAGCAAAGAATGAGTAAGACATGATTGTGTAATGACCTTTGTTTCTGCGCCCTCACTCTGGCGCTCTGTTCAGGACGGTGACTACTCTAGTATTTAACGGAGAGGGGGGGGTCTCGAGCGCCAGATTGTTTATGAAGGTAGTTCACTCTACCTGCTCTGCACAAAATATTTTTGTACAGAGGCCCATAGTAGCAACAGTGGAGAAAGGTACAGGAGGTATACCTACCTCGATACCACAGATTCGGTACCTACAGTATAAACCCAGGTCAATGGTATTGAATCGACCTGGAATCAATAAGGAGCCAAGGGAGTGTAGGCTTTAATTACAAACCCTGGGTTAAGCATGTAATACTGGTTGCTATTTTCAGTCGTGATAATTACGGGAATCAAACCAAAATATCTCTCGGGTCTCTGGTATTTTTAGGTTAGGTCTGGAAAATTATTTGTTCACCCTATTTCATTAAGTCTACCTGGAGAATCGGAAACACAGTTCCAAACGGATTGAACAGATTCAATCCATATTTATCTTTCCTTTTCCTTCTATTATCTTATTTTCTAATATCGGAATTTTGGTGGGGTTAATAATTTCTTTTTGCAATCACAAAAAAACCGTTTATTCGCAACTACAACTTTCTGGATTCGTTACACAGGTCGGGTGAGTATCGGTATGAAAAACAACAGGAATGAGATGAATCTATGAACAGGATGAATAATAATGGTGAGAAATACTACAGGAAATCACTATACAATAATACTTTACACTGGCTTTGACTGAAATATGCGAGCAATAAGAAATCAGCAAGAGAATCAAGAGCTTGAAGAGCAAGTCGAGCAGGTAGTGTAGCGTAGAGAGTAGAGCTTAGAGAAGAGAGTGCGATCCCTTAGCTGTCTTCAGTATTTATATTCCCCCCTTGACCTCGATACAAGGACAGCTCGATCCTAGGTTGTTATTGGTCGGAATCCTCAGGAACTATCATCCAAAAGCACATACTCTTAAACTCACAAAAATGCGGAAATAGTAATTTTCCTAACAAGTGCGGAAAGTGATTCTTTCCCGCACGTGACTGCCGTTGACACGAACGACGCGAAGCGGAGTTCGGGCAAGCAGTCGAGTGCGGGAAAGAAACTTTCCGCATGAGTTAGGAACAATATTTTTTCTACAAGCGTAGGAAATTGATTGAATCGTTCAATTAATTATTCAAGCAAATAGGAACAACTAACAAGAGATATATATTCTCTATCTATTAATTATTAGTAATAGCTACTGTGAACTTACAGTTTGACGCATTATGTTGGTTCATTTTGCGGAAGCCAGCAGGCCCATTAGGAGTTTGGTCTCTAGGTTCCAGACACTTCTATGAAATGAGCCAAAAATACCTATTCTTCATTCGGTTTTTTCATTTCTTTATTATTGCACCATTCAATAAAACGCGTGTATAGCTTCTCATACCTTTCTTAGGACTTCGTTGGTGATAACGCATCTGTATCAAATCCCTATAGCTAGAAGTTTTTGATCACATTGTGACATTTCCACTGAATCGAAAATGACAGTAACGCTGTGTCTGTCACTTCGACAATTTCAAACTTATTTGAGGTTTGATTGGCATGACAAATTGACGTTTCCCGTCAGATCAATCCAAATCTATAGGGGGATTTTTATAATAATCAATTTTTATTTCTCAATATTTCTCAATTTTTACAATAAATAGTGCAATTTGATGGATGATTCTGAACATACATACTTAATACTGCAACAAACAAACTTATACTTTTATATTCCATCACCAACCACTTATATTACTAGCGATTTTATCATATCTTTGTTTTCCCGCACTGTTGCGGGAAAATGACACTTCCCAAACTAAATTGCGTGCGGGTATAGGGTGAATCACGCACGCTTGTAGAAAAAATTATATTTAACCCTAAATGGACTCAGGAACATAAACCATAACCCTTGCTAATGCTACTGAATGAATTTGAAGGGAAAATATCCAATAACAAAAAAGTTATGACCAGGTAAACATCCATCATTTCAACTGATAAGTAATTTAATCAAATTTCATATCATAAGCAAAGGGTTGAAAAATATTGAAGTCTTTAGGGTTGTAATGATGTTTATCAGGAAAAGCTTTGATGGGAAGTCAGGAATCAATCCATTACTCAGCTCTCTCAGGTTTTCAGGTTTCGAGCTTTCGAACAAGTGAAATCAACTAGAATCAGGCTCAGGTACTTAGATTTTGATCAAAACCAGTCTAGTAATGAAGCTGGTCAAAAACACTTCATTACAATTGTTATGCTTATGCTGGAGAGGTAGAGCCACTCCAATTATTATGAAATGAAATTCGAAACACTATATAGGTAGATTGATACTTACCCAATATTATCATAATTGAAGAATCCATCTTTTATATTATCAATTGAGAATACTCCTGCCATAATAAATGACGATCAGGGAAAGTGAGGAGCACAATAATTCGACAACAAACCAGAGAAAACCAAAACTAAAGTCACATTTGATAATGATCCAAATGATCCAAATTCCAAATGATCAGCTGATTGTTGATGTAGACGTTTTCAGAACATCCACCAGGGGGAAGAATAGAAGAATAGTGAACAGGAATATGGCTAGGAAATGGCCACAACTTGATAGTATTCAACAAGTTTCAAACATCTTACCATAACAAGGCAATCATTGTATTTTCAACTGATGGTTACTTAGGAAAATCATCGGCGCATTACCAATACCCCGGCATCGTCACTTTCCCAGACTTGTCTGCACTAGACCGGACTTCTCCCGGTAGTTCAGTGTTTGCTGGCTACATAAATACCTCGTGTTTTACCTAGCTCCATAACATTTGTGCCTAAAGGCGTTCACCCAACTTTGTATTTTGCAAGATATTATCATTGAGACCCTGTATGTGAGTATATATACACTGATACATATTATATTATTTTGAGTAAAGGTGGCTCTTTTCTTGAAAACATGCTTCGAATATTCTCGCATCCATAGAAAAATGAGTATGCTGTCTGCATGAATTCTATGAAAAACTCTGTGAATTTTAATGAAGGTATTACCTCATTGATTGAATATCTTCTGTTATTTTCGGCTTCAATTAAACAGGTCTGAAGAACTTCTTCTTTAGTAACTCTTTCTTTCAAGATATCTCACCTGTGTGCCACCATTTCTAACCAAGAAGGTAAAGCCGAACTCTACCGTGGATATTGTAAGAAGACAAATCACAAGATTGATATTTGCTTATTTCTCAAGAGAATAGCTGTCGAAGCTAGATGGGAATGAGTGAGACAAAATAAAATATGCCTTATTTCTAAACATCATCTGAATTTGTGCCGAAAAACGAAAATCTGTAATAACAATGGATGTTAAAACGGTGGGTAATCTCAATTTGCCATTACGAACAGTGGATTCCAAATCATTGTCTAGCAGGTGAAATCACCGGTCTTTAGTCGATTTCAATTCTTACTGGAATGCTAAGCCCAAAATATTATTAGTTCAAGACAATATTGATTTGATAATAGCCAGAGAAGTAATAGAAAATGAAAATCGAGAAGAATTTGATCCATAAACAATTAGAAATACTGGAGAAAACAACTGTGGAAACAAAGACTCAAGTCCAGGTCTTAGGTAGGAGTAAATTGCTCTGAGGACTAAAAGTTCATGGTAGAGGTACTAACATGGATGGATGTTCTCGAAGAAGAATATCAGTTTATGCAACTAAATTCCTTATTTCGATTTGTTGATATTGAATAATGCACTCATATAACGTGTTATTTTTTCACATGTTCACTTCACATCTTACAATATCAGATGCTAAAAAGAATAGATAAAACAAAATGGACGACCTAGTGAAAACACATCAATTGATCATTGTCGAAAAAATTATGTCAATAAAATGCATTTGATAGGCTTATGTTCCATTGTCATTTCACTGATGACTTCATGATGCTTCATGACATTGAGGAACATATGCCTTTTTCTCATCGTTCAACCAGTACTGTTTCAGTGATCTTTGTAAAATGAATTATACCCATTGATTCTCAAATGCGAGTATTTCCTATATAATGTAGTAAAATTATAAAGTTCTTGTTCCAGATTCCTTTGCATTATTCATAATCACGTTTATTGATTATATAATGATTATAATACATTAGAATCTAATTTCATTCAGAAACATTCTAATTTCATGCTTTTTTTATCATTTGAATTGCGACGTAGCTTTCTTGATAGTTGGAAAACAACCTCATATGTTTATCACCTGAATTTACTCTTGGGAAAAACTATAGTTTGTGAGGTTCCTGCTTCAACTTATTCGTTTTCTCTATCTACACAGTTTGATAATTTTGGTTGCCAGCCACACCCCGTATATTTATTCATATACATTTCGATAATGTATACGTTGATGTTATCTTTGAAACAGACTTTGATATATTCATGAAATGCCGATACAGCAAGGTCCTGATTCCATAAGAAAACTCGTGTATTGATAAGAATTTCGCATTTACAATAATTCCAATTCTTGGATAGCACATTTTAATGTAATTCTACTACCTAGTGCGATTTCCCTCGCATTTCAGCTCGCAGGTCTCGACAGTATCATTTTTCATTGAATTTGGTGATGTGTTTCACCACTCACAGATCTAAACATTATACAGGGTGGAGATTTTTACTAGAATAAATTCGCTAGCAGCAAGATGAATGATTTTTATGGAAATTTGCGAGTCACGTGAACGTTTTAATGCATTTACCAACATTACGCAACATCAGTGAACTAACTCTCTCGACAGTAATGTAACACTTCCACCTCGGTATGTAATGTACTATTATCGGAGTTTATTATCAGGAAAAAATACTTTCATGCTTCCCAGTTAGTGGCTCGGCAGATACTCTCCAGTATTTTAAAACTGAGTATTTGAATACTTAATATACAAATACTTTCTGTAAGTAAAGGGTGTTATCGAAATGAATACATTTAATTTAAACCCTCAGAAAGGCACCATATTGTATATAAATTGAAGAGTGGAAATTAGAACGGATATGAATGCCCTTCCTTTGTCCTTCCGGTTCGTACCGAGTAATTTCAAAAATAACTTTTTTGAGGTTAGATTGTTCAGACCAAATTTTATGTGAACTTCAACATCGAAAAGATTCTCTCGTTAATATACTCAATACTGATGTGTACCGTTTTTGGATTATTTTGATTCGAAAATAATGGAGTAATAGGTGATACTGGGTATAAAAAAGCATTATTGAGATCAATTACCAATTTATTTGAATTCAAAAACGATAATAATATCACTATGCTGAAGTTATCATGATTTAACAAATATTCACAAGTAGAAAATTTTGATAAATTTTACTGAAAACTTGAAAAATTGAATCATGTTGAGAAATGGCATTGAGTGTATATAATCAAGGGTAATAGTTTAAAACGTCATCCGTTTCCACGAATACACGATTCTATATTTCCCTCTCAAGAATGCATCATTCTCCTGAACGTTTGTCGTTCAGCTGTCAGGTCATTCAAGTGATGTTCAGTTTGAGGTGAATTCATCTCTTTATCATAGACTTGTTCCTTTAGATACAACCAAACTGTGTAATATAAGGAGAAACAAAAAACTTGTTTTATTTCAAAAACAACACTCTGTGTGGCAACATTTTGTGAATCTGTTTTGATATTCGGAAAGAGCGGAAAAAAATTAATGAAGTGAACTACTCTCTTCGAGCGCGCATCCCATCTGACCGATGGTTTATTATTATATTTTGAAATATTCAGCTCAATTTCGAGGCATTTTTATTGAACTCGTGATTCAGAATCCAATTTTTATACAAAAACATCATCATAGTCAATGTTGGTGAATTATTGATAGATTTGTTCGTTTGACAGAATAACTTTTGAGTGATTTGAGAAACTTTCGAGGACTTATTTCATTCTTCAATATTCATTCATAAGATGCGGAAAGTAGCTCACTTTACCGCAGCCGAGACCGCAGCCCATGAATTAATAGTGAAGAATAAAATGGGCCCTCAAAAATTTCTAAAACCACAGACAAGTTATTCTGTCAAACGAACAAATCTATTGATAGTTAACCTAATTCCACTCTGATGATGTTGATCTTCGAAGACTGTTTTTTTTTTGGAAAATTGGATTTTGGATTACGAGTTCCATGAAAATGCCTGAAAATGGAGCTGAGTATTTCAGGAAATATCATTAAAACATCTGTCAAATCGAATGTGCGCTCGTAAAAAGTAGATCAATTCATTCGGTTTTCCCTGCTTTTTCAAATATCGAAACAGATCTACAAAATTTTGCAATACAGAGTGTTGTTTTTTAAATAAAAGATATTTGCTGTTTTTCCTCAAGACAAACCTGGATTGTGATCCCGATTTTCATTTAGTTTTGATTGGTGATATGAGTGAAATCTTTCTATACCGAGTAAGGATAGATTATACAAAGTGGTTCAAAAGTTATGACAAGATGAAGATTTTGATAAAATCAAGATCACGTCCTGTATCTAAGAGGGTAGACACATCTATGGGGGGTGATTTGGAATCATCAAAGTGTCCTCTATCTACAGGTGTCGTATGTACATTCAAATCTGAAACACCTTGTATATCCATTTTTTTGTGTTCATAAATATATCTGGGAATATTCCTTTTCAATATGTACAAAATACTCATCAAGGGACTAGAAAAGTTTATTTCGATTGATATAGTGATACCAGCTTATCTAGAGGATTTGATGCAAGAAAATTGACTTCTTTTTCATAGAATTATTATTTTCATACCAAGATAATTTTTTTAGAAGGAAAGCAGTGTGGTGCAATCGCCTTGTAATGGAAACTGAAAAGGGTCAAGTGATTTTGTTATCTCGACTTGTTAATCAATGAATATTAAATACATTTTTTTCACATTGCGATTCATTGATTGTCAACAGCTCGCTGACAACCTGGGTCGGGTGGAAGAATGGGGTCAAAATAACAGATTAGAACTGAATCCTGTCAAATGTAATGTCATGTCCTTCACATTGAAGTTGGACCCTATCGTTTTCAATTATATACTCAATTGGTGACATTTCTCTTCTGAGACCTATAACATTCAAAGACCTTGGCGTTATATTTGATCAATCTATATCGTTTAATGATCATATTGACTCAATCCTGAAATCTGCATTTCGAGCATACGGGTTCATCATAGTACGCAACAGTCGTGAATTTGAAAGAGATAGATACTCTTAAGAAATTGTACTACTGTTTTATACGTTCGAAGATTGAATATGCATCGGTTGTTTGGAGCCCATACTATCGGAACAATACTGATCGTCTTGAAAGTCTACAACGACGGTTTTTAAAACTGTTAAGTTACAGGTCATGCGGTACATACTTTCCAATTGGTACACCTCATGGAGAGCTTCTAAAAACTTTCCGATTCGTGAGCCTGCACGTAAGAAGACAATACTTCTCTATCCTGATCCTTTATAAGGTTGTTAACAATCTATAATTGACTGTGCAGATTTGTTGGAAAAATTGATCTTTATTATCCCGAGATTATCTTCCAGAAATTGTGATACGTTCTACTTAGAGTTTCCTGGAACCAACATAATATATAAAAATTCACCCTTTTATAAGATGTGTACTACATATAACTTGGTAGCTAGGAATATAGATCTGTTCAGCTGTGGAATAACTCACATCAAAACTTTTTATCTTTTTTTTCCTTCATCAGTGAATAACTAGATACTTAGTCAGGATATTTTCATTTTGTCATATTGTTTCGTCTATCCATTATGCTTATGTAATATGCAATACATGTTTTTGTTTTGTCCTTTTTTTCCTGTTCTGTAAATGGGGCAACCTGTTGAACAGTGTAAGAAATAAATAAATGAATAAAATAAATAAATGAATAAATAAATAAATTATATATCGATAATGACTACATGTTTTTTTCAACTCTTGGAGCGCACGGAAGGAAATTCCTATAATGTTTGTGGAACATCGTTCATTGCTGGGGAGGATAGGGAGAGGAGGTAGGTGTTGGAATTTTTTTGAACTTCTGGAGGTTATAAGTTATTGGGAATACTTCCATTGGCAAAGAATTCCATAGCTTCGGCCTAGGCTTCGGCCGTATAGACGAACGAGTTTTGGTAGACTGTTGTTCGAAATTTTTCAAGGTTACGGCGAAGGGATGTGTTGACTGGGCCTGTCTGACTGGTATTGATGATATGAATAGGTTGATGCCTTGGGTTTTTGATAAGTTGGGTCATCTATGAATTAGGTGTTGATCTTATGACGATGTTGATTGGAAGGGTGGTTGATGTGTTGATAAGTGCCGATCGTTGAGCTGGGTATTGATGAAAACGTCGTTGATGAGTAGACCGTTACGTAACACTTTGACCGTCATGGGTATCCAAAAGAATACACATGCGAGGGTCAATATCGCTGCGTGTATACTTTTGGATACACGATGAACATGCAGGGCTATGGTTGGAGACGTGCGTATTATGAATGAGCGTAATACTTTTGTATTTTATGTGGGTAGTCAACTGACGCGGCCTGAGGCTGCATAAAAATATACTTACTCAGCAGTAAAAATTTGGAAGGTTCACGTTATTCATTGATTTTGTTTAGTTTAAATCAACTATCACAAAGTTACACACGGTATCCTAGATTATTTACGTAGTGGAAAATTAGTGAAAATGAGCTATTTATTTTTATTTTTCATAAACATATCTTAGTAGGTACAACCCAGACAGCACACGACGTCCCGAGGACGTACATATTACGTCCGATTCGAGTCCGTACGTCCCGGAACCTAATATAGACGTCCTCAGAACGTACCATCCCGTACGTCTTCGGGACGTACAGAGCGTACGTTTTCAGGACGTCCATTTTTAGTGTCTTAAAATGTTTCTTCATTCATTTTCCACTTCATATTCATTATATTTTTCAATGTGATCAAATAGAGTAGTAAAAAGCCTCCTTGGTGTTGGCTGCCAATCATCTGCCGATCCATTTGATAATAGGTCACAATGAATCGATAAGTGATTTTTCTAGTCGATGTGGAGAAATTGAATCGAATCTCGCAATGTTGGCACATCATTATCCTGAATAATGTATATCCAACCTTTATAGGATATGCCGATTTCGAAGGATTTAAAGTTGAATTTATATGCACATTCTACGTCCAGCTCTATATCTGACCAATCAGGACATTCAGTCTGATTCATACCAAATTCCATTTGGTGGAGTGTTTCTGCGCTCAATGTATATTATGTTTTCTTCTTACTTGTATGTTTTGAACAGAGGTAAGTCTGACATTCTAATAAGTATTGTGTAGAGTAATGATTGAAGCATCTGCCATGCATATATCACCAATAGGAAAATCCGGGTCAAGGTCAACGAAAGTATATCGGGAGATTTTCCACTCGAGGCAGGAGTTCCGCAGGGGTCTTGCCTCTCACCTCTATTATACACCTTGTACACGCATGATTTCCCTGTATTCGAGCGAACGAGTACAGCATTATATGCCGATGATACGGCCATTTATGCTCACTCGTTCGACTCGAATGTCGCCAGGACACAGATCCAGATTCATCTGGACAGAAGAATCATACCGTACTTTGACGAGTCATAGATCTGTATAAACAGCACAAAGACCGAGGTCATAAATTTCCATAAAAAACGTAATAATACAGACAGGTGGCAGACACGACCGTTGTGAAATACCTGGGGGTAAAGTTAGACACTCGTATGAGTCTCAGGTCTAATACTAAACTATATCATCCAAAAGACCCAAGCGGCAATCAAAAGGATGTACTCGCTATTATCCAGGACCTCTCCACTATCAGTGGAGACTACGGTCCTGGTATATAAGCAGATAATTAGTGTGATGACATACGCGTGCCAGGTGTTCTGCGGCTCCCACCTACTCAAATGAGCAGACTGCAGGTGCTGCATACGAAAATCATACGAATTTTTATTTACCAATATTCACAATCAATTACAATCAATCAATTACAATAATTGCAATATACAAATTTCACAAAATATGCAATATACAAATACCCAATCGAGTACAATATACAATCTATTATAACGCACCTAGGTGTTAAAACACCTGTATGTGCCCTAAGATTGTATATTGAGAATATATGAGATGCAATCATGAACATAGTTTAACTTCACCCAACATAAACAACTATGTGACTATAATATTTGTTGAAATTATACCTAATATGAATTGAATATTGAGAGATTTTTCACTGCTTGAGAGGTATTAGAAGATATTTCTGAATGTTTCAAGGTTGGCTACAATGTATGTTTTACATTGTTTCTTGAATATGTTCAATTTATCAATGTTTCTAATGGCTATTGGCAACATATTATGAAATTAAGGAGCTAAGTAGTCGATAAATTTCAGGTTGAGTGTTGTATTGCTTTGAGGAATTTTTATTAGTTTTTTGGTGTTCGATCTGGTGCCATACTGATGATCTATGAATTTCTGTAATTTTTGTGATTTATGAAAAAAAGAACATGACAAATGGATATAAAGACAACTCATATCACAGATACTCTCATTGTATAATAGACTGGTGGGATACAATCTGTTTCTGTTGAAAATTATTTTCAAGATGTAATTTTGTATTACCTGTAATGGTTTTGTGTTGGTTTTGTATGTCCCCCCCCCCCGCCCACACACTATTATGCCAATTTTTTTCTCCATCTCAGTGCCTATATTGATGAAGTAATTATTGCAGTAATTAGCCATTTCTGTATTATTACTGAAATCATGACCATTTTCATCTGTTATATTGAGAGTTGTTTCATTTTTTTTTACTCTTTTCATTTGTAGCATCTGCCATTATTTTATACATTTTTTTAATATTTGTTTTATTGTCATCTATTTTCTGTTTATAATATTGAAATTTTTGGGTTTTAATTAATTTATTGACATAGTTACGATAGTGTTTGTATTCTGCTGCCAATTCTGGAGTATGATTTTTCAATAGTCGTTTCTTAAGTTTGTCTCTGTACTTAATATATAGGCATATGCATATATGCAACTTTTATTGATATGATATTGGTTTACTTTTGTTTGTTTATCTTATATTTGGTGTATTGGGCGTCTGTACTTTATTTAGTTGTCTATTAGTCAGGTGTGTGTCTCCGCGTGTTGTCATATGTAGTTGTCTATGTCTGGGTTTATGTTCAGGTCCCTATAGATAAATCTATTTGGGATATACCATGGGGCATTTACTGCCATTCTTATTGATACATTTAGAAATGCCTGTATTATCTTTTTGTATGTCTCTGCGCATTGGCCCCATGCACTTGATGCATACAAAATTATTGGAAGTAGAATGGTTCTTATTAGGCGCAGCTTCAAATCTAGAGCCATGTTGCTTCTGCGACCTATTAGAGGCTGTAGATTTTGCCTTGCGGCTTTACCCAAGTTTAGTCGTGTAAATTGTACATAGGATATCTTTATATATACAATGGGGATGTTATTATGTGTTGTAAAATGAATGTGGAAGACAATAATAGTTATTTATTATACAAGGGAAAAAAGTAGTAGATTTTAGCTCCAGGTTGTGTTGTCTCCCGACGCGTAGCGGAGGGAGACAAAAAACCGTGAGCTAAAATCTAATATTTTTCCCGTGTATAATACACTATTTTTTTCTGTGACAGAAGGAAGGACGATTCAATATTGGGAAGATATTACATTATTTCGAAATCTGAAAATTATCGACGTGAAATTTCAAGTTTTTAACAGTAGGGACACCTGCGTTTTATAGACATCTTTATCATTCTTTTGAAGTAATCAAATATCTGATGTCACTTCTGTCAGTTCAATTCTGTGATTTGATTTTGAAAAATTGCGAATTCAGTAGTTGTTTAGTAATATACGAAACCGCGAAGTCGAATGGAAGATAAAAGGACTTGCAGTTCTTTCTCGGAGACGGTTTTATCGTTTTATTGACTTATTTTTCGGAACTATAGCACAACAAAAGCCATTTATATATGTGATATATATCCGGGAAAGAAGTACTCACTTTTTTCCCACGGGAAAAAAGTAATTTATGAAAAGTGACGTTTTATAACCTGCCAACAGAGATGAAATGCCAAACTTTTTTCCCGTCACAGAAAAAACAACTTTGATATGATAATGTAAAGATCGCGGGATCGATCCCTGGAAGGAAGGATTATTTTTTATCTTGTATTCAAAATAAGATATTTCTCCACTCTGCATAGATTTCTTTTTCATCTATCTGAGTAAGAAAAGGCAAATCTACGTTGATTATGGTATTCATGGCGATGAAATACCAAACTTGGGCCCAATATGGACGTCCCTGGGACGTTTTATCTTGTAAAATCGGACGTCCCCAGTACGTCCCATGGACGTCTTCAGGACGTCTTCATGTTATCTGGGAAGTAGAAAAAATAATCATGCAGTTTCACATACGGTGAACGATGATTTAAAAAAATATTTTCTGTCTATTTCTGATATAAATCTCAAAGTCATTCCAGACACAATAAATGTTCCTCAGAAGCGTCACATTTCGTCCTAATTAGCTTTGAATTTTTTGTTGTGATTACATTTTCCAATCGCCCTGCTGATGTGTATACTTTTGCCACACAAAATGAACCGCACTGAACACACAAGTGCACTAACAAGTATTTTTTGTCGAAAATTCCGTTTATTATTTCAATTTAGTGATGTAAAGATATTTGTAAGACAGAATCATCGTGGCAGAATAGAACTGACTCGACTATACGTTGATAAGCTGGATTGTCTGTGGGGTTGACCCGCTATCTTTGTCTACGTTATTTAGATCAAATTACCCCGGCGCTCCCGTTGGTACGACGAGTACCTACCCGAGTGGGAGCTTTTTTGTAAGTCAGTGGCCAGCCGAAGACAACAAAAACGAAACCTATAGTTATGGGACATGCAATAGGAAATCGGTAGATTGGAATGATGAATGGCCTCTAACAAACCCACAACACAACGGTCGACTTGAGTAAACAGTCAGCTGGTTTCGTTTCATCTCGGTCCCAGTTGGCCATTTGCCGTTGAAACGGTTGGTGTCGATCGGCGGCTGTTTTCTTGCCGAGGGTCTCCGTGCGTTCTGCGTGACTCAAAACAAAACCGGTCGTTCGTATTATTTACAACGAATCGTCGCTGGCAAGAAGAAATTTCGCGTTGGTTTGGTACTGAGATTGAATATGTAAAAAATGTGTAGGATAATATTTACGTTGATAGTGTGATTTCGCACGTTTCCTTGCGAATAGGTAAACAGGAAGTGTTGAATTGTGATAATGCACTTTGGACTGTTTTTGTGGTGACAATAATATAGGATATTATTAGATTATCTAGGTAGGTAAGTTGGTCGCTTTCTTCTGAAAATTCTTTGAAAGGTTGAGGAATCATGGACATATAAAAGATACAAGCCTAAATACCTACATACCTACCTACCAATGAAAATAGCTTTGTCCTCGGCTTTGCCGGTATACCTATAGATACCTATATATAAGCGGTTGAATTTGAAATAATCAAATTCTTCGGTGCGAGATCAAATATAATGTCAAATACCTATCTAGGCAATCCGGGCCAATCAGCTTTCATATTCTTGAAGATCTCGTTGTAGATAATTCATGCATGGTGAGTTTACACTCCACTCACTAAGTAGGTAATTAATTTACAAGATGTGAGAAACTTAAGTATTCATAGGTTGGTATGTATGTTGAATATATAATATAAATATAAATACCATTGAAGCATCCGAGGAAGCATCCCTGATAGCGCGCAACATCCTAGGGACCATAAAGTCCCTATTTGGTACAATTCAAGTCCGAATGTCCCGGACCTAAAATCAATTGCCCTTGGGCATGGACGTCCATGGAATGTCCCAGCTGGTAAATCATTTCAAATGTCCTAGAAATGGCATCCTTCAATTTTTAACGTTCCTTTAGAAACATCCATCGGATGTTCCAAGTAGTACATAGGTATTCTGACATGACTTTAGATTTTTTCTTTTGGGTGTATGATAAATTGACATTCATCATACAGGGCGTGGAAATGAATTCTGAATTGAGACTCTATCACGAATCTGCGATTAGAGGTCTATAAAAATCACAAGTTTCCCTCGAAGTTTCCATCGTTCAAGTTTGAATCCCCCTCGGAATCCCCTGATTGGGTATGAAAGTGTTGAAAAGGAATATTCTCAGATAAATTATGAACATACAAAAATGGAAAGTAGTTGTTTTCTATTGAATTAACTGAAAAAGAGTAAATATTCTCATCACATAGAGAATGCGAATTCTCAATGTATTGCTTTATATAAATATACTCGTAAATATATATCCATTTTTGTATGTTCATAATTTATCTGAGAATATTCCTTTTCAATGACTTCAGATCTTATATAATTTTCTAGAATCACCATGAAATGGAGATTGTCCCAGAAGGCAAGGAAATATCTCTTCACGGACGCCCTTATTGATATTCCCAGGATCGTATAACATTCGAAATATCCCTTAGAGACATTCGTTTGATGTCCCAATTGGTAATACATGAACTGTTATGACTTCGGAAGGAACTCTTTTCGGAACTTCTATATAGATAATCACGAGGATAATCCATATATGTTAATCTAAGTAATAAGTACAAGAATATTCTTCAGGCAATATAATTTCATAAGATGTCATAAGTACAACGTCTTATGGACGTCCCAAAGACGTTCTCAGATTGTCCTGGATACCATTGAGAGACATCCATCGGTGGTAGGTATACTTTATTGGCATCAGGACTTCAGATAGACATCCTATATAAATGTCCTTCACGCGAGCGAATTAACGATCATTTTTCCATTCATTGTCCAAGAAATAACGTCCTACGGACGTCCCAGGCAGTACGTTTGATACGGAGTCTAACGAGGAGTCTAATATGTTGCCCTCGATGTTGTCCCTGCGAGGACGTTAACTTACACCTCGCCGACGATCAACTCCTCGTAGGCTATACTCAAGGTCAACTTTAGGAAAGTCGAAAGTCCATTGGAAATCCAATTAATTCCAAGGAAATCTCAAGAATTCCAAGGACATTCTAGGAACTCCAAGGAAATCCAAGGAATTCCAAGGAAAACCAAGGGATTCCAAGAAAATCTTAAGGAATTCCAGTTGTTTGTACAATAGAAGAAGAAGAATTCCAAGAAAATCCAAGGAATTTCAAGGAATTCCAAGGAAATTCAAATACAGTTGTTAGTAGACCAAATAAATTCAAATTCAAGAATGCCCATGTCAAGCAAGATGTCAAGGATGTCCATGGGACATAATTATTGTCCTATATTGCATGCCATTGGAGATTGGAGGATTTTGGGCCACTTATTCCTGGCATGGGATGCTTTAAGGGGTGCTATTACAAGGTACTGCCTTCAGTTTCGCTCGAGGTTTCGCTCTTGAAAATTCGTTGAAAACTGCCTGCTCATCTAATTATATTTGAAATTTTGCAATTTAAATATGTAGTTAGTACATCTCATAGTACAGTCACTGGCGAAATAATCGTTCCACTCCAATGAAACATTGATGGAGTTACGTTCGAGGTTATTTTATTCATTCAAGTTCGATTTGTTTTCCTTTTTTCAAAATACCCCCACACAGTCCCTATGGAAATCGGATTTCTGTTATTTTTTTTCGGAATAGGCTAAACCCGAGGCTAAATCGATAGATCTCAACATTCCGAATTCGTTCTGAACAAATGTTTCCACGGGCGCAAATCATTAAAATTGACCAATTTTCAGCTACAGCCATCGGAAGGTGCCGATTTTCGGATTTTACTACGGTTTTTTTTTTCATCTATACCGAGGTGCACAAGCGATCCCTGCCAAAAATACCTTATGAAGTCTCATGAAGAAATATAGATAAAATATGAGTATTAATAAGGATATATAACCGAGTTCTGTAGCGTATGAGTACATTATTTCTGGCACATGAACTTTCTAAAAGGTTTAATGATATTTCATGAGTATATGTGATTTATAAGCGTATACAAATATGGAGTATGAGAGTTTTTATCAGGCACAAGTGGTTTGAGGAGCCTATGACCACCAATAAGATATTCCACTTCCAATTGGGAGAGTATTTTATGCACATTCATGCGCCTTAGTATATATGAGAAATGTGTAGAAATTCACTGATAGAATTCTATTGGGTATCGTCAGGAAAAAAATATATCAGGATTTTAGAGTTTCACTAAGGAATTCCTTATCTAATTTAATGCGAATTCTATCAGCATTCATGTGACTCAGAATAACTGAGAATTTACGAGTTTCAATTAGACAATGAATGCCTAATCTGAAATGTGTCCAATGAGTGTTTATAAGACAACTAGTTTCTAGGTTTATGAGCTCAAATATGAAAACACGGTTCTAAAATTATAGGTTTCTTATCAGCTTGAATCCGGTAAATAGTTATTGAGTAATCATAAGTTTTTAAAAGACAATATAGATATAATCTTCAACGTATTGCATGGGTTTTTGTGAGGGTGAAAAGTGTTCGATAAATTATGATATTCAATAGGGAACTGCTGCCATGATTCTATCGGTTGCTGATGAGTTTGTATGTGGTATATGTGGTTTCAAGTATTCGAGATTTCTTATAAGCAATTACTGATCTATAATGAAACGTATCTTATTGGTCAAGCTGAGGTAAGATGTGTTCCAGAATTCATGAGTGTTGATAAGGATTCACCGTTATAACTGTATTCGTATGTTATGATGTTTCATGCGTTATTTCCGAGGTTATTTCTGTCTAAGAATTCTGGACAATACATGCCTAATCTGAATGGTATCTAATAAGTTTGTATGAGATGTGTTAGTTCTGAGGATTTTTGGGGTTTGAAAAGACATTACTGATTTGAAACGGAATGTATCCTATGGGTCATGCTGAGGCTTGATGTGTATCAAAACTAGGGGTGGGAAAAATTAGCGATATATCGATAATTATCGATAATTATCGATAATTATCGATAAAAATTTGGAGAAAAATTATCGATTTATCGATATTATCGATATTATCGATATTATCGATTTTATCGATATTATCGATATTATCGATATTATCGATGTTATCGATATTATCGGAATTATCGATATTATCGGAATTATCGATATTATCGAAATTATCGATATTATCGATGATATCGAAATTATCGAAATTATCGATATTATCGATGATATCGAAATTATCGAAATTATCGATATAACCGATACAATCAAAATTATCAAAATGAATGAGCATCAGAAAAATAGGTATTTTTGTTTTTTATATGGAACACCCTGTATAAAACAGATACCTGTTGGAAAGAATTGAGGTAAGAATCATATACGTATTAATAAACAATACGGATCATAACGGGTGCCAGGATGAAGCCAAAAATATGAAACAAATGAATATCCATAAGGATTTGGTTGCATGATACGTAGTCATCAAAGACATGCGTTTCGGTGGACAATGACGTTTACTAGCCTTTCAATCAAAGCAGTATGTGTCTGATCGGATCTCACTTTTTCTTATGGATAGTCATTTGTCTTCAAAAATCGGCTTCATGTTTCGCTATGGAAACAGATAGAGATTATCCGTATTGATTATTAATACGTATATGGTAAGAATGAAAATATAATAAGACACGCCATATTAGACTAGCACTTTTGTGTTGATCCAGTTTTAGGAGCTATGGGAATTTCGAGAAGAATATTTCGACAGTAATTGTATCAGCATTTCTGGCTTCACCGGCTGACTAATCTTCTACATTTCAAATGGAACACTATTATTCTAATATTTTTAGAATCTTCATTAAATCGATAATTCCAAAGATTATCAATGATAATCAGAAAAATCAATAGTTTTCAAGATAATCGATAATTATATCGGTAATATCGATTATTTCGATATATCGATATTATCGATAATATCGATAATATCGATAATATCGATAATATCGATAATATCGATAATATCGATAATATCTCCGATATCGATAATATCTCCGATATCGATAATATCGATAATATCGATAATATCTATAATATAGATAATTTCGATAATATCGATAATATCGATAATATCATTAATATCGATAATATCGATAATATCGATAATATCGATAATATCGATAATATCGATAATATCGATAATATCGATAATATCGATAATATCGATAATATCGATAATATCGATAATATCGATAATATCGATAATATCGATAATATCGATAAATCGATAATATCGATACATTTTGAATATCGATAAACGATATTTCAAAATCATTATCGCCCACCCCTAATCAAAACTGATGGGTGTTGATAAGGGTATACCATTATGACTCCAATGGTATTTTGAGAGGTTTTATGCGGGATTGCTGTATAAGGATTCAAGATTTTAGATTAGACAATACATGTCTGATTCGAAATGTATCTGATCATTTTTTATGAGATATGTATCTCATGAGGAAATGTTTGTTTAAGGATTCATGAGAGTTGATAGGGATTCACCGTTATGACTGTATCCATACGTTGAAATGAATGATGCGTTATTGGGATTCACGAGTTTTGATAAGACAATACATGTCTAATCTGTATGGTAACTAATTAGTTTGTATGAGATGTGTATGTTCTGAAGACTTTTGTAGTTTGAAAAGACAATACTGATTTGAAATGAAACGAATCCTATGGGTCAAGCTGAGGCTGTATGTGTTCCAGAATTCATGAGTGTTGATAAGGATATACAGTTATGACTTCAATGGTATGTTGAGAGGTTTCATGCAGAATTTTTGTATAAGGATTCACAAGTTTAGATAGGACAATACATGCCTAATCTAAATGGTATCTAATGTTTTCGACGTTTGTAAAGACAATGCTGAAGCTAAGGATATAATGTGTTATAGACTGCTTGAGGGTTGATGAGGATATATAGTTATGACTTCTAGTATATCGAGAGGCTTTTTCGCAGAGTTTTTTCATGATGATTCACGAGTTTGGATCAGACAGTTCATGTTCAATATAAAATGTTTCCTATAAGTTTGTGTGAGTTTTCAATAGTACAATATTTTCAAGTTCAAAATATATATTATTAGATCTTATGAGGATTAATGACAATGATTGACAGTGGTTATATGATGATAATAATAAAACAAGAGGTTTTATGCGGAATCTGTTTACTAGTTTCAATCAGACAATGCATGCTCAATCCAAAATGTATCAAATGAGTTTGTATGAGAAAATCAGTTCAAAGATTTGTAATTTCTAATGAGAACACGCACGGTTCTAATATTATAAGGTTACCAGCAGTTTTTATGAGAAATATAATTTTTGATAGCTCATAACTTCTATTCTGCAAGACACCATTGCGTAGGTACAATTTTTGTGTTCATATAATATATCAGAGTCAGTGCTTGAACGCACGTCATTGTTGAAGGTGAACATTATATATACAGGGTGCCTGTAAAAGGTTGGGACAGGGCTCGGCTATGGACTCCTGGGATGAAAACAAGTTGATTTAGGCCAACTTACCTATATCCAAACTCGTCTCGTTGAATTGGTACAAGGCGTTGAAGTTTTTTCGGAAAAAATAATTTTGCTCATAAAAAGAGTAGGCTGAGATTGATTTTCATAATTTTTGGCATGGCATGTTCTGTGACTGTGAGTGAGAATTGTTTTTATATTGGTACTGGTATTTCAACTTGAATACGCACACAATTCGAAGAGACGAAGAAGCCTGAGGGTTTTTGCCAAATGAATCCTGCTCATTCGATCACATAAAAATCATTCAATATACTTTATATCCTCATACATTCTCATAATTCCTATCAGCATTGCATCAAGAAACTATTATATATTTTCATGCCTACTAGAAAACCCGAACAACAAAGCCAAATTTATAACATAGGTAACTCATAAATCCACATAGATTCACATTTGAAAATTCACTTGGAGAGTCATTAAGTCTCCACATAGAGGGGAACACAAAATTCAAGTTGGTAACAAAACAGTAACTTTTTTGCGTTGGTACTTCTGAGACTGAGCTAGCCACTAGCCAGCCATATTTGTTTCAGTTTATGTTGCTCGCGAAGGAAGACAGGTATCTCTGTTTTGATTCGAGAGAATACCCATTATTCTGAAATTATTGTTGAGAATTGAGGTGTGAATTGCATATCATATCATGTGTAGTGTAGTGGATTCGATAGTGCTCCAATCTGAAATAACTTTTGGATATATGTGAACATTACTCATGATTACCAACGGGATCTGTTTCTTTGTTCGCACCAAGAGGTTGAACATCCGCCATGATGCATAAACTTGTGAGTATTTTTTATCTCGAATATTGCATCACTTCATCCTCATTGCTAATTTGGATTGATGAGTATTCTTGAGTTTGAAATAGACAATTCATTGCTGATATATATAGGGTTCTATAAGTTCCTGTAAGGTTCATATGTTTCAATGATTGAAGGTTAAAAATGACTGGCACAATTTTACACATAACTTTGTATCTTGTTAGTTGTTTGTATGAGGTCTCCAATGACGATACTCAATTATATTTCATTGCTCATTCACGAGCCTGAGAAGGTATGATATATGTGTAGAAATCAACGGATATAATCGTATATGATATCGTGTGGAAAGACAGGAAACAGTGAGAGCAGCATTTATTAGCTGTAATAAGGAATCCCGCATCTGATTCAATGCGTTTTTTATGAGCATTAATATGATTCAAAACTACTCCAAATTTACAAGTTTCAATGGTGAAATTCAGTGTTGATTACAATCGTATCTTACAGGTTGTTATAAGCAAAATATCTTCCAGGAATTCATACCATCTAATGAGGAACCACAGATCCGATTACATTGAATCGCATTGAATCCTCATTGAATGTATGCGGAATGAAATATTTGAAAACCAATGAGATTGTATAAGACATTATTATCCCAATATGCAATGAATTTTATGAGTTTTCATAAGACAATTAATTTTCGAGAATTCACGGAACCAACTGGCATTGGTTTCTTGTGAGTTATTTTTTATTTTGAATTATTGAGGAATCAGAACTTCGATCAATACTGAGCTATCCTGGAAGATGTCATGAATGTTCTTATTTCAGTATATTTCAGGATTTCGATAGGTTCATATAATCGATGAGTCTTTGTATCCGTAATCAAATTAGGAACGCACGATGTTCTTTGAACATAATAGGGATTCCCTTTCGTGCGCACCAAGCGATAATATATATATATATATATATATATATATTGATACCCGATGGGTTGTCACTTCCGCTATATTGGAGGGCAACCTGACCTCCAGGTCATAGAAATACTTTTTCCGAGGAAAAATAACGTATATATGCGTATATATACTCAATCTACCCGTTTTTCAAAAGAGGGGAAACGATTTCGAATTTGAGAAATTTCACGTTTTTTGTATATATATAAGATACAAAGTGACCTCCGCTGAATTTTCTATATACGCATCATATATTGAACTTAGTCACTTCCGGCAGTGCTGCCACATTTCTGGAAGTGACTTCAACCGGAACGTGTGAGGAAAGCAATGTAATAGAGAAATATATACGATAACTAGCTGACCCAGGAAACGTTGTTTCGCCATATACATTATTCGAAAAAAACATTCTTTCAGTGGAATATTTGTCAACTCACTTCCATTATTTAAATTTTTTATTGTCTAGTTCTTTTCAGTTCGGCAATCTATCTCTTCAGTTTCCCAAGCAAATATTTATCACAAAGCGCGTTCGGTATAATGGATCCGCCATCTTGAATTTCCAAAATTTTGACGCAGAAACCATAATCTCCGACCCCAAAAAGTTTCAGATACAAATTTTGAATAAAATTGGTTCATTATTAGATATCTCGTTCGCCATATTCGATCCGCCATCTTTAATGTTTCAATTTTGTCGAATGAATCATATAATCTTCGACCTTGGAAACCTCCAGATATCGCTATGTTGAATAGAATCAAAATTACAAAAGTCCTCAGCCATATCGAATCCACCATCTTGAATTTTCAAGTTCTGATGAAAATGTCATAATCAACGACTAAATGTTGAATTTTAGATTCAATAAATAGCTTACGACCAATTGCCAGACCTATCAGATATGCACAAAAATGTTTATGAGAATCAGTCGGGCCGTTTCGGAAGAGTTTGGCGACAAATACAGTGCATGACATGAGAATTCCATAACATAGTAGATATTCATTTCACAGAGGTTGCTAGGTTGGATGCCCGACAGAGCAGATAATTTTTATTCATAAAACGAGTTAAAAAATTCCAATTTTCGTAGCCTCGGCCGGAGCTGATTCCGCAGGACTCGTTGTTGCGTTCAAATTATTCGTGCTGCTCTTGAGGTGGCGTATGGAGTTAGTAACAAACACACACAATGGCTGAAGGACCTGTCGTGAGGTTAATAGTCAGTTGGTATGTACATACAACTAAGTATAAATACTACTACTACTATCCATTCCACAGTTTATCAATGACTTAATACACAACAGGAGTACTTGATTTTATATGTAGATATTGGGGTACTTCTACAAATATTCAATGATTTTTTCACTGCCCGAACGTATTTTTTTCAGAATTTACTCAGTCAGCTTTGTCGTTCCATCATTGCACATGATGACACATGAAAATAGTAATAGTCTCTACTCATTACTGGTAAGGTAGGGAAATCAGATCGACCCAGCTCATCAACGGACAACTTGTCAATTCCCATGCTATCAATGGTCAGCTCATCAACGACCCAATTCTTTAACGACACAAATCATCAGGGCGTCCACTTCATCAACACCCAACTCAGGATCAATCCATCTCATCAACGATCCATCTCATCAACACCCATAATTCGTCAACACCTAACTTGTTAACGACCCTACTGATCAACAACCAGTCATCAACCTATTAATTTCATCAATACTCATCTCATAAACAACCTCTATCTCATCAACCACCTCTATCTCATCAACCATCCCACATTCAACTCACCTAATTTTTATTACATCAACACTCAAGTCAGCGACAAGACAAATCATCACCGACCCATATCATCAACGCATTAATTTTATCAACACTCATATCACCAACGACCCAACAATCGAACTTATCAGAGAGGTTCGATTCACCAACGTACCAACTTCATCCACAGCCAATTTATCAACCTCACAACTGGTCAAGGACCCAACTGATCACTGAGTTTAATCATCACTAATGCAGGTCATCAACGAATCAACTCATCAACGACAAAGCTCATCGACGACACAACTCATCAAAATAAGTTCTCCTTCCATCAACACACAACTCATCAACCCACCTCTTTCATCCACACCTGACCCAACACAACAAAGTGCTAATTATTCAACTTTGCAACTCGTTGTGTCGTTGATAATTTGGAGCGTTGATGAGTTGAAACGTTGATGAGTTGGAACGTTGATGAGTCGAAACGTTGATGAGTCGAAATGATGACGAGTTAGCTCGTTGACGAGTAGGGTTGTCGATAAGTTAGGCCGTTGATGTGTTGGGTCGTTGATGATTTGAATCGCTGATTATTTGAAACGTTAATGAGTTGAAACTTTTATGAGTTGGATCGTTAACCAGATGAGTCGTTGACTAGTCGAGTCATTGATTATTCGGTTCGTTGACGAGTCGGGTGTTGATGAAATGGGTACAAAGACGAATTTGGTTTGAGAGTTGATTCATTGATGAAATTGGTACGTTGATGAGTTGGGTGATAATTGGTGAGTTGGATCGTGGATGGAAAGGGTATTGATGAAATTGGTAAGTTGATGAGGAGATAAGTTGATCATTTGGGTAGTTGGTGATTTGGGTCATTGATGAGTCGGCTCGTTGGATCGTTGCATATTGACGAAATTGGTGCGACGATCAGTTGGGTCATCGATGAGTTGGATTATCAATGAGTTGTGCTGATGACGAAGTGGTTGTTGATAGAAGGGGTGTAATCGAGGGTGTAATGATGAGTTGGGTCGAGATCGGCCTTGGATTAATATGGATGTGTTGATGGGTTCGGTCGTTGATGAATTGGGTACTGAAAGAATGGATCCATAGATGAGTTGAATATTATCGAAATGAGAGTTGGTGAGATGTTCAATGATGAGCTGGGGTCAACCCATTGTCAGTATCTAGAGCTGAATGATCTAAAGATCTGCGGAATAATACGAAAATCGGTTCAATTTTTCCAATTTCACCTTGTTTCTTCTCACGGAATCCTCGACGTCTAACATTGCGTAGTGTTTTTCATCTCTTGGAGCGCACGGATAGAAATCCCAGCAATATTTCAAAAAGATCGTGTGTACCTAGAGTAGAGGATAGGGAGGTGGTTACTTCCTCCAGCAAAGAATTCCAAAGTTCGTGGATCCGCATACTGTTCTCATTGTATTTCTATAGCGAAAAGTTGTTCGACATATTTCGAAATTGACGCCTAAAAAAGATGTTCTGACTGGGATTATTGTGTACGTCTGACTACTATTGCTGGTACTGGTACTGATAAAAGGTTGGTACGTTTGCAGTCAGCAACTAGTCCCTAAAGGTACCTTTCAGCAAGCCCCAATATGTGTTCAATGAGTAATGTGGTTCACTTAAGAGAGCTGGCTAACACCCTTTCCAGGTACCGTCCATCAGCTCTCTTCCAGAGTTTTCCGGTCGTGTCTTGTAAGCTAGTATAATGTACTCACTACCATATTCTGCAGTGGCAGGCCTGCCAGCTACCTCGTTAACCGCCGTTAGAGGAGGCCCACTAGTAGTTAAAACTAAGAGAGCATGACTACCAGCATAGGGAAATACATGCTTTAATCTTAACTGGAACGCGGCCTGTGTTCTAGCGGGGAAGCGGGGTAGCGGGAGCGCGAGCTTATCGAAACCGCAACAAATAACACTTTAATGACAACAACAAGATGGTGACGACATCATCATCATCATGATGAATTTTTAAATAAATAAATTAAAAAAAGCTGTCACCGCTGGGGGAAATTGAACCAGGGACCTTTGCATTACGAGGCAGCGTATATACGCACTGTGGTATTCCGACCTCCGTGATATGCCAATTATTTTAATGCTATTCAAATGGGATATCCATAGCTGGCGCGCGCTTATCTTTGCAACGGATCCATCGAGGTAGAGTGAAGCGAGAGATGCATTCCAAAGATAAGAAACTTCGAGTCGAAAATAATATCCATCGATGGCGCGCGCTTATCTTTGCAACGGATCTATCGAGGTACAGTGAAGCGAGAGATGCATTCCAGAGATAAGAAACTTCGAGTCGAAAATAATATCCATCGCTGGCGCGCGCTTATCTTTGCAACGGATCTATCGAGGTAGAGTAAGGCTCGAGCGCGCGGTGCTGCAGCGTTGTCGGACGTATGCGTTTGGGTGTTAATATTGTTACATTATTGTGTGTGGCAACGCTGTCTCGATTCATGGCGTTCGAAGCAAAGCGAGAGATCCCTTAGAATGATAAGCGCGCGCTCGTATACCCATTCCTCAAACTGTGACTTTAATGACAATAACAAGATTGAATTTTCATATACAGGGCGTTTGAGTTGATGAAGATTGAAAAAAAAAATATATACAGGGCGGCCCATGAGGGTGAAAGAATACGAAAACGAAGATAAATAATCTATTTATTTAAGTAATCCTTTTCTACAAAAATGACATGCCTCTTGAGAAGATGGCGGTCCATCCCAGTGTGTGGTCCAATCGGGACGATTATAATGAACGAAGCATGGCAGTTTGATTTGTAGGTTAAAGTTGCTGCGATATTCTTGAGGAAGTTTGTGCCACACCCTTAATAGCCCATAAGGATCTGCATATTCAATGAGACATTCTACTGGAATGTACTGCAATTCTTGTTCAGTGAATTTCGTCAAAGTCAAAGCAGGAGATTTTATAAACTCCAATAGCACAGCTATTTCAGACTTCATGATTTTTCGAGCAGAGCTAAAATATTTCAGATGCTACTAGTTTCACGTCAAGTTGTAGACTGATGAAATAAATAAAAAACGAGTCACATATTTCACAGGTTTTTATTCAAATCAGCCATCAATTCATTTTTACAGTAATATAGATATTCTCTGAGAGCGTTACTAGACATGCTATTGCAAACATCGCAAAACCCTAATATAAGCTCTTGTGCACTCAAAACAGTCAGTTTATTTTTTATCCATTCAGCTATTACATTCATAATATTCTGATAAAACATAAAAAAGTCCAAGTCATTGATTAAATTAACTCGATGTGAAACAATGCACATTTCAGCACTCAAAATGTCTGCAACATCCTCTTCCACCAATTCGAATGTAATGTGGTATTTGGTTAGTGACAACATTTTGACACCATCGCAAACGAATTTGGTTATAGCGATATAGTCTCCACAGGTGGTAACGGCAGGATCATATTCATCAATGAAACAGGGCAGGGGTGCTTCAAAAAAGTCTTGTTGTACCTTATACAGCGAATCGATGAAGGTGGCCCATTCATATGTGGAGAACGAAATTTTCGCTGGATGGAAGGGTTTCTTCAGGATGATGCTCGGACTAAACTGTCTAGCTGGACTAAGTCCGCACTGAATCATGTAGGTGGACAACTGGAACGATGAGGTCAGCAGGAGGTACGATTCGGCTTTCGCTGCTTGCTCAATCATGTCCAAATACATATCAACGTCACCATAATAACCCATCATTGATGATGATGATGATGATCTAGAACTACCGTCTTCGAAAAGCACTTCACTAGATGAATAACCAGAGTCTTCACTCATTGTTCTCGAACTGATGTGTTGAAAGTTTCAGTCCTCATTATTTATACCATAACTGTTGACTGATCATAACATCCGGCAGATTGGAATAACAGGTTATTTGTTAGTGATCGATGAAAGGCCCTCTCATAGCCATTGAATGTGTGCTTCTTTTCCATATGTTTGCATTATAATTTATTGTTGGAATCAATCCAACTATTGTGTGTATCATCGAATCCCAACCATTTGACAAACACCTTTTTGCCTTTTTTTCTTAAAACTTTTTCCACTAGATAGATGTCAGGATTTATAGTTTTTTGCAATTCTTCAGGATAAAAAGCACCTTTGATCGGAGTACCATGCAAATCTTCCAAGATGTATGTAGTAGGTTTCGTAATACGAACTTTTACGATTTTAAATAGTTCAGTAGTCCAATTTGGCGTATAATTCTTTTCGAAAACATGTTTGGCTTTGCTGATTCTCACAATGTCACCAACGTTGAATTTTCTAATTCCAGCAATTTTTATGTGATTGTACGTGGATTTTAAAATATCTTGTTCGTTGGCTTTGGTGACATCACTGGGCTTGCATCTTATTGTCGTATGTTTCGTGTTATTATAATTTTTCGTGATTTCAGGCAGGACATCTATCCAACGGTATGAGCCATTCAAACTAAAGAATTTGTACAGTTTTTCCTTCAATGTCCGTATAACACGTTCAGCAATGGCTGCCTTCATTATGGTGTACGTATGATAATGGTTGATGGAGAACTTTTTCATCAGACTTTGAAACTTTTCGTTGTAGAATTCGGTACCTTGATCGGTTTGCAAATTCTTGGGAATTCTGTTGTTGGCATGCAATAGAATATCAGCAAATGCACGAGCGATTTCAGCACCAGTTTTTGATTTTAGTGGTCTAGTCCATAGGTACTTGGAAAAACAATCAATCACGACCATTATCAGCTTGTGATCCTTATTTACAGAGGCATAAGGTCGCATTTCGGCTAGATCCATTTGCCATAAGTCATCCAAACCTTTGATGATAATGCGACGCCTTGGAAATTTTTTCCTAGCAGGTCTATGTAATTCATTGACGAGTTGGATTTTTTCTTTAGAATGGGACATATTGACTTCGTTGGATTAGGAGTTTATATGATGGGTTTCACACAGGGGGCTTCCTTTTTGGTGGCGGTGGTGTTGTCGTAGATTTTGGAGTGATGGCAATCTTGGCCAGATCTTTTTTCATTTGATCAATGGCATCAGCAAGCTGGCGTTCTTTATCACGGCTGTGTTGTTGCTCAGCCTTCAAATCGTGCAAACTCTTCACAGTGTTGTCAATCTTATCGACAAGTTCTAGAATATTTTTCACATTCAAGTCGATGTCGCTTTTGAGTTTTGGTAGAGAGTTGTTGCGAAGCTGCTCCACATGTATGTTGATCTTGTGCACTATGCCAGACAACTGAACAAAGTTTGTATTGTACGTTGCCAGTTTGAGATCATGAGAATCCACTCTCTTTTGTACATCGATAATTTCGTTGCTGAAGCCAGCAAGGTAATTTCGGATTTTTTCACCGTAATTATCGAAAGCAATCTTGAAATCTAACTTTATTTGCGATATAACTTCATCCACATATTGTTTGTTTGCAACATCAGCGGCATCTGTTGGCAGTTTTACGTTACACATCTTCAAATGACCAACATCAATATCACCGGTTGGAGTATGTGAAAATCCAGATCTGACTGTCACCATCTGAGCTGAGCGTGGAAACGAGCCACGTCCGAATTTGTCGAGACTCATTATGCTAATGACTAAAGTATTGTACGTTATCGATAATGGTCGGCACTTTGCATCGCCAATTATTAGCTCCTTCACTCATAGACATGCCATGAAAGTGTCACAGAAGTGTCAAGGAAGTGTAACGGAAGTTCACGGAAGTGTCAAGGAAGTGTCACGGAACTGTCACGGAACTGTCACGGAAGTGTCAAGGAAGTGTCATGGAACTGTCATGGAAGTTGTCATGGAAGTGTCACGGAAGTATCACAGAAATGTCACACATGTTTTATTATGCCTGCCTCTTCCAATTCATTCAAGATGGCAACAATCTCGTTATCGTTTGATGTATTTCCGGCTTGCTGTGATGCAATGAGCAACTTCAATCTATCTACCAATTCGTTTGGATCATCCCAATACATGTATTCGATAGGTGCTGTGTTGTATGTCAACTTCAAACCACGACCACTGGAATTGGATCTGAACATTGGACGAATAATTTCTACGTATTTGAGTCTAGAGGAGGACTTCATACGTCCTGCAGAATTCAGATGAGCTTTGGTGAGCAAGAGTATTTGCTTGTATGGGTTCGTATCATCTTTGGCAAAGGATGGATCATTATAGAAGAGTAATTGATAGAGGCCTGGGGTGCCACGGAACCGAAAGCCATCAAGAAGTATATCTCCAGTTCTTCGATGGAAATTCATTTCTTTTCCGTTGAGAGACCATTTCGATGTTACTGGATCATATTTGGGACCATAAACCGTATCGATATTTTCATCATTTGTCCAGTATTCAGTCAGATATTTTTGAGCCATCGCAGGATACTGATCAACGTAATCATGTATTGCAGCCGGTGAGATATTTTCACTATCTACAAAAAGTTCATCATCAGCATCGTCATAACCATCCTCATCATCATCTTCAGTATGCCCAGCATTATCAGCCACATCCATCATAGGTATGAAATTAGTTTGGTTCAAATCCGATTGCTCCCTCTCAACCTCCCCATCCTCTTCCTCCTTCTTCTCCTTCTTCAACCCCAACGATTTTGCTCTGCTTCGCTTGATGTTTGAAAGCGTTCCATCGAGTTTTTCTTTTATTACCTTGGACGTGGTGGCAATTTGTTTCAAAGGTGATGTCAGTGGTTGGAATATTTTCTGTAACGCATCATCATCCTCAGACTTGCCCAATTTTAGTGCTAAATATTTTCTTCTGATTGATTTCGATAGTTCGTTGATTTTTTTCTTGCGCAGCGCATCAGCAACATCATCATGCATCTTGGTTGACGTCATCTTGATGAATGGTCCAGAGATCACAGTCTTATGAACTTATCGAAACCATTTCTATATCTGCCAGCATTCATATCGAAAGTTTTTGCAATCACCATCGCACCATATTGGTTGGAATTCCAACACTCTGAGCACAATGCTTTAAATTTATCGAATGACATGTCTGGTGAGACATGCTCGTCGAACACATGCTTCAAATTCATTTCATCCTGTCGAAATAACACCAACAGGTTACTGTTGTCTCGCACCAGCTGCTTCGGTATCTTAGAAAAAGTCTGGCATAGGTATGCTACGTCAATATCCTTGTGTCTACACATTGAAAAATATTCTCGAATTTTTTGCTGCTTGTCGCATGATACATCATCAAAAATGAATATCGAATTATTTTTCGCTTCTGATGGACTAATGACATCATCATTTTCTTTAAAGGGAAAATACCCAACACCTTTCACTGAATCCAACACTTGTTGCAGCAATTGATATTTCGGTTGGTACAACGACTTTGAATACACGTAAACGTTCTCGAATTTCGCGCCATTTGGATTGAACAGCAGGGAAAGCATCGCATTGGTCTTTCCACATCCGCTTGGTCCGCAGAAGATTGCTCTGAACGAATGGGGAAGCAGTTTCCCATGTTTACTATTTACTGGTGGTTTGGTTGACAAAATTTCATCCAAATTCACAATGGGTAACATCCGTTCTTGTTGAATGATCTTCATCATGTGATGATATATTTTTCATTTCATTAGGTATATGCAGAGTTGTCGAACTTCCTACACGTCAGTCTTCATGTTGCTCTACCACGGAGAGGGTGTGCTTAATTCTCTGATCGATAAACTTCCCATCGAATTACACATTCCAGGCTACAGATTTTGTGGTCCAGGTACCAAACTCGATAAAAGACTTGCAAGAGGAGACACCGGTATCAATCCGTTGGACGACGCGTGTCGAGAACACGATATCGCCTATTCACAAAATTCCTCAATAGAAGACAGGCACAAAGCTGATTGGATATTGGAAAATAGAGCGTGGGAGAGAGTCAAGTCGAAGAACGCTAAATTCAAAGAGAAGGCTGCTGCTTGGCTTGTCACCACCGGAATGAAGGTCAAACGAAAACTTGGCATGGGTCTTGTATCACAGCAATCCCTATCCAACATTATCAAATTCATAAAAAATGTACTATCAAAGTCAGATGGTGGTGGTGGTGGTGGTAGTACAACATCAGGAAGTGGTCTGAATAAATCGGCATTGAAAGCACTCCGTGCAGCCAGAATGGCAATCAAGAGGGCTGGCGGTAAAAAAAGAATCAGAGTACCAAGAATCATACCTCTTCCACACAGTGGCGGTATACTACCATTGATACCAATCTTTGCCGCCTTGGGAGCCCTAGGATCTCTAGCTGGAGGAGCCGGAGCAGTCGCAAAGACAGTCATTGATGCGAAAAATGCAAAGAAAAAGCTCGAAGAAGATCAAAGACATAATAAAGCAATGGAGGCTATCGGCAAGCAGGGTTCCGGCCTATTTCTACGCAAAACATCGAGAGGATTCGGACTGTACTTGAAGAAACAATCAAAAAACTCAAAAAACTTCTAGACAAGCTACCCAATAAATCAATGTACGATAAAGATGTGATAAAGTATGCCAAACAGCTGAAAATACCGAATTTTCGAGGTGTTTTTATGCGGGACACTCTACCTTCCACCGGTCCATGGCATCGCGAGTGTGCTGTATTGAATTTGGATACCGCCAATCATGCGGGCACTCATTGGGTGGCTTACATAAAAAATGATAAAAAAGCCTTATATTTCGATAGTTATGGCAATCTGAAACCGCCCAGAGAATTGGCGCAATATTTGGGTGCCAGCACGAAAATCTTGTACAATAACAATCAATACCAGAATTTCAATCAAAGTAATTGTGGACGTCTATGTTTAGAATTCCTTTTTAATGAGACCAAGTAACTCGGTCATTGTGCATCAGTCATGTCTCTGATTGTGACGTTGAAAGGTCGTACATCTACGCTCTCCATAGACTTTTTGACACCACTCCAACTCGATCCAGACTCTGATTACGGACTAGCATTGTTGGGATTCCATTCATACAACAGTATACCGAATATCGACAAAGGATCAAAGTTTTATCTGCAAGATAAGACCAAGGCGGGAAAGATCATCGATATTCCCGAAGGTTCATACGACATTGTGGACATTGAGACATTCATACGCAAAGAATTGGGCATCTCAAGTGCAAAGGACGTTGATGATATATTCTCGTTGAAGCCCAACAATAATACACTAAAGTGTGAGATTTCGAGCAAACAGTTTGCCATTGATTTTCGCCCGAAGGATAGCATAGCTCAAGTCTTGGGATTTTCAAATAGATTGTTGAACGCACAACAAGTCCACACTTCCGATTTGCCGGTCACCATAACCAAAGTGAGAACCATTCACATTGATAGCAACGTTACTGCTGGAGCTCTCTACAACGACAGACCATCACATACGATCTACGAGTTTGCAGTTGCAGTCGATCCTGGTTACGCCATAGACGAGACTCCCAGAAATCTAATCTATCTACCTATAGTCAGCAGGCGGGAATTGCCCAACATTACACTCCAGATTCTAGACCAAGATTTCAGGCAGGTGAATTTTAGAGGTGAAGAAATCATCATAAGATTGGAATTGAAGAAACTCGCAAGATGGTACTAGTGTTTGATTACTCCTATAAATCAGATAATATACCATCATCAGCAACATCATCGGCACCAGTTCTCTCGACACCGTACACCAAAGCAGTCGTGTCTTCGAAGAGCAGCAGCAACAGAAAAACATTGACATTATCCAGTGTGCTGTTTCTGAAATCATTCAAAGACTACAATGTTGTTAGCACCCGTGTTCGACGTTTTCCGCAAACCCAGATTCGACGAAAGCATCACTAAAGTGGAATGGCGTACCTATTATCCATATGTGAAATCATTCGAGAACAATGATGTCATCGATATAACGGTTAATCAAGCAGATTCGTGGTTGGCCATGTTTGAAGGCATCATTACCATCAAGGGTAAATTGAAGGTGACCGGTGGTGGTACTGGTACATTAACCCACAATGCTGGAGCTTATCTCTTTGATTCCTGCACCTATGAATTGTGTAATAAAGAATTGGACACTGTCAGATATCCTGGAATAACGAGTACTGTGCGAGGATACTTGTGTTATACACCTGAAGACTCACGTCATCTAGCCATAGCAGGCTGGAACTATCCCAATGCTCCGATCCTCAACACCGATGGTACGTTTAGCATGAACATTCCACTGAAACATTTGTTTTCCATCTTCAATGATCATCAAGTGGCAACGTGGGGCAAGCAGTCAATCCGTTTAGTGAGAGCTCGCAATGATGCCAATAGTGTGAAGGTTGTCGAGAGAGCGAATACTGCTTTGCAAGGATCTCCTCAGACTCAGAGTATTGCTAAAATAACGATAGAAAGCATCAATTTGAAAGTGCCACATCTCACACCCAACGATGACATAAAGTTGCAGTTGTTGACACGTATCAAAGCAGATGAGTCTATGATGATACCGTTTCGCCGATGGGAATTGCACGAGCTACCAGCACTCACACAAGGATCTACCATAGAAATCTGGTCCGTAAAGACATGTTCTGCATTGGACAGTCCAAGATATGTTATAGTATTTTTCCAAACGAAAAAAGCCGATAATTTGCATGAAGACGTCACCTTGTTCGATAATGCCAACATCAAATCAATACGATTGGCTCTGAATAGCGACTATTATCCGCAAGAAAGAATGCTATTGGACTTTTCCCGAGACCAATATGCCGACGCCCACTTCAACTATACAGAGTTCAACAAGAGCTACCATAACTGTCAAGAAAAGCGCTCTCTAGTAAACTTTGCCGAATTCAAATCCCGACCAATGTTTGTTATCGATTGCTCGAGGCGTCATCTGGGTCTAAAGTCGTCCACAGTTGACATAAAGTTGGACATTGAAGCGACTACAGGCTTCCCTCCCGACACCAAAGCCTATTGCATCATCATTCATGATCAAATCATGGAACATCTCCCACTCAGCGAAATTGTTCGAAATATTGCCTAGGTGGGTGTTGTGACATCAGTCAGACGTCAGTTTGCTTCGAAGAGTCATGGAGATCGCACTGGTTGACATTCAAGGGTTCACGGTTGATGGTGAATTCATTCCAAAGGAAATGACCATTCGCATTGGCAAAAAGACGAGTCATTTTCTATTCAAGCCATCTGTAGAATTTTCCAGTTTAAGCAGAGAAGATAAAAAGATGGCAAATCATGTGGAGCGTTACGTTCATGGTTTAAAATATTCCAGTGGTTATGTGGATTTGAATGAGTTGGATCAAATACTACGAGATAACCTGCAGCAGACAAACATCATCTACGTAAGAGGTCATCAAAAGATTCAGTTTTTGCAGCGAAAATGTGCAGAGTTGGAGATGACCAATCACATTGTTAATTTGGAAGATTTTGACAATTCTTGGTGGCAACCAATAACGTTCCTACAATCCATTCCACCCTGCATGAATCATTTCCATGGAGGAAGGTTCCAGTGCAGTCTCCACAATGTCGATACTTTATATAATTGGTTATGTAATTTATTGCCAAAATAAAAAACTATATATCGTAATTTCAGAGTTTTTATTCATCACATCCCTTATTTCTCAGTATAATGAAAATAACATGCGAGATTAAAATGAGTGAACATATTAGTGTACAACAAAGTGTCAAAATTGCAATGATATTGACAGAATCTTGATCATCATCTAATTTTGCGGGTGATTTCTTCAATGTAAATGTCTGCCAGTCTCCCATTTCGCCGTCACTGCCATCAGAAAACGATAATTTCAATTTGTAGTCGATGGTGGTCCCATTGACTCGAGGCATGTCGATTGAATATACAGGTAGTTTGTTATCGTTGACATACATTCTACTCATCAGCTTCCAATCACACTGTTGTGTACGATTCACATCAAAACATACGGCCGCATTCCTCGTATTGTACGGTATGTTTGTGTAGAAGACGTTGTTGCTCAGAGCTGTCAATAGAATGAAGCTTGCTTTCAGTATCGCCATCTAGTAGCTGTGTTGGTTGGATTCTTCTCGATGTAGGAAACGTTGCAACTGAACGTCTTGGTTCTGTGAACACCTTGTCCCAAACACTCAATTGCTCGAAATCTTTGAACAAACAAACTTTCTGCTCATACAATTGGATGTCTGCACTGAGCTTTCTAACTTTCAACCCAAATTCTTCTAGTGCACGTCTGTATTCGTCAGAAGACATGATACAACTGTTTTTTACATCCATACCTTCAACTAATATCCATCCAATCTCTCTCTCTCTCTTTCTCTCTCTCTCTCTCTCTCTCTCTCTTCTTCTCACTTTTTTACCCTCTCACTCTCTCTTACCCTCACTACCCATCCCAATGATACACAGAAAATTTCAATAATTATTTTATTAATGATAGATAGACAGCATATATTATATTTTCATTAATAGCCAGGGCAAGTATTACATTTTCATAAGAAAAAACATATTCTGAAAAAAAAAAAGTCATTTTTCATTGTCTTCTTTCGCAAACTACATTTGTAAAGATGATATCATGCTACTAAAATCTGTAAAATATTGTTAAAGTAAGTCAAGAATCAATATCTGTATGTTCATCACCAGAATCGATGAATCTCTCATATCTCTGATAATGTGAATCATGTAAATCCATATCACATTCATATCGTTCTTTAAGCCCAAATAATAATTCTAAATCTAAAACAGAGGAGTGTAAGTGTAGGTGTATGGTTTTTTTTTTTTTCTTTATAAATGTTTGATGAGTTGATTTACATGAAAAAATTACTCTTTTGCCTGTGTATGACCCCATGGCAATGTGTCGAACGAACCTGGAATCAAATACCGTTTATCATCTTTGGGACTCAGAGCAATTTTTGATTGTTGAATGCTAAACACATTGTGGGCATATGAACGGATAGTACGTTGAGACACTGTTTGTGCTCCGAAATTCTTCAAACAATTCAAATAATCTTCGAACCCAATTTTATTCTTGACAACATTAGTTTTCACCCCTTTCGATTTTTTGACAACCTTACCCCCTTGTACTTTATATGCATACATTTTCGAACGTAGTCCTACGAAATTAGTAACGATTTTCCCATTTGCTTCATCTTTTAATAAACCCAACTTTTTTTTATTGACTAGTGGCATATTATATTTATTATCTGGAGCATATTCAGATGTGTCAAATTGAGAGAGATCAGCCTTTATAACTTCTTCATATGCATCATCACATTTCAATTCATATATGAAGCTGTCTGTATCCATATATAACAATTTACACCTTTCAATACCCATTTTCGGAATCATA
This sequence comes from Phaedon cochleariae, assembly GCA_918026855.4. NCBI lineage: Eukaryota > Metazoa > Arthropoda > Insecta > Coleoptera > Chrysomelidae > Phaedon > Phaedon cochleariae. Next base: position 15,294,985 of record OU896710.1, on the reverse strand, counting down.
TACTCATAGTGAAATTTGTACATGCACAATTTTGATAAATCTAAAATGGCCATTCCTACGTATAGAGGTTTATTAAAAATTATTTCGGTTTTCTGCATCTCTATGGCAATCAAGTTTTCTTCAAAAATTGTTCTACCACGGAATCGTGGACTAGCTATGAGATTTCTGGCTCCATAACGTCCCTGCCATGATCTTACTAGTTTCACTAATCTATGCTTTCGTATGTTTTCCATCGTCTTACCGAAAACTGCATTATTCATTAGTTTATAGAGATTTTTCTCAAATTCATTTGTTGCGGCAGTCCTCAAAGAAGTATTCAGATCTATATATGATTTGAGCCAAAAAGATTGCCTGAATTTCAAAATTTTGTGGATTTTCGTCAGTTTCAGTCCGTTTGCTAAACATTGTTTTAAATTTCTATAGTGTAAAATATAATCTTTTTTGTCGTAAAGTGTTGTCATTAATTTTGGTAATTTTGAGCCGGGTGGTATGCGATGTTCAGCAGCAAATGGAAAGTCTTTGTGATTGTTATGCAAGTCGCGAGGATATTCTAAGTCTACTTGTAAAATATATCCTTCAAGAGCATCATCAGCAATATTCATTACGTTGAAATTTTCAACGTTTTCCATCCATGAGAAATCTCCGAATGGTAAAGACTCTGACATTGCCCAACCGTACAAATTATTTACATCTAAATACATGAGATATTTTGAAGGTTTATTGGAATCATATTCAGACATATACTTGTTATTAGCTTCTGAATACCTACCACTACAAACAGAAATACCACCACGTAATGCCTTCTCGATGAACATGATTTTATCAACGTCATTCAATAATTCCAGTTTGCATTTGGTGTACTTTAACATGGCATCCCATGTATATCCAGGCATGGTATAGTACCATGCTGGATCTAACCCATAAGTTGTCCTACATTTCTGCCGGAATTTCTCGAAAACAGCGGTCAACAACATAACGTCTGTTTTTAAATATAAGTCAGAATATTCCCCTAAATTTTGAATTTTGAATGATGACCATACCTTTTGAGCATGGGCGTACTGCTCATCGCTAATGTGTTCATCATTCAATTTATTATAAAAATATTTCTTTGTAGGTAATTCAGTATCATTCAATTTTTCCAAACAACTAATGTAATCGTAGGGAAAGACACCCTTCTTGGTGAGGAGGTTGAATGTATCGTCATTCAAATGACTGAATTCTTTTTTCAAAATTTCAAAATCATTTCTATCCATGATTGAAGATAATTTATCTAAGGATGTACCCATGAAGCGAAAAGAGTCAATAAATCGGAATTTGATGCCTGTATTGTCATCATGTAAAGTGAAAGATATGTACTTTTCCATGTTTATTGGAAGTATGCTCATACGACCCTTTTTACTCAATTGACTGATCATGAAATGTGAATCATATCCTATCAGGTTGTGAAATGCAATTGGAACAACAAAGAGTTTCTTGAAATTTATGTTACAGGGTGCTTGATGCGCCCACCCCCTGAAATCGCCTGAAAAGTGATTATGATCGGCTACGATAATGTCTTTCTCCCTGAATGGTTTCTCACAAATATGACAGATTTTTGCTTTGCATTTGTCAGGACTAACAGTCATTGGCACGATTGTTTTGATTTTAGATTGCACGATTTCAGCTATCTTCGACATTTCATTTGCAAACCAATCCATACAATCTTCACCCCTATGGCTATTGAAAAACGACAAGGAATCATCGAAATCACATTTAAAATAATAGCCTGCACTATGAGCCACATGTTTCTGATATTTGCTTGTTTTTGATGAAACCATATCATCCACATGTTCTAATTGACATTCAAAGTCTGCATAAATTATAAAGGGGGTGGTTTGTTGGTAGGTGAAATTTTTGAATTCTATGTGATCATATTTTGGAAATGAAACTTTGCATTGGTTCAATTCAGAACACAGCATTTGATGATCAATCAATTTTTGTTCACATTGAAAATAATTCATGCATCTTTCACAAATAAATTTTTTACCATTATGTTTATTCACTTGGCTTGATATTAATCTAGACATATCTTGAATCAAACAGTAATGGTATTTGATGTCAGAATCTTCTTCATCAATCGGAGGAGCCTCATAATCATTTAATTTTGGATAATATTTGTTTTGAATTAGCAATAGATTAACGTGCCTTTCTAATTTATTTTTTGTAAGTCTGGCTGGCACCACAGTATAATATGATTTTTCCTTGACTAAATTCAACTCTAATGTGTATACATTCACGGAAATGTTATTGTCTTTTTCAAATTTTGGAATTTGACGTAGAGACATGGGTGCATCTAAATCTACTGTTTTCAGAACTGTAGTGTAATATGGATATGAAGAAGTCCGTTCCCTATGTGTTTTCGCTGGGTAGAAGGCACTTATGATTGACCAATAGAAACATGCCGAGTCAGTATTTTTTATATTCAAACATGCTCGCTTTTTAGAAATTTGTTCTGGCAGTCTAATAAAGGATGAACCATTTCCCATTTCAAGTTTGTTAATATTAACTTCCATTGATATTATTTTATGCAAAGCCCACCCAGAGTCACGTTCTTGAAATTCACTTAATTTATTCAAAATTTTATCCTGAACATTATCATAGTACCAATGTTGTAAATCCGTTCCTACGTCCACAATGGCATTTTTAGTGTTGAAATATTTCAATTCGATAATTTCTGCATCATCTGATTTCTTTATGAATTCTCCACAGAAATTAGCGTTCACTTTAATAATTGGAAATCCCTTCAATATATTTTTGATTTTATTTTTGAATAAAATGAATGCATCTATAAAAAATTGCTCCAAGTCCTTATGTGTTATATTGATGATTATTCCCGTTCTGATTCTACTTGAAAAACCTGATGCCACATCTCTCCATTGAACCCTATTTTTCAACTCAAGCCCTCTACTGTCTCGATGTCTATTTCGAATTAAATTGCGAAAATGCTTAAAATGACCAACATTCGTTTGAAACTTTCTCATCAAGCCTATGGACATCTTATTCTTATTAATTTCATTGTTACATAATCTTATGTACCTCTTTAAGCGATTTAACCAAATTTTTTCATCCCTATCAGTGAAATTATCAAACAAAATTTTCTTTAGTTTCCTAATGGCTATCACTAAGTTATCTGATTGTTTAGCGATATTCATCTTTACAAATGTATCTTGCGAAAAGTGACAAAGTAAAATGACTCACACTCTGATTCTCAATAGCTTATGATGTTGGTGATTGAGGTGTTGTTTCGACAATCTCAAACTGCTCGATGGGATGGAGTTGGCCGCAGTTTTTTCGTCCCTTGTAGATGAGGGCGTACTTGTTTTGGATAAACTGCTCCACCGCAGGTTTGATGGCTTGGGTCGCTCTGCCTGGTAGAAACACCTTACAATCGTCCAACTCAACGAGTGGTGCTTCTCCGTATTTTCCCAGTTTAATTTGCACTCCGACAATGGGGTGTGGTACATCTAGGGGCAGTTGGCTCAGTTTCCTCAACACTTTCCTGTTGCATGACAGCCCAACATTATTGATTGCATTCAGATCCATCTAAAAAGAAAAGATTGTGGAACTGGTCTTTTCATTTTAAATGGTTGAATTATGATGTGTACACGAAAAAATGAATCGATGAAAACGCGAAATGTCATTCACTTTTCAATGTGAAAAAACATTGAAATGAATTATGAAATGTACACACAAAAAAAAAAAAAAAAAAAATGAAGATATCAAGCAATAGTATTCGCTTTTAGAAATAAAAACAAAAAAAAAGTGAATTACGGAAATTGCATCAAACATCAGGATCATGCTTTAGTGAATATTAAGAAAAAAAAACTCACTTTCTCAGATATCGGCAGTTTTGGCACTACACAAGATTGCTATCAGATGTGACTAGGTGTTGATTTTATGTGGCTGTCTAACTGTAATGTGATACCTAAAAATCAGAAATCAAACAACATCAGTGAAAATCTCTTCATTTCAAATGTTTGAAATAGAATGAGTGAATTATGATGTGTACACGAAGAAATGAATCGATGAAAACACACAATGACATTCACTTTTCAATATGAAAAACATCGAAATGAATTATGATATGTACATCAACAATGAAATAATTATTAAAGAAAACATATCATGCAATATTATTCGCTCTTAGAAATAAAAACAAAAAAATTACTTAAAGAAATTGCATTACCAGGTGAATATAAAGAAAAAAAAAAAACTTACTTTTATTAGGTATCAGCAGTTGGCACTACACAAGATTGCTATTAGATGTGGCTATAGGTGTTGATTTATGTGGATGTTGAACGTTGACTGAATTTTGTCAGAGCGCTCCGCTGTTATATATCAAGGTGGTAGAATGAAAACATAATGTTTCTCACATAATATGTTGTCTTCTGATAAGAGACTGTTTTTTTCCCATTTCTTGTAAAATTTGTTTTTTCTTTCAAATGATAAACTTGTTTTTCTATTATAATATCTTCTTATCAGTAATTTCCTGTTATTTGTTTCAATTCAACTTCAATACTCATTCATATTTTCTTTTGACGCTGGGAAAAAAATCGAAACTAGCTCTACTATGTCATATCCAAAGAGACTATTTCATATGATATTTCCAACGCATTTAGAGCGATATCTTGTAAACCTTGGGACTTTGCATATAGGCAAGTTGCCATTTTTGGAATGTTCGCGAAAAATCCTTCTCTCAGAGTACCCACACTCCCCAATCCTTCAATATTTACCCCTAAAGTGGGGTGGTCTAACCGTGGGACACCCTGTATATATAATTTTCAATTTTTATTCAACTCAAACACCCTGTCACTGATGATGTCACACCATCGCGCTCCCGCTACCCCGCTTCCCCGCTAGAACACAGGCCGCGTTCCAGTTAAGATTAAAGCATGTATTTCCCTATGCTGGTAGTCATGCTCTCTTAGTTTTAACTACTCCCACTAAGCAGCATTGGCCCGCTCGCATGCTCAGCTGGTGGTTTTTCCACACTCACCTACATACACCGTCCCCTGATGCTCACAACTACATAATCTTGATTTCTTCCTGTGTGTTATGTGTAGGCTTTGTTACTAACTACATGTATCATTTCAGTAGCAACACTGTTGAGTCGAACGCAATAGTGAATCGTCAGGACCTCGGTCAGGACTATCTCCAACCGATGCTTTGAAACTGAACAATATACAATTCCTAAATCAAACATTGAAGAAATTCCTTGCTTCAACAGCGATTCGAACACACGACCACGCCTTCTCTTTCAGGGCTCCAATACCAGCCAGGTAAATCAGAAACGAACGAGGAAGAAATTTTGACAACATGAATATGGACTTGGCAACAATTCTCGAATGGGGATCCAATAACTTGCTAGATTTCAATGCAAACAAAACACAAGCATGCCTTTTCTCTAGAAAAGCCGATCTCACTGTACCCAACATCAGCTTGTCAGGAGTAACCATACCTTTGAAGACATCCATTTCGATGCTTGGTATTACTATCAGCAATAACCATTCTTGGGAAAATCACGTGAGATTATATGCTGAAAGTGCATCCCTAAAACTTGGTTTCCTGTTTGGGGCCAGGAGCAATTTCACTTCCAGTCAGCTGTTTGTGAACTTTGAGGCACAGATCTAACCTGTCCTAGGATACTGTTTTCATATTTGGAGTTCAACACCCAAACATACCCTGAAACCGTTGGATTCTGGCCAAAAAAGAACAATTTGTCTTGTGGGTGATGCCTTGCTCACAAACTCACTCACTTCTCTGGAACACCGTAGGAAAGTTGGCAATCTGGCCCTATTTTATAGCTATTTTCATGGAAGATGCTCTTCTGCAGAATCAACAATTGTTTCTTTCTTGGCAGTCCCTGCGAGATTAACCCGTCTAGTTGATGCTTCGCACCCCTTCGTGGTCACTTTGTAGACCTGCAGAACATCTCTTTCGTTCTCGTTCATTTCACGAACAGCGAGGCTCCGGAACACATTGCCAAGGAAGGTGTTCCCCGAGGCATATAACCTCCAGAAATTCAATGAATTAAGGAATTGGACGAACACCAATTCCTACCTCATTTCCCATGGTTCCCACGATGTTCTCTGAACATTACAGGATATCCCTTTTCGTGGGAACCAGATCATAAAAAAAATCAAGTTTTCATAATTCGTTGAGTTCTACCCTTCATTTCTCAATTTTTTTGAATCAATATAAATTTTTTTGGATACCTGTTTGTATGTACCACGAATATTGTGACTCAATACTGATAAGACGTGAAACGAGCTTCAGAAATAATAACACATAGGCTTACAGTGTTGCCGAAATTCGGAGGTCTCAATATGCATTCTGAATAACGGAAGTCACTTCGTTATACATGTATCAATCGTATATATGGACATGGAGCGCCACCAAACACTGACGTTAAACTCTCGAACTAAAAAACTTTTTTGGAGGTATGGGGTGGTCAAAGTGACCTCCGGAGAAATTTTCGGGAATGGCCTTCTGATGACATCTGCTGGCTATTGTGTTGAAATGAATGGAGATACGTTGTGACTTCCGTTTTCGGAAGTCACAACGTCATATATGAGGTGACAACGTATTACATGTGTAACGGTGTGGAGGTGACTTTATACCGTCTATCAATATATATATATATATATATATATATATATATATATATATATATATATATATAGTAGAAGTCATGAATTTGAAAAATGTCTAGTTTTTCAGTAGATTTTTCATCGATGGGCCTTGTGAATATGTGGCAACATGCATTGTCCATATCACAAATTTTCATATTGACTTTACTGCTGAAACAATGTTTTCTCATACACTAATTTCAATTCCACCAACATTAAAGATCTACCAATATTCAGCAATATTTATTGTCTCTAAAAGATGTGGACCTCATTAGTAGCTGGCTATGAAAACAGAGCAAGTGTAGAATGTTTTTAAATCCTTGCCACCTCCCTGTCGAATTTACAAATTTTTCATACGATAGCGAATACTAATCCAGTATACGAAAATTAGGAATGGTTGTGATATATAAAATAAGTTGGTTTCAAATTTTTGTGGTTCTGATATCCTGGATTATTATTCGCCGCTGTATGAACAAATTGTTCATTCTACAGGTATGTGACAAATATTATGAAACATTCTGCACTAGCTTTTTTTTCATAGCCACCTACTCATTAGGTCCACAGCTTTTATATTCAATAAATACTGCTGAATATTGGTGAATGTTTAATGTTGGTAAAAATTGAATCTAGTGTGTGACGAGACACTGTATCAGCAACAAGGCAAATATGAAAATTTATGATATGGACAATGCTGCCAGATATTTACAAGTTCAATCGATGAAAAGTCTACTGAGAAACTAGAATTCATCAGAATGTTGGGCTAAAACTAGAAATATCTCATAAGTTGTATATTTTTGAAAAGCGAAAAGCATCAATGTTTCAAATGAGGAAAAATATACGTGATGTTCCGTTTGAAAAAACATAACTTTGGATTGATTATATCTGAATAATAACAGCTTATTCTGAAATTCTGATTACGCCACTGGATTCTACGTGAAATAATGTATGACAAACACTTTCGACTTTTTCGATGAATTGGAAGATGGTTGAGATACAAGAAGGGTCCCGAAATGCAGCATTTTCAATTTCGCCCTGTATCTCAAAAAGGCAGCGGGCTACAAAAACTTGGTTAAGGGTATCGTGAGTTTCACTAAAAAGAAGCCCACGTTTGCGAAAATGGAAAATCTCTATTTTAGAAAATAAATGAGATACCTATCCCGTTATGACATCGAAAATGGGACAGCCTGTACAGGGTATTCACGAATATTTAGAACCCCTACTCAACTTTTTTATGTATTGTCAATTTTATTTATCCAAGAAACTTTCTTCAATACTCTTTCTTTAAATTTTCAAATTTAATATATGCCAATGAAAAAACTGACTATTTTTTTAAAAGTTCAACTGTTTTTCTGTTGGTTTATACAGAAAAAATATGAGAGATCGTTCTTGGAAACAAAATCGAATGATACATGAAAAAATAAGCAGGGGTGCAGTACAAAATACTGAAGAACTTAGTAACTGTTTATGAATAGATATGTTGTACTCATTTCAAACTAATCAATGCCACGCTGTTTCAATTAAGACTTCCAATTAGGAACTGATGATAAGTGTATATGTACAACAGAGTTATACATCAGGAATTGATCATGAATATACCTGCAGAACGCATTTCAAACTCATAAATGCCACTGTAGTACAATGAGAAACTCTGATCAGGAACTGATTATGAATGTATCTGCAGAACACAGTTCATACTCATAGAGTCAATATGAAATTTCTATGAGGAACTGATTATGAAAGTATCTGCAATAAACATTTCAAACTCATAAATGCCACTGCATTCCGATAAGGAGTTCTGATCAGGAACTGATTATAAATCTATCTGCAAATCAGAGTTCATATGGAATTGCTATGATGAACCCATTATGAATGCATGTATCTACAATACACATTTTGAACTCATAAATACCACGGTATTTTAGTGATAAATTCCGATTAGTGACTGATTATGAAATGTATCTGCAAAACAGAATTCATACTCGTAGATTTCATATGACTGTGCTATAATAAGCTATCTATGAATGTATCTGCAATACACACTTTGAACTCATAAATGCCAAGGTATTTGAAAAAATCCCGATTAGGGACTAATTATAATTAATGTATCTGCAAAACAGCGTTTATTGTCATACACTTCGAAAGAAATTGCTATTAGGAACTGATTATAAATGTATCTGTGAAACACAGATTATACTCATAGAGTACGTGAAAAACTGCCAATAGGAACTCATTATGATTGTTCCTGTGAAACACATTTCAAACTGATAAATGCCACGGTAATTCAATGAGAAATTCCAATTAGGAACTGATGATAAGTGTATCTGCAAAACAGAGTTATACTCTAAGTGTTATTCCTGAGGAATTGCTATTAGGTATTGATTATGAATGTACCAGCAGGATACATTTCAAACTCATAAATGCCACTGTGCTCCAATAAGGAATTCCGATTAGGAATTGATTATGGATGTTTCTGCAAGACAGAGTTTATACTAATAGAGTTCATACGGAATTGATATAAGAAACTCATTCTGAATGTATCTGCAACACACATTTCAAACTCATAAATGCCACGGTATTTCAATGAGAAATTATAATAAGGAACTGATTGTGAATGTATCTGCAGAACAGTTTATACTCAAAAATTCCCATTATAAATGTATCTGCAATACACATTTTCAACTCATGAATGCCACGGTATTTCAATGAGAAATTCCAATCAGGAACTGATTATACATGTATCAGCAGAATTGCTATTAAGAACTGATTATAAATGTATCTGTGAAACACAGCTGATACTCATTGAGTACATGAAGAACTGTCAATAGAAACCCATCATGAATGTACCTGGCAAACACATTTCGAACTGATAAATGCTACGGTGTTCCAATGGGGAATTCCAATTAGGAACTGATGATGATTGCTATGAGGGACTCATTATGAATGTATCTGCAATACACATTTCAAACTCATAAATGCCACGTTAATTCAATAAGAAATTGCAATTAGGGACTGATTTCAAATGTATCTGCAAAACAGAGTTCATACTCATAGAGTTGCTATTAGAAACTCATCATGAATGTATATGCAGAACACATTCCATTCTCATGAATGCCACAGTGTTTCAATGAGGAATTGCCATCAGAATCTGATTATAAATGTATCTGTAAAACATAGTTCATACTCAAAGACTTCGTTGGAAATTGCTATTAGGAACCGGTCATGAATGTACATGCAGAACACATTTCAAAATCATGAATTACGATGTTTTAATAAGGAATTGCCATTTAGAACCGATTATGAATGTATCTGTGAATTACAGTTCAAACTCATCGACTCCATTGAGGATTGCCATTAGGAACTGATTATAAATGTAACTGCAGAATACATTTCGAGCTTATAAATTACTCTTTCACTATCCAACTTGTCTCTGATATATTCTCATATGTAAATAACCAGGAATTACTAGTAGGAACTGATTATGAATATATCTGCGAAAAACAGTTCATACTTATAAGAAAAAGGGAGAGAATCGCCATTAGAAACTGATTATATATGTATCTGCAAAATACATAGGATTATACGGAATTACTGTTTCACTATCCAACTTCATTCTCATTAATTCTCATATATATTTTTTTATAAGTTTCTATGAGACATTTTTGGCAGGGATTGCACGAGAGTATTTTTCCGGTTGAATAACCGCATAATAGGGTTTTACCCGAGGTTTTACCGATAGTTTCACTGGCCCCAAATACGAGTGCAAGTACGAGTATAAGAGTGATTTATTCACTGGGAATCAACAGAGGAGCAGAAAAAGCTGGAAATCCACGAGTCAATGTAGGGATTCCCCTCGGGATTCCCCTCGGGATTCCCGGATGATCAGAATTCTCATGGTAACATATAGTTTGATGATCATTACTCTTGTCCATTCCACAAAAAAACGAATATTCTGATGTTAATCTGCAAAATAGGACTTTGACGGCAGTTTCTAAAATTGATACCCGAGATTAAAAATTAAAAATCGTCTAAAATTGAGAATTTACATTATCTCTCAATTCGGATAAAATAATATGATGTATTATGTTATAAAAATATAACTTACCAATATGTTCAGTATTGAAATGGAAATTGAAATTTATAAATAATGCAATGTTCGACGTGGAAAATAGCCAGGAAAGTAGTTGTTTTCTGTTGAATATTCAAAATGATATTATTTGCATATCTTTATATGAAGGAGAATGCAAATTCTCTACTTCAGAAGATTTTGTTTTCAAATTTTTATCGTGTGTTCGATAGATATAATTCGTCGTGGCATATAGCCAGGAACTCGGCCAGAAAAGTAGTTGTTTTCTGATGATCCAAGAAAGAATTGATATTTTCATCAAATATATAGAGAATGTGAATTCTCAATGGATTTATTTATATATATATATATATATTGATATCCGATGGGTTGTCACTTCCGCTATACTGGAGGGCAACCTGACCTCCGGGTCATAGAAATACTTTTTCCGAGGAAAAATAACGTATATATGCGTATATATACTCAATCTACCCGTTTTTCAAAAGAGGGGAAACGATTTCGAATTTAAAAAATTTCACGTTTTTTGTATATATATAAGATACAAAGTGACATCCGCTGAATTTTCTATATACGCATCATATATTGAACTTAGTCACTTCCGGCAGTGATGCCACATTTCTGGAAGTGACTTCAACCGAAACGTGTGAGGAAAGCAATATAATAGAGAAATATATACGATAACTAGCTGACCCAGCAAACGTTGTTTCGCCATATACATTTTCGAAAATAACATTCTTTCAGTGGAATATTTGTCAACACAATTCCATTACTTAAATTTTTTATTGTCTAGGGCTTTTCAGTTCGGCAATCTATCTCTTCAGTTTCCCAAGCAAATATTTATCACAAAGCGCGTTCGGTATATTGGATCCGCCATCTTGAATTTCCAAAATTTTGACGCAAAAACCATAATGTCCGACCCCAAAAAGTTCCAGATACAAATTTTGAATAAAATTGGATCATTATTAGATATCTCGTCCGCCATATCGAATCCACCATCTTGAATTTTCAAGTTCTGATGAAAATATCATGATCAACGACCCAATGGGCTTCGTGGCCAAGTTTGTCTATGCGCTGAAATTCGCTAGATAGCCGTTCACGATGCAGAGGTACTGTCGGTTCGAATCCGGCTATCGGCTGAGCCTTCTTCTTTAAAATGTGTGATTCATGGTTGTAATCCTGGCAGCACCTCGATGCCCTAGAAGTGGTTCGGATTCCACTATAAGCTGTAGGTCCCGCTCTTCCTAACCCCGCACAAGTTTCGACTTCTGGGGAGTTGGTTCCCAACTTTGAAGTAGCGATATACAAAAAAAATACAACGAAAAAATAGTTGAATTTTACATTCAATAAATAGCTTACGACCGATTCCCAGACCTATCAGATATGCACAAAAATGTTCATGAGATTCGGTCGGGCCGTTTCGGAAGAGTTTGGCGACAAACACAGTGCATGACATGAGAATTCCATAATATAGTAGGTATTCATTTCACAGAGGTTGCTAGGTTCGATGCCCGACAGAGCAGATAATTTTTATTCATAAAACGAGTTAAAAAATTCCAATTTTCGTAGCCTTGGCCGGAGCTGATTCCGCAGGATTCGTTGTTGCGTTCAAATTATTCGTGCTGCTCTTGAGGTGGCGTATGGAGTTAGTAACAAACACACAATGGCTGAAGGACCTGTCGTGAGGTTAATAGTCAGTTGGTATGTACATACAACTAAGTATAAATACTACTACTATACTACTACTCATTCCACAGTTTATCAATGACTTAATACACAATGGGAGTACTTGATTTTTATAGGTAGATATTGGGGTACTTCTACGAATATTCGATAATTCTTTCATTACCCAAACGTATTTTTTGCAGAATTTACTCAGTCAGCTTTGTCGTTCCATCATTGCACATGATGACACATGAAAATAGGAATAGTCTCTACTCATTACCGGTAAGGTAGGAAAATCAGATCGACCCAGCTCATCAAGGGACAACTTGTCAATTCCCATGCTATCAATGGTCATCTCATCAACGACCCAATTCTTTAACGACTCAAATCATCAGGGCGTCCACTTCATAAACACCCAACTCAGCATCGATCCATCTCATAAACGATCCATCTCATCAACGATCCATCTCATCAACACCCATATTTCGTCAACACCTAACTTGTTAACGACCCTACTGATCAACAACCAGTCATCAACCTATACATTTCATCAATACTCATCTCATAAACCACCTCTATCTCATCAACCATCCCACATTCAACTAACCTAATTTTCATTACATCAACACTCAAGTCAGCGACAAGACAAATCATCACCGACCCATATCATCAACGCACTAATTTTATCAACACCCATATATCACCAACGACCCAACAATCGAACTTATCAGAGAGGTTCTATTCACCAACTTACCAACTTCATCCACAGCCAATTTATCAACCTCACAACTGGTCAAGGACCCAACTGATCACTGAGTTCAATCATCACTAATGCAGGTCATCAACGAACCAACTCATCAACGACAAAGCTCATCGACGACACAACTCATCAAAATAAGTTCTCCTACCATCAACACAAAACTCATCAACCCACCTCTTTCATCCACACCTGACTCAACACAACAAAGTGCTGATTATTCAACTTTGCAACTCGTTGTGTCGTTGATAATTTGGAGCGTTGATGAGTTGAAACGTGGATGAGTTGGAACGTTGATGAGTCGAAACGTTGATGAGTCGAAATGATGACGAGTTAGCTCGTTGACGAGTAGAGTTGTCAATAAGTTAGGCCGTTGATGTGTTGGGTCGTTGATGATTTGAATCGCTGATTATTTGGAACGTTAATGAGCTGAAACTTTTATGAGTTGAATCGTTAACCAGATGAGTCGTTGACTAGTCGAGTCATTGATTATTCGGTTCGTTGACGAGTCGGGTGTTGATGAAATGGGTACAAAGACGAATTTGGTTTAAGAGTTGGTGTATTCATGAGTTGATTCATTGATGAAATGGGTACGTTGATGAGTTGGGTGATAATTGGTGAGTTGGATCGTTGATGGAAAGGGTATTGATGAAATTGGTAAGTTGATGAGGTGATAACTTGATCATTTGGGTAGTTGGTGATTTGGGTCATTGATGAGTCGGCTCGTCGGAGCGTTGCATATTGGCGAAATCGGTGCGACAATGAGTTGGGTCGAGATCGGCCTTGGATTTATATGGATGTGTTGATGGGTTCGGTCGTTGATGAATTGGGTACTGAAAGAATGGATCCATAGATGCGTTGAATATTATCGAAATGAGAGTTGGTGAGATGTTCAATGATGAGCTGGGGTCAACCCATTGTCAGTATCTAGAGCTGAATGATCTAAAGATCTGCGGAATAGTACGTAAATCGGTCCAATTTTTTTCAATTTCACCTTGTTTCTTCTTACGGAGTCCTCGTCGTCTAACATTGCCTAGTGTTTTTCATCTCTTGGAGCAAACGGATAGAAACCCCAGCAATATTTCAAAAAGATCGTGTGTACCTAGAGTAGAGGATAGGGAGATGGAACTTCCTCCAGCAAAGAATTCCAAAGATCGTGTTCTCATTGTATTTGTATAGCGAGAAGTTGTTCGACCTATTTCGAAATTGACGACTGAAGTATGTGCTGACTGGGCTTATTGTGTACGTCTGACTACTTTTGCTGGTACTGGTACTGATAAAAGGTGGGTACGTTTGCAGTCAGCAACTAGTCCCTAAAGGTACCTTTCAGCAAGCCCCAATATGTGTTCAATGAGTAATGTGGTTCACTTGAGAGAGCTGGCTAACACCCTTTCCAGGTACCGTCCATCAGCTTTGTTACTTACTACATGTATCATTTCAGTAGCAACACTGTTGAGTCGAACGCAACAGTGAATCGTCAGGACCTCGGTCAGGACTATCTCCAACCGATGCTTTGAAACTGAACAATATGCAATTCCTAAATCAAACATTGAGGAAATTCCTTGGTTCAACAGCGATTCGAACACACGACCACGCCTTGTCTTTCAGGGTTCCAATACCAGCCAGGTAAATCAGAAACGAACGAGGAAGAAATGTTGACAACAATTGTTTCTTTCTTGGCAGTCCCTGCGAGATTAACTCGTCTAGTTGATGCTTCGCACCCCTTCGTGGTCACTTTGGAGACCTGCAGAACATCTCTTTCGTTCTTTCATTTCACGAACAGCGAGGCTCCGGAACACATTGCCAAGGAAGGTGTTCCCCGAGGCATATAACCTCCAGAAATTCAATGAATTAAGGAATTGGACGAACACCAATTCCTACCTTATTTCTCTTGGTTCCCACGATGTTCTCTGAACATTACAGGATATTCCTTTTCGTGGGAACCAGATCATAAAAAAATCAAGTTTTCATAATTCGTTGAGTTCGACCCTTCATTTCTTCATTTTTTTAAATCAATATAAATTTTTTTGGATACCTGTTTGTATGTACCACGAATATTGTGACTCAATACTGATGAGACGTGAAACGAGCTTCAGAAATAATAACACATAGGCTTACAGTGTTGCCGAAATTCGGAGGTCTCAATATGCATTCTGAATAACGGAAGTCACTTCGTTATACATGTATCAATCGTATATATGGACATGGAGCGCCACCAAACACTGACGTTAAACTCTCGAACTAAAAAACCTTTTTTGGAGGTATGGGGTGGTCGAAGTGACCTCCGGAGAAATTTTCGGGAATGGCCTTCTGATGACATCTGCTGGCTACTGTGTTGAAATGAATGGGGATACGTTGTGACTTCCGTTTTCGGAAGTCACAACGTCATATATGAGGTGACAACGTATTGCATGTGTAACGGTGCGGAGGTGACTTTATACCGTCTATCAATATATATATATATATATATATATATATATATCCATTTTTTTATGTACATAATTATATCTGAGAATATTTTTTTTCAATACTTCCACCCAATCAATAAGGGGTTCTTTCGAGGGTTCTTTGAACAATGTAAACTTGTTATTTTTATAGACCTTCAATTGCAGATTCGTGATTAGGTTTTCTCAATTCAGAATTAATTTCCACGTCCTGTATGATGAATATCAATTTATCATACATAAAAAAAATTAAAAATGTGTTGATAAATACACGTAAATACACAACATAGCAAATATTAGCCGAGTTAGCACCTCCGCAATCAGTTTATCATGTTGTGTATTCACCAACACACTTTTATCATTTTATCATCTACTTCTTTTTAGTTTGGCTATCTATAAAAGCGTGTTTCTTTAGTTTTTTATACAACTATTTATTTTATATTTTTTAATTCGGCAAATCTCGAAAGCGTGTTTTTTAGTATTTCCATATTTTTTTTTAGGTACCCACTGGCGCGCTATATTGGATCCGCCGAGGGATCCGCCATCTTTGGTTTCCCAATTTTGACGAAAGAATCAAAATCTCTCACCGCGAAAACAATTTTGAATTGATTGAATTGCACTCCTGTAAAGTTAAGAGAACTGAGATACGTCATTACGTGAGATGACCGTCGAAATGAATATTATAAAGAAACCGAGAAAGAAATTTGCTTTGTTACTGAAATAACGTTTTTGCCTTAGCCGAGGCCTTAGCGGTGTTGAAGACAGTTGTTCCTGTCCAAAGCAATTTGTTTTCCGAAGAAGGCTGTACAGGGTGGCCCAAATTGGACACTTTTGAAGGGAAAATCCTATTCTCGAACCAGATGGAAGAAAACTGATGTCGGTGCCTGAGGGTCGATTCTCATGAAAAATTCAATAGTGAAATCCGCATATCGATATCTGTCTTCGTTTCGGAGTTACAAGGTGTTTTTCGAAAATGGCTACAGATATTTTTTGGGCAAAAATTGTCTGTTCTTATGGAAATAATTGCAAAGCATTGAGTTTGTGATGAACATTGTTCTCGAGGCACTGAAATCGGCCTTCCTATCTCAAGAATATAACTTGTTTTTCTTTAAAGAAAAGGTCTATTATTCAAGTAGATATACGGTGACTGATTTCAGTGCCTGAGGATCAATTTTCATGACAAACACAATGCTTTGGAAATGTTTTCATGAAAACGAAGAATTTTTTACAAAAAAAAAGTTTTAGCCACTTTTCAAAAATTCACATTTTCGAAAAACACCTTGTAACTCTGAAATAAAGATAGATATCAATATGCGGTTTTCACCTTTGAGTTGGTTATGTGAATTGATCAACAGGCACCGACATCAGTTTTTTTCTATCTTGTTCCCTTTAAAAGTGCCCTATTTGGCCCACCCTGTACCTGTCGAGATACATCAATTTGTTATTGAGAAAATAACCCAGACCAAGTTAACTCGCGGGTTCGCAGGTGGCTCGGTTTTGACGTGTTTTCGAAAAATCTTGTTATACATAATAATATAGTAACTGTCTATATACGCTTCACTGATGATGTGCAATAACGCTGAAACGCCATTCTTCCGCAGCTGCTCGGCTGCTCCATTCGATTCGAGATTAAATTTTTGAGGGTTCGCCCACTAAATTAATGTTTCAATAAAATTTGAACTTGGTTTACGATAAAAGTAGGTGGATACATTTTTTATTCATAAGCCCAGACGGAGTAAATTACGGTAAAATTGGTTTTGTCCGAGGTTTTGTCCATCTCCAGCAAAGTTCATTCACGTGTAGGTATCGAAACGATTTCGGAATTTGAATGAATAAGTAATTATAGAACAGCTTAGGAATTCTTGAGCATGTTCAGTGTTAAAATTTCAGTATGAGTACCAATGAGAAAATTTTCGAAGTAAACCAGAAAAAATTATAATAGAAAAAAACATAAAAGAGTTGAAATACGAGCTGAAATTTAGTAACATACCATCTCGCATACCATGTATGCATTAATTTTTTTAGAAAATATGTGTAATATTTCATATATTACCATTTGATTACCTACCACTCGACCTACCATATATATATAAGTACAATTCCATGGAACGTTTCAAACTCGGCTTCAAACATTTAGCGTTCGCATCTATAATTCTATCTATATATAGTAGTCATAATTCCTTTTCTTGTGTCGCCAATTGTTTTATTTTAATCAAATATTTCTCAATTTTCGAATCGATTGAACTGTGTACCTTCAAGATTGTTCGATATTCAGTGATGCAGTAAATATCACCAATCGAGTCACCATAGGTTTTACCGGTTTTACCGGAATTTACCGAGGGTTCTACCATTTTACCCCTCGTTTTACCGCAAATTGTCAATTCTCCAAGACTATTAATCAATCAAGGTTCAATCGCGTGTTCAATCAGCAGAGATAAAATTACTAAAATTCGGTATAATCCTCAATTATGATACGATTATACCGGGTTTATACCGAGGTTTATACAATCTAACTCAATGATTTTGGCGGATTTTGGTATACTTGCCATGTTAATGAACATCAAGACTGATACATATCTATGTTTTACAATATGTCACAAACCGGTTTATATAAGAGAACAATTATGAGTGAGTTCAAACTGTCTTGCTCAGTACATCTATTACCTTGTCTTTCTTGTTGAAATATCCGAACAAGCTAAAGGTGGAGACAGGACGCTGTTTATCACTGAATAGTGAATGATATATCAATTTTTCACGACTACCAAATACCAATCGACGGGCAGCCCATTATAGTACTTTTGACGTCAGTACCACTGACGATTTCCCCTCAGGTTCTAATGGGAGGAATGATACCTTAGGAATATTCACTTCTCCAAGAAATTAAACGCACCACCGAAAAGTAGCCAACAGTTTAGAAAACATTCTCGCCAAAACTACTTGTCCGATTTGGACGTTTTTAGTTTTGAATGACTGTTTTTTTCCTGCTGAACATTCAATTAGCAGGATATGGTCTGGGAAAGAATTTCTTTGACTGGTTGCATGGTCGCATGGAACTTGTGATAATAAATGGAAGCCATACAGCTGAAAGGTACATATCGGTGATCTTAGAACCACATAAAGTGTAAGGATTTTTGCAAGATAATGCCAGGCCTCACGTCGCCCGAGCTGTGAGAAATTATCTAAAGGAAGTCTCTATCGCTTCCATGGCATGGCTAGCTCCGAGGCTAGCTCGGTGCCCTGATTGAAATTCCAATGAGAATATCTGAGACATTCTTGGGACAAGATTACAAGAGGAATGTAACTTAAATACCTAGATAAATACCGAGGGGTGTCTCACTTCAACAAAATATGTACACCAGATTGCGGTTATTGTGAGATTCGAAGAATTTTTGATAAGATTTGTAGCAATCGTTGAGATTTCTACAGATTTCTAGGAAGTTTCCAATGGATTTTCTAAGGATTTGTGGAATGCTTCCAAAGATTAAGAGAATCTATAAGCATTTGTCAAGGATTTTTGAGATTTCTCAAATTACTAAGGATTTCTCAAGGCTTTTGAAAGATTTACTGAAGTTTGAGAGATTCCCGAAAGATTCGCATGATTTTTCAAGGATTGAAAGATTTCTGGGGATTTTCAATATTTATATGAGACTGATGTCAAGACCAGTGTTGCCACAAGCATATTTTTTTCGAGTGAGCCTCGGAGTGAGCTATGCTGTCAAAAACAAGTTGATGATGATAACCCGAGGGATAACCATACATTAACCCACGACACATTACTTTGTTGTCTAGGTACATAAATAAATATGGAAATATTTGTTTTTTAATTTTTTGTCACGTTTTTTCATATTTTTTCAAAGTGGTTTCATCTATCAGAGAATTGCTTAACATTTCATCGAATTATCCATGACAACGCATGCCTTAGTTGGTTTATGCGTTACAAGAGTTGATATTCCTCGTGCTACGCGTCGTGCATTAAACTTCACAAGCGGGAAAAATGGATACCTTTCCTCCTTTGATTCGACAACTGTGTTTGAGGAATCTTGTATTTTGTATCTTCAATAGATTCGCTACCAAATTAACGATTCCATATTGCTCAGTTCCGAATTGAAATTGATTAGTTGAATTTTAATTTGTTTTGTTCGAATTTGGATTGGTAAAATTCGTGCCAAGTAATTTTTTCCCAATTTGGGTTTTTAGTCTGTGCCAATTAGAAGATGATTAATTTTGAAAATGATAAGTCTCAATTTGAAGTTGAAAAGGTATAGATCGGTTTATATAGATGATGTACGAATCTTTGTTGCTATAGAAATTTCACGATTGTACGAAGTCCACGACTGGGATTCCTCAATAACAGCAAAGACGAGTGCTAATGTAGCTAAAATTATAAAAAAAAATAAACCAAGAATGTAATTCGGCGTGATTATTTTTTCAACTATTTTGCAGCATGCCTAGCGGAAACGATCATTTTACAGCCACACTTCGGTTTCGCGTCATTTTTGTTCGAACAGACTTGTTCGTCGAACAAAACAACCCAAGGTTGGTAGAATTGATGATTTATTTGTAAAGGAAGGTTGCCTCGATCAGCAAAACACGGTGAGGAGAAGTGGTAATTCGTGACGTAATCCCATTGAAAATTTCATTTCGGTGTCATGGAAATCTATGTTCTACAACTGTCTTCAAGTAGATTTACCTATCCAGCTGCGTGATCTAGAATTATACATACATTTCTATGATCCCAACATGAAATTTTGGACGCGTCACGAATTACTACTTCCCCTCACCGCGAATTGAGCATTGATATTGGTTGAAACAACGAAAACGTCACATTTTGATATGAGAAAAAAATAATCGACAAAATTTGAAGGACTCACTTAGTCAGGCCTAACCAGCGGCTCGAAACGACAAGCGCTTATAGCGCTATAAGGCGACCGCGTATTTCGATTTTAGTTTTAGATCATTATTGAGCCGATTTTGCTTTTTTTAAGGGCTTCCGGTTGAAAGAGGATGCCAGCCGTCAACTGAGCCCTTCTTCGCATCCCATTCGATTTTATTATGGAAAAACGAAGTTTCAAAGCAAAAACCAGAATGAAACACAAATATCCACCTACAGCAACCCATTCGAATTAAATATATTGGCAAAAATTGTAGTGATTCAATCTCATTAGAGGTAAACTTCACACCTACTTATACAGGGCCCGCAGAACATAAACTTATCATGAGATTGATCGAAAGAAAAACTTATGTGACTTTTTGCAAATCGATAATTTTGAACCACTTTTCGGGCAACTGAAGAGACTCTAATACAACTAGAAATTCTTGAAATTCTGTGTAGCAAAATTATTTTTGGTAATTTTCGAATTCAGTTTTACTTTTGGTAAGTGCTTGTGCCAAATTTTTAGTCTCTAGTATCTCAAGTTTTTCATCACGACTTGTGCGTAATTTTACATCTTTCGATAAATAAGATGGACAGTTGGGAAATTGAGAGGGAATAACATCTTGTTTGAGCCTAGGAATTTTCAAATCTATTGTTACAGTTTTGCCAGTTTTTGAATCGGTTGCAGTAGATGAAGTAATAATATCATCTTTAGTAAAATGTAATTCACATACTTTACTGTATGTACTTAGATGGAGTCGTAAAATCCTTGCGGTGAATTGCATGTACCCACTTTTTCGATAGTTCCTTGTCCAACGGGAAACTAAAAGCATGAACTTTTGGACCACCCACATAATTCCCCCGACAAAAGGGAACATAACACTTGTAAGGCATTGTTATTTCGCCTATCACAACACGTTAAAAATGTCACATATTCGTCAGAATAATAAAGGTTACGGTCCCTCGTGCTCTTTCAGGTCCTGAACTGAACAATAAATTTTACAATAATCCATTAGGGAACTTTTTTGTTAAATGTATGTATGTTCCTAATTCCGTTTGTACCATAATGATGTCATTGATCTCGAATTTTTGGACCTTTTTGTAAATACTTGACGAGTACTTAAGTAATCGACACTTTTGGATTTGGTTTTTGAAACTTCCATAAATATTACTTACTAACAGGTATAGCACCGATGATGGCTTTTTAGCCGGAAGCGCTTTGCGATTTTATAATAAATTTTACACGAAATACAAAATCTCTTCATTCTACTCATAGCCGGATATACCCCGGGTAATCTAAACCCAATGGCGCCGACATAATACAAAGAATACAAAGTAATATGTCGGCATAATACATATAATATGTTGGCATAGTACATAATTGTCACACAAGTAAACGTGTCTGTCTTATAATTCTCCAAGAGAACGCGATAATGTTATGCACTTTTTCGTGGTTATTATAAGACTTTCATAAGCGAACAGGATGAAGATATTGCGTGATGTGAATTCCATAATGGTTTCTAATAATTTTTGACGATACACGTCTTCAAAATGACATAACATCGGTGTCGTTGATCATGGAATATTCAACAGGCGAGTCAAAAGGTCACTTTCGTGAATATACAAGGTGATCATCAGAATCTTATATGACCATGCATACCTCGATGCATACACAATTAGTTCTAACCGAGGTTCTGACATCCTATGTAAGGTCGCCCTTCACCGATCTGCTCAATGGATGAAAATCATTCTATAATTCGATTCAAAAATTACTTTTTTTTTCAAATTCTATCGATGAGTTAGTTTGATGAAAAAATTTCACACCAACCGTAAGTATCGAGCTATCGAGGGGTAAATCGCGGTCAAAATTGGGCACACTAAACTTCAATTCCACTAGGAATTCCAGTTGTTTGTACAACAGAATCAAATCACACTTCACACAAGGAATTCTAAAATATTCCAAAGAAATCCAAAGAATTCTATGGAAATCCAAGAAAATCCAAGGAAATCCGAGGAATTCCAGTTGTTTGTCGACCAGAAATATCTCGAGAAATATACTGCACTTCACCCAAGAAATTCTAGGGAATTCCAAAGAAATCCAAGGAAGTTCAAGGAAATCCAAAGAATTTCAAGAAAATCCAAAGAATTCCAAGGAATTCCGAATAAATCCAGAGAATTTCAGGGAATTCCAGTTGTTTGTACACCAGAATTCCAGCGCGGTTTACCCTCGGGTTTACCCCTCGGTAAGTACAAAGCGGTACAAAGCCTATAGAGTATGAAAACTAGTGGTGCGTATATTTTTTCCCGGTCTAACTATTGGGTTGCCAGGTATGAACAGGTATTATTTTGGTCCTAGTTATATTCACCTACTTATTTATCTTCAAATTGATCTCGATTAAACATAAAAAATAAGCGGTCTCTTATTGCGAACAGAACGATATAGGGTTGGCTGCAGAAAGTCAAATCTGTCTTCGTCTATCGCACAAGATATTTGTCTCGGACCTCTTTGTCGCACGTTCACAGTCTTACTTGAATTATATATTTTTTAAATTCGACAACCGTCATTCAGGACAGACTTTTTGCGGCTCGTTTTGCGGGCAAACATATATTATTGTGTTCGCAATAAAACAGGGCTTATTTTTATGATTAACTTATGATGAGCCCCTTTCTATTTGATTGTGTGGGTAGACCCTCGGTAGCACCGGAGCAACTCCAGGGCATGAAAAATAGACAGGAACGCGTTCTTTGGGTATATTTTTATATTTCCAAAAGGTAAGAGAGCATGCGCAGCAGCATTTATTGTAAAAGTTCACTTAAATGCATTCTATTTGGGAGTAGCTCAAGTGCAACAAACACTGGGCTGCTCAGGTGGATGAAACATGAAAAAAAAGTGGCTATAGATTGAACAAGTGGGTGAAAATAACCAGGACCAAAATTCCTGTTTATACCTGACAACCTAATAGTTGGACCGGCAAGAATATATGCAACCCTACGTTTGCATATTCTTGGTACTCACGGTTGATGTAATTTTTTTTCGTTCGACATCGGTAGAAATGAAAAAAAAATATTTTTGAATTTTCAATTAATTACAACCAGGCCAAGATTCTTTCAAGCGACCATTTTTTTTAATGATTTTCAACATGCCAAATCACTTCCAAAATTATTTTCATTCATAAACCAGATGGGTTCAGTTCGACCTTCGGATCCTCTACTAAATAAGTCGTTTCACTTTATTCAAGACTAGCCTGCCCCTTACTTACACCTATTTCATCCTCTCAGTATCTTTCGTGTTATTTTTGTTGTTTTACGTATTTAAAATCTCAAGCCAATCGGTCAAGTCGTTTAGTAGTTGACGTACCGACAGCAGCGTCACCTTCCACGTCCAATTGTATTTTCAAATCATCCAGGAAACTATCGAAATACCATATGAAATTTCAATCCAATTGGTTAAGCTGTTTAGAAGTTATTTGAAAAAGATAACTACGGAAGGATAATGATGTTATACTACCCGTTGTTCTATTATCCGTTTTCCCGTAGGAATGAAGCATTTTTCCGCTGTGAAAAGTAGCCAATGTTCTTCAGGGATAATGTCGGCTTCTAATGGTAACAAAATTTTTCAAATCGGTTCAGTAGTTTTGGAGCCTATATACAAACAAACTGACAAACTGACAAACAAACAAACTTATGGTTGATGAAATGTTCATTGTGGCAAGTATAAAGTTCATCTGTATATGGGACAACTACACAAAGTACTCACAGCGAAGAAAATGAAAATTTAAGCACCTGGAATTCACAAAATGTCAATTAAACGATTAAACTCAGACTGAACATGATATTTTATTTGGGATTAGCCTCGGGATTAGCATACTAGCTGATTTGTTAAAAGTAAACAGTTCAGTTGAGTTAGATAAACGACCACTCGTTGGTAACGTTTTGTGCAGTCTGTGCACAAACTGTAATTGAACAGTTTCACTAACGAATAAACGGTGTACTTGTAAGGGATCGAGCTCGGAATCGCGCCAGAGGGATTACCGACAATTGGACGTGGTCAATTGGACGCACGAAAATAGGACGCGGATAATTGGACGCGGCAACAATTGGACGCGGCGACAATTGGACGCGGCGACAATTGGACGCGGCGACAATTGGACGCGACGAAAATTGAGCGCATGCGAAAATAAAAATAATTTTATAATTCCAATGAAATTTATTGCATGGAATATGCAGGGCTCATATCTATAATATAACAAATACCTAACCTAACCTAACTAACCTAAAATATTGTACTATATTCGTATCGTAAATTCATATTACGATATGAGATAAGAAAATAATTGTCAAACGAGGCCATAGGTATTTGTTATAATTATGGATATAAGCCCATCAGTATTTCATATTTTATACAATGAATTTCATTGGAATTATAAAATTATTTTTATTTACGCATGCGTCCAATTGTCGCCGCGTCGAATTGTCGCCGCGTCGAATTGTCGCCGCGTCTAATTGACGCTGCGTCTAATTGTCGCCGCGTCCAACTGTCGCCGCGTCCAATTGACTGCGACCAATAGTCGTGCGTCCAATTTTCCACGTCCAATTGACGCGACACCGCGCCAGAGATACCTAATATATTATGTGTTAGAGATGTGTTTGAAAGTTTGCCACTTTTTTGGTAGAAGTGCCCTGAATCCATATAAAAAAATGCAGTGCGTATTTTTTAAACTTCTCTTGGAAATTTATATAGGCTTGCTCCTCAACAAAAAAACAGTTGAATAAGTGATTCAACATGTTAATAAGTAACGATTTACAATCATATCAATCAATCAATCAATATGGGTATATGGGTATAACTCTGTGTGACCTGTCCAAGGCTTTTGATTGTGTTTCACAATATCCTACTCGAAAAACTGAATTTCTATGGAATCAGGGGAGTTACTCTGAATCTCATCAAATCCTATCTAACAAATCGATTCCAAACAGTACTTTATAAAAATGGTTTGTCTAATTTCAGAGAAGTAGAGTTCGGAGTCCCCCAAGGTTCTGTTTTGGGGCCACTACTCTTCATTATCTATGTAAATGACTTGACGCCAATTTTAACACCTCATGATGGTATGTTCTATTCGCTGACGACACCACCCTCATATATTCTTATAAGGACTATGATTCCCTAATCTTGATGGCTGCAGAGGCAGAGCATAAAGCTGAGAACTGGTTTATTGCAAATCGACTCAAATTTAATAATGATAAAACACAAAGATTGATATTTACCACCAATACATCTATACAAGAAAATCTTAATGTGAAACTATTAGGCATAACTATTGATCACGAACTCAACTGGTCGAGTCATATTAAAATATTGAATCAGAAATTATCTAGCTCACTATTCGACATTCGCCAGTTGAGGCGTATCACAAATACAAGTACTCTGAGAACCTCGCTGAGAACTGTCTACTTCTCCCTTTTTCAGTCTCATCTTGATTACGGCCGTATACTACTCTGGGGGGGTAAATTCTCGAAAGCCACAAGTGTATTCAGGAAACAAAAGAAGGCTGCCAAATATCGTGATACTTGCAGACCATTGTCTAAAAAGCTGAACATTATGACCCTCCCATCTTTGTTTATTTTGAGTACTTTACTTGAGATCCATAAGAATTTACCGAGGAATTTACCAAACTTAATTATTCAATCTGATATTCATGAGCATGATACAAGAGGATCACATAAAATCAGAATACCTAGATATAGACTCACAAAGTCCATGATTAATTCATTGAATTACCATCTCTACAATATTCTACCAGAATCATTGAAGAAATTAACCATGTACTGCTTCAAGAAAGCTATAAACTCATGTCTGTTGTACAATTCTTTCTACTCCATAGAGGAATATCAGAAATATGTTTCCCTAAACACTGTTTTAATCTGTTTTCATTTCTACTTACTTTACTATAATTAACGAGATAATTAATGTGTGCATTGTTATTTGTATCTCAAATTCAAACTATATTCAAACCTTTTTTGTGACGTGCTATTAATAACAGAACAACAGGAAAGAACAACAGAGAAGAAAGTATATCGTGAATACTTTTCCATATTCCTGAAAATTAAGGCCCCAGTACAAAGAAGACAGAATTAGCCACTCCGTGTTTGCCCGTATATTTTGGAAACGGTTCGTGATGTTTTTGATTTGGAAACGTCGTTTCATTGTTCACTAAAATAGACAACTTTTATCTATTTCAACCTCAGATTTCACCACCTTCGTAAATTTACCGTTTTTGAAGTGCCAATAGAGTCACGACATGAAAAATGCCATACCATATGACA
Source organism: Phaedon cochleariae (assembly GCA_918026855.4). NCBI lineage: Eukaryota > Metazoa > Arthropoda > Insecta > Coleoptera > Chrysomelidae > Phaedon > Phaedon cochleariae. The sequence continues at coordinate 15,268,173 of OU896710.1, read as the reverse complement.
ATGAATACAGAGATAAAAGAAGAAAAAACCGAGGAAAACACAAAAGAAAGGTTCATACGAGGGTTCATAATAGTTCAATTTTGAAAAGTCTCGGTAATACCAAATAAATTTTGGAGTATATGCGGAAGCGGAATACCAAATATCCAATGTTCCAATTATTATTAATTTTATTAGTTCCTAATGAAACAAAAGTATACCAATTATGTTGTTCCCATACCCAAAAAAATGTGTTTCTTCATAAATAACCTATACGAACGACGGATTTCCGGACCGAAGTTTCCCACGTTTGAAACCAAGAATCGAGGAAAGAATCAATTAGCAAATTTCAATTTTGACTTCATTGGAAGATTCATCATGGACTGTCCATATGAAAGGAAATTATTCACGAAATAGTGTTGCCGAGCAACATCACGATTCCGTCAGAACGAGTGGTATTGCTGTACGAGAACACAATTGAGTTAACAATGAAAAGCAGTACTATGAGAAGATATGCAAAACATAGTGGTATTTTGATAGACTAATTCACGTTCACGAAGCATAATAGTTATTTATGTATTAAGGGAATTATGAGGGCCTTAATTACCGATGGCAAAGTTTGCGTCCCGAGGGCCTCTGGCCCGAGGGACAGCAATTGCCAGAGGTTATTAAGGCTCTATAATTCCCGTGGTACATAGATAATTTTATTTCTGACCGATTTTCATAACAATATGTCCATATTTAGAACGCAATAAATGTTTAAATTCATAACCTTTCTGGTATATTTGAATTAGGTAGCGTTGATTGTAGCATTGTTGGTTGTTGCTAGGTTGTCGCTATGTTACATGTTTATTTTTTTTAAGCGGCGGAAGTAATTTTCAGGGAACATTTGAAAATTGTACATTTATCATTTGTAATGACGTGAATAAGGAAAATATGTCTTAGTTTTCATCACATATAAACGTTTATAAGCATTTCTTGTATCATTTTCACCTGTAAAAGGTAAGAGGGAGTTTTTGAACCTTAATATCCCAAGGGAGTTATGACCCTCATTATAGATATCGTAACTATGACGATATAAGCTTATAATGTCACTGTCAGAAATAAAAACTATTTATTTCTGACAGTGACATTATAAGCTTATATCGTCATAGTTACGATATCTATTATGAGGGTCATAACTCCCTTGAGATGTTATAGATGCTATAATTCCCTCTAAATGAAATTAAATAAGAAATGCATAGCAACAACCACGCAGTAACGTAGCAATAAGGAATCTCCTATTCGCGGTAGTCAAGATCATCATCTGACGTTCTGATGACATTGAAACTATACGGAAAAACATGTCTAACTTCCAATCGGGAAGGTATCTAATGAATGAAATCAGTCAGAAATAAAATTATCTATGTATCACGGGAATTACTGAGCCTCAATAACCTGAGGCAATTGCTGTCCCTCGGGCCAGAGGCCCTCGGGACGCAAACTTTGCCATCGGTAATTAAGGCCCTCATAATTCCCTTAATACATGAATAACTATTATATTAATGGATGATTGATTCTGACAAGTACAGTTATAATTATTTTATGTCAAGCTGACAGACTTTGCTTCGCTACATAGTTATACATCCAGACTTTGCTTCGCTATCCATGGTTACATCTTTGAAAACATCAACGCTGATACACCAATCAGAATTGAAATACAGCTAGTGTTTTCGCGATAAGGACACGTTCTCTCTGGCTTGTGATTAGTCAGAATATGTCTCGGATTATATAATCGGTAAAATAGTCAAGTTTATTAGATGACGTTGAGATGACATTAAAAACTAGGAAAAAACATGTCTAACTTTCAATCTATGCATGGAGTTAGGAATTTTTTCCCCATTTTTAAACGTCCGCCAATAGTGAGTTTCAATTTCATTAGTATTGTGTACCCAATGTATCTAGCCTAAATATGAATAATCAGTGACAAACTCGTGGGAAGTTCCGAGTCAGGTCAACAGCAGATGAAATTTGTCAACAAAGCATTCTCAGAAGCATGCTATTTTATCGTAAGTATGTGAGTAAGTCTATCAAAAACCACTGACAACTTGACCTCCCGGATAATTAACAGATTTTTTCATATAAATATACATTTAATTATTATTCTACACTAAAAATGAAGTCTGGTACAGGGTCATTCAAATTAGCGGAAATAAAAAATCAAAGATATCCAAAAAATATAAAATGAGATTACACAAAGAAAAAAGGTATTTCGATGGAAACCTGAACTGTTGTTCTCCGACGCTAGGCGTCGCGACGTCTATTGGTTAATTCTACCATGATAAAATTCCAGAAAAAGAAAATACAGAAGCAGGCATCTTTAGACGAGACATTCACCTGGCTGGTGTGATGCCACACTTACTAGTTCCTTGACCTCATTTGGAACACCCTAGTAAAGTCGATGACCTTCCACTTTTCTATAGATACTTCCACGAGAAATCTTATTCAGAGATCTGTGCTATCATTCCATCACTAGCAATACTATCTTTATCCTTTATTCGTTTGAAAGAGTTTCCTGACTCTCTGACTGATTTCTCCGACGACACTTAGGCCTAGTGGCCCATTATATCTTACCTACATGCCGTTATCAATTTTACCATATACGACTCATTGTGCTCATTAAGAGCTACTTCAATATGAAATACCCTTTTCGTTCAGATTCCTGAAGATTACTCTTCCGATGCCTCTTATCGTCTACGGAGAAGGCCAAAAGTTTTCCTCCTCCTACGAGTGACGGAGGAAGGGGTTGGTAGAGCCCTTTGGTGCCCCCTGCACAGGGCTAAAGCTGTTTACTCTGAGATATCGCAATGTTTCCCAGAGGACCCGTTAGCGACACCATACCTCGATGCCATTCATCCATCGCCACGGGTTCCCACAGCTTGAATTAGGTTGCCAGAGCCTCGTTGACCAGTCCTTGGCCACCTAGACAGATATCAACAAATCGCTCCATCCTCGGGAATTGCCACAGATGTCCACAAATAATTGACCAATCTGGCCTGGAGATAGCAAAGATGGTGCCAAAATGCTCTATCTGTCGAGTGGCCGCGGTCCGCACACCACTTGATGGTGAGGTTAGGCTTGGAGAAGAGGAAAAGAGAAGTTGACCAAGATAGGCCTATATAATAGATTGGAAAAGGAAAAGATAAGAGGATATCACCCCAGACAAGTTGAGGTTTGGTAAATATCCGGCTAGGTACCTCGGGTTCACCATTCCCGTACTCACAAGTTGTGAGCCCCTGAGTCGTTTATCTATATTGGTCATGTTCCGATATTGCTGAGTTTACTGGCCACAGAAAGCAATTTAGGAACACTAAAGAGTACCAGTAGCTTTGAATTTTCATTTTTATTTCGGAACGATTTTGGCAGTACTGGTATACACTGGCAGTAAAACATAACCATAACCTATATGACCATTTGATTTTCTATGTTTTAGTTTGTTGGTTTTTATTCTCATCATTTTCATCATTATCTCCTTTACTCACCTCCAATTATGTATAGTGACTCTCAGAAGCCACATACTTACTATCACAATCAAAGTTTACATAGTGCGATTTTCTTTATGGACCATTTCTTGATGCTTCGTACATAAACAAAATACAAAAAGTCCAAAACTACTGTATTCGTTTCATTTTCGGACTCCGTAGATATGATCACGTTAGCCAAAAATTGAAGGAACTGGTTGAATATAGAAAATCGTAGGAAGTTACATCTAGCAATTTACTTACATAAGTTGATGTTGAAGGGTCCCGAAGATATAAAGAGTAAACTGGTACCACGGCACCATGTTCATTATGTAAATATTTGGAATGAAGATACAATAACAGTTTCTCATCATTCGGCAACTCTCTTCCAGAAAGGCTTTATTCATAATGCTATCAAATTGTTAAATTCACTACCTGCTGAACTAAAAGAAAGCAGTAAAAGCAACTTCAAATATCGCTTCAAACAAAAAATCTTAGCATGCCTGTAGTTCACACATAATATACTAATCATTTTAACATTCAACTTAACATTTAACTACAAAATTCATGTCATCATGTCTAGTCCTATATCCTAGTTGATCACTGACTAATAATTCGAATAATTCGCAAAATCCTCTTACAATTCTGATTACTACGATAAAGACGATCTATTATTCTATTCGAACTATTCGAACAGATTATTTATTCAGCATTATATAATTATACTGAGAAATATATTGCATCACAACAGCACGGCTTTGTTCTCAGTAGATCTGTTAATACAAATCTTTTTACCTTTGCTAACCACGTTTATGAAACATTGGAGTCTAAGTCTCAGACAGATATTATATACACCGATTTCCAAAAAGCGTTTGATCAAGTAGATCATGATGTATTATTATATAAATTGAGTAGATTTGGATTGTCTGATACTATTTTGAGATTGATCAGGAGCTATTTGGAAAGCAGATATCTAATGGTAAAACATAATGGAATATTCTCAGATAAAATCGCGGCACTATCTGGAGTTCCTCAGGGGTCAAACCTGGGGCCTCTTTTCTTCATTATATTCATCAACGACCTACCAGCTCTATTCAAGTCATCAGAGTGTCTTATGTTTGCAGATGACTTGAAAATATTCAAGCGCATCCAGACGGTAAGAGACTCTGTGAGGTTACAAAGAGATATAGATGAGCTGAAAAAGTGGTGTAGGATAAACAAACTGAACTTAAACGTTAGTAAATGCTGCGTTTTGTCCATAACTCGTCAAAAGGACCAAGCTTGACAAGATCCACTTCCAACTTTTATATTACAGTTTAATCAGAAGTAAATTGGAATTTGGCTCCCTGGTTTGGTTCGGCGAATGTCAAGCAGCGTTAGGTCAATTGGAGAAGGTTCAAAATAAATTTCTGCGTTACTTTAAAAAACATCATATTTACCCCGACTATCGTATAGTCAGATCCTCGCATCTGCGAAACGAGTTTAAAGTTCTATCGCTAGAGAATCGCCGAAAATTGTGTCTTTTAACCTTTCTGCATGAAATTATTAATAATAAAATCAACTCCCCAGAAATTCTGTCATTAATACGATTTTATGTTCCTCCTAGAAGAACCCGATCATCTGTAATGTTTAACATTCCACTGGTAGCCACAGCAGCCTCCGCCAGATCTCCTCTTGTATCCATGTTTCGGCTGGTAAACGAATATAATGTCTTTATAAATATCGATTGGACTAACTCACAAAAAACCTATAGAACTGCAATACTAAAGCACATTCTAGCTTTATCAATTTGAGGAAGCTCCATTTATCAATTTATTCAGCAATCTACTAATTATTAGATAGAAAGTATAAATCTCGTAGGCCAATCAATCCTGGATTCATTGATTGTACTCACTGCGTATATTAAAATTTCATTTCTAATACCTATATGTTTATTGTAAGTATAGGCATCATTACTATTAATTTTTTCTTTGAAATATGTTATTTTTATGTTCAATTATCCATGTAATTAGGTTGTAAAATCTGTATGGATAATAATAAATAAATAAATAAAAAAATAAATAAATTATTATTATTAATATTATTATTATATTTTCCGATAGTGATTCTGATTCATCAGAAAAACCAAGCTTCAGTACCTTTAGTTTCAGTGATGAAAAAATGGAGGATCCTACTATTGCTATCATGCTATCATTATTGTGAACAAGATTAGAGGACATGTCGAGAGAATTCCTAGAATTGGCGCATATGAAAATGTAATTTTACATTATACTCCGGACATTTTCAAACAACATTTGAGGTACTTGAGTTGAGAATTTTTATGCAACGGAAAATTCAGAGTGATCCTGATACTGATAGCCTGCAAATATTGCCTGGCACATTCTGGATCTAAAAATGTCCAAACAGAAATACCTATTTGATATCAAGAGTGAGATTAACACATCTTGTAGATCAGTGACAGTTCCAGCGTCTACTTCCACTGATGTGAGATCTTCCAGTTCGACGTCTTACATTCTCCCAAAGTATTTGAGAAAAATTTATTTATTTATTAACGGGTGAACCCAGTGTGAAAAAAAAACATGAATATATATATAGCCTATACAACATATCACAGACCATTGATTGATTTATACATATCTACACTTTAAATACAATGAACATTACAAATAAAAACATTACATTATTGCAAGAATGCGTTTGGCTCTTTCAGTGCCAGTGTTAAAAATGTCCCAGTTCACTCTGTTACTCAGCGTCATCATCCTGTTTATTGGGCTATTGTTTGCATATATAGTTCTATGAGTTTCTAAATTGAAAGTGCTGCTATAACGTAATCGTTTTTGAGGAACATGAAATTTTAGGGAGGCCAATAATTCAGGACAATCAATGTGATTATTACATAATTTTTGAATAGTGATGATGTCATTGTTGCTTCTACGCTCTTCTAGGCTTTTTATGTTTAGGCGATTTAAAATATTGTCATAATCAAATTCCTCCATTCCTCCACGATATTATGAAAGTCCTTTGTTGATCGTTTGATGAACCCTAGCATCTTCAAAGCTTTGTTACAGATAAATTCAATATGAGGAATAAAGCTAAGTTTAGAGTCAAAAAGTATACCAAGATCTTTCATAATGTCTACCTTTTCAATGATTACATCATTTAAGGAGTACTCATCATTGTTAATTATGCTGTGATTTTTGCTGAAACGAATATATTCACATTTTGGAATATTAAGAACTAGTTTTTTCTTGTGGCACCACACAGAGAACCTGTCCAAGTCCTCTTGAAGATGAGTTGAGGAGGAGGGTCTCTCCAATTTGAGATATATTTTCATATCGTCAGCATATAATAATATTGAACTGAATTTAAAGCAAGAAGATACATCATTAACAAATAAATTGAACAGTAAGGGTGCTAAATGAGCACCTTGAGGAACTCCAGAAGTGATTACAATTTCATCTGACAAGGAGGAATTAATCTTAACTCTTTGCCTGCGATTATCTAGATAGGATTTTAGCCATGCCAACAAACTGCCTCCAAGGTATATGGACAACTCAAAAAAAAGCAAATTATGATCTACCTTGTCAAATGCCTTGGAGAAATCTGTGTAAACTGCATCAACACTTAGTCCCTTCTCCAAGGCATCGACAATGTAGGTCTCATAGAGTAAAAGATTTGTAGTGATAGATCTTTCTTGGCAGAAGCCATGTTGTGTTGAGCTGATGATATTTTTGAGTTTAAACTTCAGAAAATCATTTACAATAGATTCAAATGCTTTGGGTATGAGCGATATCTTTGTGATTGGGCGATAATTTAATACAGAGTCTTTTCTTCCTGACTTCTTGTAAATTGGCACAACATAAGAGTTTTTCCAAAAATCTGGGAAAGTACCGGATTGAAGAGAATTATTGAAAATAATCCAGAGTGGACGGGACAATGAAAATGCACAAGATTTCATGAAGATTGCTTGTATAGTATCAGGGCCAGCCCCTTTAGAGCAATCAATGCTCTGAAGTTTTTCTAGAATGTCAGAAATATTTATAAATATTTTATTGATGCTGATGGAATCAAATTCACTGTCTGATCTAGGATCAATAGAGGTATTGTCACTAGAATATACTGAAGAGAAATGTTTAGCAAAAAGATTTGCAATTGAATTGCCATCAGTTGCAACCTCATCATTAAAGAATATCTTATTGGGAATACCATCCTCCTGATTTTTGGAGCGAATATAATTCCAGAATAATTTGGGATCAGAGATAATTCCGTTTTCTACTTCAGAAATATACTTATTGTAGCATGATGATGATTGTTCTTTGCATAATGATCTTAAATGAGAAAAAATTTTGTAATCCTCCACTGAGTTGGTGCGTTTATATTGTTTATGAGCTTTTTTTTTCAGTATAGTATTATTTTTCAGTTCTGCATCAAACCAAATAGGAAATCTAAATTTGCCTTTCAGTCTGATCACAGGTGTGAATCTGTCAATTCCTCGAAATAAAATATCATAAAAAAGTTTGACAGCATTATTAACATCAGTGGCAAGGATTTCATCCCAATTGATGTCAAGAAGGAATTGGTTCATAGCTTGGAAGTTGCAGTTCTTGAAATCATATGAGAACTCTTCAAAGTCCAGTATTTCAATTGGTGTATGACATTTGATGTTTATACTTAAAGCAGGATGATGACGATCAAGTTTCAAAAGGACATCACTAGCAATATTGACTGTAACATTAGGATTGTTTGAAAGAACTAGGTCTAGTATCACATTATTATTGTTGCTTATTGAATTCAGTTGATAAAAGTTCAGATAGGAAAAAGTCTCAATGAAATACTCAGCTGTGGAACTGTGTCCATGAACACTGATTCCAAGATGATCATTATTCCATTGAATGTTGGGTAAATTGTAGTCTCCCACAATGCAAACAGTTGAAGATTCAAAAATGTTTGCCATGAACTCTGTGGCTTCACAATGTAGTTGATAGACCAGTTTATTTGATTGAGGGGGAATGTATACAGCTCCAAGTAATAAATTCTTGTCCTGTAGTTTGACAGACACCCACAACTCTTCAAATTTCACCTCATCAGCTGAATGTTTGTAATCAACAGGATTGGATATGAGAGAATTTCGCACTGCAATCAGAACTCCTCCACCTCTGACTTTGGTGGTAGAAAGCAAATCACGATCTTGTCTATACAGGTTGTAGCCGTTAAAGCCAAGTTCTGCACTATGAATATCTTGATTAAGTGAGGTTTCCGTTAGAACTATCAAGTCATACTCAAACGCAGACAGATTTTTTATAAGGTCAACTATTTTAGTACGTAGGCCATTAACATACGTACGTTACGCCGGCACGACCACTTCAACAAAATCAAAAAAAATGTATACCAGAATTAAGTGCTTTTTAGTTGCTAATTTGTTCCACTTTCCAAAAATGTGTTGCTTATGCAGATATTGCAAAAATTGAGTCCATGCCAGCTTCACAAGAAGTTCATGAGAAGTTGGCACGGCAACTTTTACATTTTAACACGGATTTGGGGAACAAATATACCAAATTGTAGTTCTAATTTGTTGCTAATTTGTTCCCACTTTCAAATTTTTGTTACTTCTTGTTTCGGAAATGATCATTATAGAAGATGTCATGCTAGACTAATTTTTCGAAAACTCCGTTAAATTACATAAAAACGCAAAAACGATCATGCCAGAATTTGTTGCTTCCTTGTTGTTAATTTGTTCCCTTTTCAGAATTTTTGTTGCTCTTTATTTTTTTTTGTGGAAACTATGGTGATAGAAGATGCCATGCTAGACTAATTTTTCGAAAACTCCGTTAATTGACATAAAAACGCAAAAACGATTATGCCAGAATTTGTTGCTTCCTTGTTGTTAATTTGTTCCCTTTTCAGAATTTTTGTTGCGCTTTATTTTTTTTTTGGAAACTATGGTGATAGAAGATGCCATGCTAGACTAATTTTTCGAAAACTCCGTTAATTGACATAAAACCGCAAAAACGATTATGCCAGAATTTGTTGCTTTCTTGTTGTTAATTTGTTCCTCTTTTAAAATTTTTGTTACTTTTTTTTTCGGAAATGATCATTATAGAAGATGTCATGCTAGACTAATTTTTCGAAAACTCCGTTAAATGACATAAAAACGCAAAACCGATCATGCCAGAATTTGTTGCTTCCTTGTTGTTAATTTGTTCCCTTCTTAGAATTTTTGTTGCTCTTTATTTTTTTTTGGAAACTATGGTGATAGAAAATGCCATGCTAAACTAATTTTTCGAAAACTCCGTTAATTGACATAAAAACGCAAAAACGATTATGCCAGAATTTGTTGCTTCCTTGTTGTTAATTTGTTCCCTTTTCAGAATTTTTGTTGCTCTTCATTTTTTTTTGTGGAAACTATGGTGATAGAAGATGCCATGCTAGACTAATTTTTCGAAAACTCCGTTAATTGACGTAAAACCGCAAAAACGATTATGCCAGAATTTGTTGCTTCCTTGTTGTTAATTTGTTCCCTTTTCAGAATTTTTGTTGCTCTTTATTTTTTTTTGTGGAAACTATGGTGATAGAAGATGCCATGCTAGACTAATTTTTCGAAAACTCCGTTAATCGACATAAAAACGCAAAAACGATTATGCCAGAATTTGTTGCTTCCTTGTTGTTAATTTGTTCCCTTTTCAGAATTTTTGTTGCTCTTTATTTTTTTTTTGGAAACTATGGTGATAGAAGATGCCATGCTAGACTAATTTTTCGAAAACTCTGTTAATTGACGTAAAACCGCAAAAACGATTATGCCAGAATTTGTTGCTTCCTTGTTGTTAATTTGTTCCCTTTTCAGAATTTTTGTTGCTCTTTATTTTTTTTTTGTGGAAACTATGGTGATAGAAGATGCCATGCTAGACTAATTTTTCGAAAACTCCGTTAATTGACATAAAAACGCAAAAACGATTATGCCAGAATTTGTTGCTTCCTTGTTGTTAATTTGTTCCCTTTTCAGAATTTTTGTTGCTCTTTATTTTTTTTTTGGAAACTATGGTGATAGAAGATGCCATGCTAGACTAATTTTTCGAAAACTCCGTTAATTGACGTAAAAACGCAAAAACGATTATGCCAGAATTTGTTGCTTTCTTGTTGTTAATTTGTTCCTCTTTTAAAATTTTTGTTACTTTTTTTTTCGGAAATGATCATTATAGAAGATGCCATGCTAGACTAATTTTCCGAAAACTCCGTTAATCGACATAAAAACGCAAAACCGATCATGCCAGAATTTTTTGCTTCCTTGTTGTTAATTTGTTCTCTTTTTATAATTTTTGTTGCTCTTTATTTTTTTTTTGGAAACTATGGTGATAAAAGATGCCATGCTAGACTAATTTTTCGAAAACTCCGTTAAATGACATAAAAACGCAAAACCGATCATGCCAGAATTTGTTGCTTTCTTGTTGTTAATTTGTTCCTCTTTTAAAATTTTTGTTATTTTATTTTTTCGGAAATGATCATTATAGAAGATGCCATGCTAGACTAATTTTTCGAAAACTCCGTGAAATGGCATAAAAACGCAACAAATTCTGGCATGATCGTTTTTGCGTTTTTATGTCATTTAACGGAGTTTTCGAAAAATTAGTCTAGCATGGCATCTTCTATCACCATAGTTTCCACAAAAAAAAATAAAGAGCAACAAAAATTCTGAAAACGGAACAAATTAACAACAAGGAAGCAACAAATTCTGGCATAATCGTTTTTGCGTTTTTATGTCAATTAACGGAGTTTTCGAAAAATTAGTCTAGCATGGCATCTTCTATCACCATAGTTTCAAAAAAAAATAAAGAGCAACAAAAATTATAAAAAGGGAACAAATTAACAACAAGGAAGCAACAAATTCTGGCATGATCGGTTTTGCGTTTTTATGTCATTTAACGGAGTTTTCGAAAAATTAGTCTAGCATGGCATCTTCTATCACCATAGTTTCCGAAAAAAAATAAAGAGCAACAAAAATTCTAAAAAGGGAACAAATTAACAACAAGAAAGCAACAAATTCTGGCATGATCGTTTTTGCGTTTTTATGTCATTTAACGGAGTTTTCGAAAAATTAGTCTAGCATGGCATCTTCTATCACCATAGTTTCCACAAAAAAAAATAAAGAGCAACAAAAATTCTGAAAACGGAACAAATTAACAACAAGGAAGCAACAAATTCTGGCATAATCGTTTTTGCGTTTTTATGTCAATTAACGGAGTTTTCGAAAAATTAGTCTAGCATGTCATCTTCTATCACCATAGTTTCCGAAAAAAAATAAAGAGCAACAAAAATTCTAAAAAGGGAACAAATTAACAACAAGAAAGCAACAAATTCTGGCATGATCGGTTTTGCGTTTTCATGTCATTTAACGGAGTTTTCGAAAAATTAGTCTAGCATGGCATCTTCTATCACCATAGTTTCCAAAAAAAATGAAGAGCAACAAAAATTCTGAGGAGGGGACAAAGTAACAACAAGGAAGCAACAAATTCTGGCATAATCGTTTTTGCGTTTTTATGTCAATTAACGGAGTTTTCGAAAAATTAGTCTAGCATGGCATCTTCTATCACCATAGTTTCCACAAAAAAAATAAAGAGCAACAAAAATTCTGAAAAGGGAACAAATTAACAACAAGGAGGCAACAAATTCTGGCATAATCGTTTTTGCGTTTTTATGTCAATTAACGGAGTTTTCGAAAAATTAGTCTAGCATGACATCTTCTATAATGATCATTTCCGAAAAAAAAAAGTAACAAAAATTTGGAAGTGGGAACAAATTAGCAACAAATTAGCACTACAATTTGGTATATTTGTTTCCCAAATCCGTGTTAAAATGTAAAAGTTGCCGTGCCAACTTCTCATGAAGCTGGCAAGGAATCATTTTTTTCTTCAATGGAGATAAATGCGGAAATTCGAATGGGGGAACAAATTAGCAACAAATTAGCACTACAATTTGGTATACTTGTTTCCCAATTCGGAGTTGAAATGAAAAAGTTGCCGTGCCAACTTCTCGTGAAGCTGGCATGGACTCAATTTTTGCTATATCTGCATAAGCAACAAATTTTTGTAAAGTGGAACAAATTAGCAACTAAAAAGCACTAAATTCTGGTATAAATTTTTTTTGATTTTGTTGAAGTGGTCGTGCCGGCGTAACGTACGTCATTAACATTCTGGTAGTACATGGACAGATTTCCATTATATCGTTGGCTGTGACAATTCAATGAAAATTTCTATTCACATTGTGATTTTCACGTACCTCAGTCGAGACTTCATTGCTTTCTTGGTTTACCAGGATACTTGGGTCATTTTGACCAAGATTGGGGTCCCAGGATTGCTGGGAAGTGGCTGGAGACTTTTTTCTAAAGTTGAATCTCCTGAATACTGTACCATAAGGCCAGAAGCTAGTAGAGTTCAATTGTTCATAATATTGGTGATCGACCCCCACCTTGAAAGAGCTGTAGGATCCAGTAGTGTGCAATTGTTCTATCTCAAGTTCATTATCTTTGGAGATTGTAGCTTTGGTTTTTATGAAGTTCTTTATGACATCAGCCTTAACTTCTTTCTTCACTCTTCCTATATACAGCCACATTTTAGAAGGAGCTGCCTGGAAGGGCTCCTCTTCAGGAAGCACAGCTGTGTGCCTCTTTGGACTCTTCTATTATTTGACCTACGAGTTACAACCCTGAAAGGTTCTTCACTATGGTTGATAACAGTAACCATTGCTTCACTAATGGCATCGCTGACTTGAGAAGCAGTTATCTGAGCTTGTGGGTTCATGTTGTTATGTTTATTTTCATTATCTTTGTTTTCACTAATCACTCTCTCTCTCACGGCCTTGAAATTACTATCATTAGCATTAGAAGAACTTGGCAATTGTTTACTTGTATTCTTCTCTGTTCTTTTTTGGGCGTTTTGAAGCACTGGTCTGTTTAGACTAGAAGGTCCATGAGGCAACTTCCCAGCAATGTTGCCATTATTAGAAAGGGAAGAAGAAGAATTGTGTTTTGCTACTTCGGCAAAGGACTGGTTTTTTGTGTCAGGTAAAAAAGCAGGAATGTTTATTTACCTCGTTTGTGGAGGGAATCTTGAGGTTATCTAACTTCGATTCTATAATTCCAATCTTTCCGAGGATCTCATGAATAACATCAGTTGCTGAACTTTCTTTGGCGTTTATTCTTTCTAAATCAATAATTTTGGTTTCTAGGATGCTTATTTTATCATAAAGCGACGAGTTTTCTTCTGAGTATAATTGAATCCGGGCCAAAAGTTGATGTATCTCATCTGTATTTTCCAATTCTTGATTTTTATTCACTAGGGTTTGGTTTTCTTCCATGTCCGCGGGCTTGGAGGCAACATAGCATTCTGAGCACATGAGCAAGTTATAACCTATAACTTTTAATCCTTTTTCCCGGACAGCACAGGCTGGGTGATATAAAGCACCACATTCTACACAGTACACTTTACTTTTGGTATCTCTAGAGCACTTTTTACATGCACTCGTAAATTCCTTATTGCAAGTTTTAGCGTTTTCTTCAGCTTCATCATCTGATGAAACTTCACTCGGCGCCATCTTGCAATTGTTATATAAATAATAATAGTTTTTTCCACGGCTAGCCATATAACCTATACCATTATTCACTTCATTTCAAGGCGTAAAATTTGTTTTTTCTACCAAGGTAGTTTTGACGCGAGATTCGCAAGATTGGATCTCCAATATACCGGGTGACACAGGAGACATGCGGCAGCCTGTATTTTTTTATTTGAAGAGATAAAATTTCGAAATTCACAGGGGGTATATAATAAATGGTAGCGCACTTTACGAACTTAACGACATTTTTTTTCAACGACCTGTTTGACCGGAAGTGAACCGAACTTTTTTTTCAAATGTCAGCCTGTACATTTCTTCAGTCTATCTGTTTCGCCTTGAAATTCTCTATCCAACCATGTATCACAAAGTGGCATTTATTCCTCAATTCGCTGTTGAATTGCTTTTTATTCAAAAAGAATAAGTTGGCTGTGACATTAATTCGATGATTTATCGACACCTGGTAGGCTCTGAAATTTAAAGATCATTAGTAAACCTATATTATTCAAAATATTTTGATATTCTGATCAATGTCTTCAGGTTGTTAATAGCTTGTTTGAGTCAAGATGAAAACCTTCGAAAATAACTCATGATATTGAGGAATCTAAGATAGGAACATATTTTTTCGAATTCAGCTACTCGTACAGTCGTACAGAAACTATCTGGCTTCCATTTTCGCTATGTACCTATCACATGATCTTTCCATTTGGAATAATAAAACTAAAATTGTTCCTCTTATACGATGATCCACAGGGCTATCAGTCTATTTTTTCATAATTATTTCACTTAGTAGGCGGCTCGGTAGGCGGTGTACCTACACAAAATGTTTTATGTGTTTGACAGTTAATCGATTGCATCAATAATTTTTCTTCTTCATTTGTGTGTTGATTAAAATTGCATATTATTAATAGAGACGGAAAATGTATTCAAGAAACGAAAAAGTCGATATGTTGTTAATATGCAATTTTGATCAACACACAAATGAAGAAGCAAAATTATTGATGCAATCGATTAACAACTGTCAAACACATAAAACATTTTGTGTAGGTCTCGGTCAACTAGTGAAATAATTGTCCGGACATAATTGAAGCTCTCGTGATATTATAAGTGAAAATTATCCCTCATCGCTTCGCGACTTGTCATACCTAATACTCAAAAAATTTGGAGGATTTTAACTGAATATTTCATTTAGCAATATGTTCGATATAATGTTATCGTTAATCTATGGTTAACATAAAGACAAATTTGCAGTAAAATTTATTGTTCCGATATAATAGTTTATTTTCGCCATATGTATACGTAAGCTCGTTAATAAATCATACGATAACACAGGGAGTGCTATTATGCTATCAATACCCCAATTAATGCATTCATGGCACTCTTTGCGTGATACCTAACCTGGAGAACCCCGAACACTTCTTGGTCCAAATAATGCCAGAGCGAAATATTTTCTTATTGTCATAATTATTGTTATGTTATATCGAAAATAATATATTGAGTATGTAATGCCATCTATAGTTTATAGTGTGAAAAACTGTAATGTTGGTACACCTCTTTACTAGTCATGTAGTGTTGCCAATCTTTGATGTTAGTGTGTTAAGGTCGTGAGTTCAGGTCGGTCTTTGTAATAAAACACAGTTTTTTATTCACTCAGAACAACGATAATTCAACATTCAGAAAAGCTAACTTCAAAAATGTCACTTTGTATTAATGGCCACCATTTTTATAGTCAAAATGTCAATATGACGTCAGCATTCTGACATCTATACAGGGTGCCAGAATAACATTCGTGTACTCCGGATCCGGGAGGTAATTATAGAGTTATAGAGATTATTTCCTTCATCATGTAATGAACCAAGCAGACGCCACCATTACTTGAACGAAATCTCTTAATAGGATGTTTGAACTCCAAATTTTTTTTTCGATTTGTCGATTATCACTGATAAGGCATGTTCTTTTCCACACCACAGTTTCATCATTGATGGAAGTGACGTCACTCTCTGATGCATCGAATTGTTGGAGCCATCAGTGATGGAAAAAAACGCAGTTATTTGACATGACAATCCGAGTGACAATCACAACTGTTTTCTTGTTTATTCATTTTTATTCTCGTGATTTGACGGGGATTTGCGGGGATTTGGATTGTTTTCAATAAGAACCTCAGAATTGGCGAAAACTAATGGAAAATGGAAAATGATGTATTAACAGTGATATTGGAGTCCTTGTCTCCAGATCCAGAAGTTCTACACTGAGAGAACAGTTTATTTACAATGAAGAAATTTTATTTATTGTTAACGAATGACGTTGTTGAATATGGGCTACTTAACTAACATTATTTCATCACAAACTAATGGTATTTTAGAAAACAACAAACGAATATACAGGTCAATATTAAGTTATAATAATCTTGATCTCATCATGAAACATATATTAAATATTAACAAATATCACTTTGTGGACACTATACCGCATTTTGCATTAAAATAGATTTGTTTATAATAATGTAACGTTTTCTTAATGCAATCGACTGTCACTTATATGTTAAGTTATCTATATTAAAACTTAATACACTGCGTTTTAATTTTAGCTTTTCCAGTGTTGTTCAGAAAGGAGGCATTGTTTCAATAAAGAAGCATAACTTTTAGCATAAGGAATCATTTTGTTATTAATAAGTAATGCTTCCTGAATATATAATGTATTGTTTGGTCATTGAAAGTTCATATTTTGAGTCGATGATCGATTCTTTCATCAATCTTTTTCACAACTTATTCAACCCGAAATAAGAATTTATAAGTTCAAACAGTTATTGAGGATACTTTATACTTTTTCGTTCCTTGTGATAAATAAAAAATTATGTCAATTAATCATTCACAATAATGCGGAGATGGGAGATGCCACATCAGTGAGTTGAGAATAATCTTTACAATACCTCTGGATGAGTCAATTTGTGATATGTTAGGCTGAAACATAGAAGAATATAGCTAGGCTCCGAAGATACACAATGATAATAATTATCAAAATTAAATTTTCAAGACGGTTTTCTGAATTCCAATTGGTTTTTCCTGACAGAAAGAATAAAGAGTCTCTGAGAACAAATTTATTTATGCAAAAGTTTACAGTATACATACATCACATATATTATGATATCAAAACATCTGAATAAAAAGAGCTAAAATCAGACCAGAAATCCAGCATCCACTATAGCAGTTCTTCTGATATTTCCAAGGATGAAATATTGTTTTTCTCCGATTGGCAGCAAATATTAATTTTGCTGACACATATCAATCAGCAAAGTATTACTTTTCCTGCCTAGGCAGCAAAGTGGGTACTTTGCTGATTGATATGTATCAGCAAAATTAATAATCCATAAATCGTTTATAATTTCCTTCATATTTCATTCGAGACTTCTCCGGCAACAAATTCAACTCTATATTTTTTGCCATCTCCCTTATTTCTGGAGGTGTAAGTACTTCCAGGTCGCTATCACTGTCCATTATATAATAATTTAAATATACCGATATTTTTTCGCACAACTGTCAGAATTTTCATGAATTGTCAAAATATAATTATCATGGACAACTGCGATTTCTATCAAAATTCATTTTAATTGAACACTACAAGAAAAATAAAGAGATTGTGGGAATTGTAATAATTTGCAATTACAATATCCTCCTATATCATTATGAACAATCGGAGAAAAAATTATATGTTCAACACGGCAGCAAAGTAGATTGACTGCCTTAGCTGGATTCCTAGCCTCGCTACGCTCGGCTATGAATTCAGCCTTGGCAGTCAATCTACTACTTTGCTGCCTAGTTAAACAAATAACTATTCTGTTGGGGAGTAGGCCTCGGGAGTAGGCGGTATAGGTTGAAAATTCTCAACAACCTACATACAAAACATTGCATTGAATTATGGTGATATAGATAGAGTTTATTAGTAAGAATTCTTTGTTGGTACTAAAGTTTCCTAAACGTTTGCACTAATTTCTTGAAATTAATGATGGTAAGAAAAAGGTACCTACCACTCGAAATTTCTTCAATTCCTGTTTTTGTCGATACTGCAGCTAATTCTCTTATTTTAAAATTTCAAGGCTGATTTCGATTAATTGATCCATATTGTTTCCTAGGCAAATGGCAAACAGCTTTCAGATCCAATATTTTGTTTATAGTTATTTGAGGTTATGCTTATGCCTCGGGTTATGCTGTCGCTGTCATTTCGGAAGCCACCAAAATTCGTCTACCATCTCTGTACATCGGTGGAATGGTTTGCAATTTTGGTTGATACAACAGTAATAAATGAACGCGTGGTTACGTCAAATTGGAATCCACCAAAGAATATATGAACACAGTTGATGGATTGATGGAGCCACCGGTGAATAAAAGACCGTCTCTATATTCATTACTATTGGCAACAGTATATCAATTTCTCATTTTTTTATGGCCAAATATTGATTTTCATCAGTAAAAACTCCATCTTAGATCTTACAAATAATTTGACATATGGCGATGAAAATACGACGGAATTTGAAATATTCACATGCATACTTTGCTATGAAGGCTTCTTCGATCCATTGTTCGGATGCGTATCTATCAAGGAAAGGTCATCAAGGTAATAGAAACACATATTCAATTGAGCGTCATTCTGAAAAGTCGTTTGAATTGATTCAATAACCATTCAGTATAGAACTGACAATTCACAATTATATATTATTTGTTTCAATCTAAGTTATTCAGGAAATAATCTAGGCGTATAAATAACTACACCCCTCGACCTAGAAATTTTACTGGATTATACTCTTAGGTCTTGTGATATGAAAAACAGTCTTATACAGGGTGTTTGGTTCACCGACGTATATCTGGAGAACATTTCAAATATATTTCACCATATACAGGGTGTTTCATAATTGAATGCTGATCCTTGGGGGCGATAATCCTTGGATGATTTCAAAGAGAAAAGTTCATATCAACATATGTCCTAAACTTCTTAGTTATTGAGCTACATGGTGATGAAATTTCAAGGAAAAAATGAGTTTTTCATCATAATTTTTTATCACTCTTAGATATTGTAATGATATTTTATATACACCTTGGCGTCCGTACGGGGTTTGAACTGACAATTTTTGAAGAAAAAAATAGTACGCCACTGATTTCTCTGAGAACCAGATTTTTTTTTCAATTCTTATTCATTTTCGAGCATATTTGGTTCCTGGATACAACGTACCGTTTTCGCGTAAAAAAATAAAAACCAAAGAATTTTGTTCCTTCAGTTCTTGGATATTGTTTTTGGTAATTCAGTAGACACCCACTATAAGTGGAAACACATTTTGTTTTGGAACGAAAATCAAACATTTTCTTTTACCAGTGATGTCCTCGTAGACCTGATATTGAATGTTTAGTTTAAATAAACGCTGTATACGCTTCTGATTTCAATACCCTGTAGCTCAAAAACTAAGAGGTTCAGGACATATGTTGATATGAACTCCTCTCGTTAAAATCATCCAAGGATCATCGCCCTTCAGGATCAGCATCCAATTATGAAACACCCTGTATATACTATTACACAAAATGTATCTAATTACGAGGTATCATCGTTTTCTCCAACATTTTATCTGATTAAATCTCTTTTTTCTTAGAAATTTGGATACGCATTTCATCGATATTGAACACGAAATGGGATCTAATGTGGAAAAAACATTTTTTGGCTCGTTAGAATTCAAAAAACGATTTTTGTAACATCCAATTTCGAATTTATAAGCGATGATTTCTCGAAAAGTGCAAGACTTTGTATAATAGTATATATGGTAAAATTTTTTCAAAATCACATAACCTACCACCTCCACGTCGGTGAACCAAACACCCTGTATACGCAGTGGACCCACACACCCTGTATACGCAGTGGATGTTTTTCTCTCAAATTTATATACATTATTCATTTTCAATAAGATGAAAGTGATATCGAGGGAACTGTAAAGTGACTAGGAAAAAGATTATTGGACATAGCCCTCACACCAAGTGCTGCCCATCCTTTACACTCTCTTCCACCGTACTGATGAGGGCCGAAAGCCCGAAACACGTGTATACGGTCATCTCTTTGTGAAGGCTATGTCCAATAGTCTCTTTCCTAGTCATTATTCATTTTCACTATATGAACTCCACGTGTTTCGTTACGAATCTTACACAAGTATATGTAATACAACAAGTGTATTGATGACTATCGAAATACAAATTCCTAAATGCCTAAAACAACATAATCTGTTTCGAGAAGGATTTTCCGATGGTCATCAATTAAACGAGTTGTATTTTTCAGGATGATTTCCATCAATATTTCATGAATAAAACAATAATTTCATGTAAAATTTTCATTTGCAGTCAATGCGTTATGCAACTTACGATACATCGAATCGAGCATCGAATGCAGTCTAGTAGTTATGAATACTTCCGCACGGCTCGCTGGCAATATTTGATGCGTCCTGTCTCTAGATTAGAGATGTCAAAGTGATGTCACCCAATTCGACAGGTTATAGTTTATATAATAGTATATTACATAACTGATGTGGAAAGTGTCATATTTCGTACGAGTGATATTTAGCACAATACCGCGTAGCGGCGAGTGCGGAAATGTAACGAGTGCATGAAATACACTTTCCAACGAGTTATGTACACTATTTTTCCTACAACCATAAATATATAATACAAATCACAAAGCACAACTACTAATTTAAAACATTTTATTGTTTTCAATATAACTTGTCATATGTCTTTTATCTGCTATCTATATGTTAAAATTATTGATTTAACTCATTATTCGGTAAATAAATCATTATTTCTTTCCGAAGACTGAAAATTGAAAGTGATACGGTTAGGAAATCATATTTTTTATTGAATTCGAAGTTTTCCTCGTTGTCGTGAGCTTGATGGCCAAGACCTACCACGCACCTCGTAATCACGCAACCAAAAATATAACAGAGTGTCGAGTCGTCAAGTGAACTTACGATGGTGTATAGACCCAAGCCACACTGGTGTAGACAGGAATCACACCGGAGTAGACATGAGCCACACCGGTGTAGACCAGAGCCACACCGGTGTAGACAAAATTGACAGCAATGAGTTTATTTCTCGCAGATTACAACAAAATGACAAATCTTTGGTATAGAAGTCCATATTGCTCGAAGTGGAGTGATATTTTTCAAAGGATGGAAGAAATCTTCACAAGTTTAAATGGTGTTGTTATACACATGTCTTATAAAAGACCATCTCCAGCCTAATTGAAAGTTCTAATACAAAGAGATTGATGTGAAAGAATAAATTATGTAATTCCGTGTGTAATTCTTTCACATCAATCTTTTTGTATTGTAGAACTTCTAGTTAGGCTGAATCTGATTGTGTAATAACACCATTAAGATTTGTGGAGATGACTTCGAGCATTCCTTCCTTTGGAAAATGACAAATACTGAATTATAAGTTCTCATGGGACAAAATTTGAACTCTAAAAAAAATAAATGTATATACAATAATAGTTAGTATCGAAATAAATGATAATTCAGTATTCTAATCATCTATACATTACTTCAAATGTCGATCATATAAAGTTGGTCTAAAATTCTTCGATTCAAATTAAAATAGATATATCACGATTTTGTCTGAGGTGCATCGGTGTTGAGTGCTACTTAAGTAATTTTGTTTCATATTTGATCAAACTACCAATGAGCAAGCGAAATACCAAAACGAAAACTTCATGTTTTGGATTATCACCACAGATATTCCATTTTTATTATGTTTCTGGATGTGTGACAAATTGATATTCATCATATACAGGAAGTGAAAAGAAACGAACATTGAATTATATCTATTGAACGCACACGATAAGAATTTGAAAACAAAATCTTCTGAAGTTGAGAGTTTGCATTCTCCTTCAGATTCAAATTGTGTATATCATAAAGAATGGCTGAAAAAATAACTGGACTTCAGATTACTGAGGAGGATTAGATATATCCGAAACGAATTGATTCGTATGAATTTATATAACCTGTTCGTGAGAGATATAATTCCCATATCAGTGATTTTTTTTTCAATCGACTCGGCCGTTACTTGATGGCCATGGAAAATGTAAAACCTTTTGTGAAGTTCTTACAGATACAAATGATGTCCGTTTGAAGTTTCAAGCTCGTCAGAGTTTATACAAGCATACTTCCCCTATATATACATTTCAATCTTCATCTCAATTCTAAACATATTGGTAAGTTATATTTTTTTATATCATAATGCATCGTAATATTTATCGGATTTGAGGGAGAATGTTAATTCTCAATTTCAGAGGATTTTTATCTTGCATGCTCTCCTTTTGGATGTTCTACATATATAATTCAATGTTCGATGTGGCAAATAACAATATGAATAAATAAATAAATAAATAAATAAATAAATAAATAAATAAATAAATAAATAAATAAATAAATTAATAAATAAATAAATTAATAAATGAATGAATGAATGAATGAATGAATGAATGAATGAATGAATGAATGAATGAATGAATGAATGAATGAATGAATGAATGAATGAATAAATAAATAAATAAATAAATAAATAAATAAATAAATAAATAAATAAATAAATAAATAAATAAATAAATAAATAAATAAATAAATAAATAAATGAATAAATAAATCAATGATTGATTGATTGATTGAATGAATGAATGAATGAATGAATGAATGA
Source organism: Phaedon cochleariae (assembly GCA_918026855.4). Taxonomy (NCBI): domain Eukaryota; kingdom Metazoa; phylum Arthropoda; class Insecta; order Coleoptera; family Chrysomelidae; genus Phaedon; species Phaedon cochleariae. The sequence continues at coordinate 15,245,378 of OU896710.1, read as the reverse complement.
ATGAATGAATGAATGAATGAATGAATGAATGAATGAATGAATGAATGAATGAATGAATGAATGAATGAATGAATGAATGAATGAATGAATAAATAAATATAAAAAACATATTTTTATCAGAAGGAGAATGCAAATTCTCAACTTCAGAAGATATTGTTTTCAAATTCTCATCGTGTGTGTTCAATAGATATAATTCATTGTTCGTCATAGCATATAGCCAGGAAAGTAGTTTTTTGCCCTTGAATAAACCAGAAAGAATTGATCTCGGAATTGATATTTCCATCACATAGAGAATTCGAATTCTCAATGTTTTTCTTTATATATTATATATTATCTATTATTTCATGTTCATAAATCAACTGAGAATATTCCTTCTCAATACCATCAGTTATTCCAACCAATAAAAATATCGCATTTTGAAATGAGTGGAATAATATCTTAATAAATCATTGTTATTCGCCATATGGCAGTTTTGAGTTGTTCCATTGTTTCCTTCCGCGCATTTCAATGTATAGAGCGGTGTTTGAGATGCCAAGCGTAAACTACTTAGCTCTTGGCCCCAAAAAATACGTGCTTGTTGACAGCATAAGAAACTCAACTTGTATCATCGTTCACAAATTCTAGTTATGAGACATCCTGTATATTTTCGTCATAACAAAAGACAAAAGGAGTCCTGATATTTCAGATAATTAATTAATTCATCACAAAGATAGTGGAAACCTGCCGTGGAGTCTTTGTTCTTCGAGATTACGTGGGATGAAAAAAATCATTCAATCCTTACAGAGTAATCATCATTGCCTGCTCTTTTTCTCTCGCCGCCCAGACAATTAGTATTCTGTTTAATTGCCTTACATTCAATTCAGACATTCTGAAATGAAAAACCTACCTACCAGGAAGGCGTTTAATTTGAACTGGTTCAATAATGATTAGTGATTATGAATACTAATTAGATTTATACAGATTGGGACAACTATAAAACGAAACAGACTAGGTAGCTTCCGGGCTAATGTTTATTTGAAAAAAAAAACGCTGAAATAGGTAGGTCAAATTCCAATCCATGTGGGATACCTTTTTATTCAACTGTCCTATGTCATATTCTTGTTTCCTCCACTAATATATAATATACAGGGTGATTTTAAAATGAGTGCATATATTCAAGACATATATATGAGAGAATCTAACAAAAATTACTAAAATATTTGATTTTTCCTAAGTCATCACATTAACGAGAAATTTCATTTTGAAAATTGAACATAAAATGCTTCGAAATTCTAGTACACCACTGGGAAGCAAGTGAAATCTGCGGAATCCCAAGGAATCCCCAATTCGTCATTCAATAACGTCAAAACAAGACAGTGATGCCAGATTGTTTCAGAGACGAATATCCTGATAAAAGTTTGTCACAGAATGAATATGAATTGGAATAGGTTATGGAAACTAATAGAGGTGAATGTAATATGTACAGGAGCCTTATTTTTTAAAGTTTACTGAGAGAACTGTGGGGTGATTATCTCCATAGAAACGAGAGACGGAGAGAAACATGAGGGGAATGATAGAACGTCCCCCTTCCTTCAATTCGAAAATAAGGCCCCAGCGGGTAGATACAAAATTAGCAGACAATAAATAGGTACACAACATACACAAAGTTGGAAATCGACTCACCTAGTAGATTTTCTCATACCTGCTCGAACAGCAAAACTCCCGAGAGCAAACAAATACTAATATCGAGCCCATTCCAGACTAATATCGTCCTGTGTTCTTGTTGGTTCATATTCGCACTCAAACCATCGAAAACGACTCGACGACGACATATCCTTCCTGGCAATCTCACATTGAAAATCACGATCACGACCATATCACGATTATCACGACACAAGACACAACATCCAATTATTTTATTTTTTATTTTACGTTTACAATTATTTTACAAACCAGCAACCACACAAACAAAACTATTATCATATGATCTGTCAACATCATTTCTCAGAACAGTAGTATCTGTGACCATAGATTTTCTCTTTGATGTGACCTTTGACAGTACTAACTAGGATTGTTCGTGTTTTATTACTGTTTCACGAAGATTGTTACGATATTACGATTTGTCATGAATCTATTACTATTTGCTATTAGCACCAAAATATGTTCCAATACTAAAAAATCTATTTCTGTGCTCAGCGGATAATTATGTTCCGTTTTATGTTCTATATTTATGTCAAAACTGTGATTAGTGCGATAGGGTTTGACAAGAATGACATTCCGAATGTCAAATGTCAGATTTTTCGAGTCTATCACCTTTTGATACAAATCTGATACCTTTTTCCGAAAAAATCAGACTCAGGAACAACACTGACTAGTAAATGTAAAGTTTTGTTTCTGACAATTTGCTTGGAATGTGACGATGCATTTCTCAAACATTGAGATGAATGATATGGTTCTTATGTCGGGTCGTTATTGTGCGGGGCCCATGAGACTCCTCGAAGGACACGAAATTGTAGCGATGCAAGGAGGTGGAAGGAAGGGTCTAAAGGATTTTTCAGTAAAAGAACTTCCAACCGTGAGGTGTTAAGCTATACGCTATTCGAGCTTATGTGTAGAAATCTTGGGTGAGTCCATTTCAAAGTTTTTGTATTATCTTTCTGAAATTCAAGACCAGGGTTAACTTCTTCCCCATGTACATTTTCTCGATTATACATTTTATTTAATATCTCCTAATTTTCATGTAGAGTGGCAACGTCGCTTCGTTCATCACGGTCGACTTCGGATCGCAAACGATAGTTGTGACAGAAGTAGAAATCTGGGCGGAAAAAGGGTATTTTGCCCCAAATCTATTTTGATCCTAATAATATTTTTAATAGTGCTATTCGGTAGTATACCTCGAGCTTTCTTAGTGTTTAAAATATATGCACTTATTTTGAAATCAGCCTGTATAATATATAGGGAAGGTACTCGGGAAGGTATCTCAAGTATGGCACATATCAGAAATGTAAATTGGCGTTACTTGATGAGGAAATCGTTCAGTGAGGTTCCTCTCAATTTTAGCGCCCTCTTGCGGAAAGAAAAAATATTATTTAGCCCAATGTTTGGCACTCGTTGCGAAAGCTGATTTCATCATCAATTAAATGCACCAATAACATCATCTACATAACAATCGACAGTGAATTATTGAGGTTTTATCGAGTATTATGTTATTCTCCTTAGTGCATTGGGGGTGTCAAACATTTCCCATTTCATTACTTTTTTGAAACACTATTTATTACAAAGCTCGTTCGACATATTGAATCCGCCATCTTGAATTTTCAAACCATCAGATTGGATCTGCCATCTTGAATTTTCAAAATTTGATGAAAGAATCATAATCTCCGAACCCGAAAACCCCCAGATACCAATTTTGAACAGAATATCGGATCATGATTGCAAAAGTCGTGCGCGATGTTGAATTCGCCAACTGGAATCTTCAAATTTTGAGGAAAAAAATCATGATCGTCGACCCCAAAATCCCCTAGATACCAATTCTGAATAGAATCGTATCATAATTGAAAAACCCGTTTGCCATTTTGGATCCGCCATCTTGAATTTTCCAATTTTGACAAAAGAATTGGAAATAAGTGCTTTCATAGTGACAATATAGATCCATATTTCGGTTTCACGAAACGAAAATGATTGAAATATATTGCTAGTGGCGAAAAGAATTTAATATAAACCTTGGTAGTAATAGTATATTACGTAATATGGGTTTTAAGTAGCATATTACGCACGATTGGAAAAGTTACGCACGTAGCCGTAATTGCTTTACAACACGCAAAACGCACTATACTTTACCTACGGCCACTATAGAAAGTAGGCAAGAACACACGAAATACAGCTCATTACGCACGGTAAAAAAATCGCATAGTTTTCGTATATTCCGCCAATCATGATCGCGTAATCGCCGTCAACAGCGGATGACATGACTGTCAAGAATTATAATTCAGACTGTTTGTCCAAACTTTTTTGATGTACAATATGACAGTAGGTATAGTATAGTACGTAATGCGTGTTGTAAAGCAATTACGCACTCATGGAATTATGCTTCTCACAACACATATTACGTAATATACTATCTTCCATACCTTGGTATACAAATAACTATCACAATGTCTGTTGACAATACCTACCCTACCACTCCAAACTCAAGTTTCGGTCCTATAGATGAGGTTGACGTGACTGAAAATAGAAATATGGAGCCGAGTATGGAGCAATACTTGCGTTTTATCTGTTCCATTCTGGTAGTGGTGGTGGAAACAGAATGACGTTCACAAATAAAACGAGACACTATTTTTACATTGGGGATCCAAATAATTTCAAATTCATAATACTGGAGTTAAGAATCTAGAAAATGAATCAACGAATATTTGGAGCTGTGATTGTAGTGATTGGAGAAACTTTTCTGAGATCTCGTCTGAGATCAAAATAATACATTTTTTCGTCGACCTCGTATTAACGACTAAGTTTAATGTATATGAAATCGTTCATTAATGACCCCTATTAATAAACGATTTGTCTATTAATGCACGATTGTTTTATAGGCAACCAAACATACACCGCGTGCATTCATTGTTTATGCTATAACTTACGGAATCTGCATTTTAATCGAAAATATGATTTCATTGAAGATTTTCCGTTAACGGGTTCGCCTTTCCAAGTTTCTAACACGATTTTAAGCCCTGTTTTCTAACACAAGGAATTTATTTTCTATGTTGATCATTTCGACAAATGTCAATAAATGTCACTAATGTCAGTAACATGGCTACTGGGTGATTCTTATAATTGGCAGTTTCCGGATGAATGATGAATTCGCGAACCAAGTTTTCTTCATTGCAGGAGAAATGAGGAATATAGTCGACGGAAAAATTTTGTAACCAACTTGTAAATTAAAAGGCGATTAATGATCTCGATCATTAATCGCCCTCATTAATGCACTAGTTGGTTAAATAACTATTAGGCGTTTGCTCTCTCATTCAGGGAAACAAAGTCGTCAATTTACTCCCACGGGAGGAAAAAGATATTAACTCCCGTGGGAGGTAAAATAAATTGGCTTCAGCATGCATCCTTTGATGGCGTGCAATCCAAGTAATCAGTGTGTTTATCACTATTATAAAACAAGTAACAATGATATCCTGTTTGGATTCCAATGATATCATATACGCCTCCTCATATTCTTAACATATTTCTAATCAAAACTTCCAAATGCAGTGACACAAAATACAAATCAATTAAATCATGATGACAGAAGTGTCAAATTGACTTTCGTTCAAATGTCGTCAATTTTCCATGGCATACTATACCTTGGTAATGCATAATGATTTCAATCGAGAGATAGACCAACGGAAGCACAATTTCAAGAATTATGCTTTTAAATGATGCAATCATATATGTATATCATGGGAGCAGAGGTTCATTTCCTCCCATGTGTGTTGGATGCCCTCCGCTATGCGTCGTGTATCAAACTTCACACGCGGGAGGAAATGGATACCTTTCCTCCCTTGATATATAAATAGCTATTATCAGGGAATGAACATATAATATGAAACCTGTCTTACTTGAGAGAATCATAAACTAGTGAATCTCACGATAAAAATATCTTCTAAATGTCTTTCACTTTCAAAAATGTCGTTTTCGTCAATCTAATTCATTTCTTCGACAGCTGTCAACAGTCATTCCACAACCGGAATCGAAAAAGTTTCAAATAAAACGACACATCAAAGTGATTCCGGTGGCGAAATCCGATAAATAAAACGTAACTAATAAAATGGCCAGTGCCTGGCTATGAAAACTGCACAAAACTTTTGCTCCCAAGATATTTATACAGAGAAGTACACAAAAAACGGCCAGGACTGTAACTTTTGGATTATTCGAGATAGGGTTTTGAAAATTGGTGGGCAGCTAGTATACCAACTTGGAAACGACCCCAACTTTTGATTTTTCAATGGGACACCCTGTATTGTATTCCATAATCAGTTAGGGATTGTCATAACCAATTCATCGATACCGGGTTTGATCGTTACCATCGCGATGGTAACGGTTTGATAGGGTTATTTCAATCGATTACGCAGATACTCGCGTTCTTAGTTTCCATATGCTCAATGAGTGTGACAGAGAAAGAAGTTTTGATGTTGCGAAGTCACCCATTGAGCATAATTATGGAAACGACCGCAAATATCTTTGTAATCTTTTGAAATAACCCTATCAAACCTGGTATCGTTGAATTTGTCATGATAATCCCTAACCGCTCATGGAATACAAAACAGGGTGTCCCTCACCAGCGGCTTCTTCGACCAAGAATAGGAAGAAGAACAGTTTCAATGAACATGAGTCGTGAAATGTCTCTTAAGGGATCTACGGTCAGGAGTGTATAATACAGGGTGGGATTACAATTACTAATGCTCGTACTTTTTCGTATGCATATTTTTTGACAATTCTATCTCGGATTATGATAATCCACACCGATTCACAAAAAAAAAGAGGTATTGTTGAAATGATTTTATTTTCACTGCATTGTGGGCATGGGAAGTTTAGTTTCGGTGAAACTCAAGAAATATCATCTTCAGGTGCCTCCTTTCAGGGAGCCGTAGCTCCCTCAGGAGACATTTCTCGACTCTCGTTCATTGAAAGTTTTCTTTCTATTTTTGGTCGTGAAAGCCGCTGGTGAAGTTTGGCAGGCTAATTTCGGGACACCCTGTATACGTATATCTCTAACATGGAAGCAAGTTGAGGCCAAGGAGAAAAATATAACTCCCGTGGGAGTAAATTAACAAGTTTGTGTCCTCAAATGAGGGAGCAAACGCTTATATACTTTCTGATAGCAGAGTGTGATGCAGCAGAGGTACGGGGAGACGAAATCAGAGACTTATATTTTAAATGATATATTAACAACTGAACAATATTAAAATCAACATCATATACAGGGTATATCACATAATGGAAGTATCTCTATATATTTTCCAACACTTTCGATGCAGTTAGTAGTTAAACATTATTATGTCCTCGATTATGTCATTATGTTCTTTCTATTATAATATTCAAACTATGAATAAAGAGTACGATGTTCACATAGAAAGTATTGAAGAATCAAAGCAATGTGATGAAATGGCAATTCTGTCAGTGGCGTAGAATGGGGGAAGGATCAACCAGTAACTTGCCCCTGTTGTGCGCCTCTGGTAGTATCCAGAAACGTTAATTTTACATAGTTTAGTATAGTGCATAGTATCTTCACTTCCCGCCAAATATGACAATGATACCTCAATCAGTTTCAGTATACTACGCACAAATAATTTTTGAATTTTCGAATGAAACACCCTGTAATTCAGACAGGAGAGGTGATTCGGGCTGAATCCTCATATTTTGAGCTCTGTACTCTATAGTTGAAAAAAACACCCTTCATATTTCGACCAAAGCATTCTATAGTTGAAATATTTCCAATTAGTATAATGAAACACCCTGTATGATCCATCATCGAGAGCTAAAGCGTTTTTGAGGGTTCATTATTTTTGAAAATATATGAATATATGTGTGATGATTTTGAACAATGAATAATTATATCAGATATATGACTATTGATTCATACTACTACTGCCAGCATATTCCGCAGAGAAATCTAAATAATATACTCGATAATATACGATACGAAAGTTTCGATTTCAAACACTATGCATTTCAATAATGATTATATCTAGCAATGATGTAATTGATATACAGGGTGTTTCCTAAGAAAGCACGTTTCAAAAATTTTTGTCTTACAACGTGGGTTGAGCATCCTTGGACCTTTGGCTTGAACAGTAAGACTTTCATGTCCGAAATGGAAGTCCTGCTCTTTAATTTTCACCCAACACAACAGAAATTGCAATCAGGATCCGGCTTACTTTTAGGACTTGAGTTCGGTCTTCGCTCTGAGTCTGGAAGTATTCTAGTGGTATGTTTGCTTCTTATGAGGCTTTCGACTACAGGAATTTTCCTTGGACTTTCAGCTTGAACACCAGGACTCTGAAGTCTTGATTGGAAATCTCTATTCCCAATTTTAATTACAAAGGTTGTTACTCTTTGGCCTGGAATTGATCCATTTCATCTCATTTTATTTTCCAAAAATTTTCAGACATCCAATTTGCTCACCTTGTCAATTCTTTCTCGCGCTCTGTGGTCACTATGTCACTTGTCTACTTCATACTCATGTTAATCAGTCATTGACATTGACACTCAGTCTCTGTCAACAATATTATCATGGTTAAAAATGTCACACATTCGTCAGACTAATAAAGGTTGAGGTTCCTCGTGCTATTCCAGGACCTGAACTAAACAATTTTTAAAATGTATTTTTGAAAAATTTTACAATAACCCATAAGGAACTTTTTTCTTAAATGTATGTCTGTTCCTAATTCCGTTTGTACCATGATAATTTCATTGATCTTGCATTTTTGGACCTTTCTGTAAATACTTGACGAGTAAGTAATCTACACTTTTGGATTTGTTTTTTGAAATTTTCATAAATATTACTCACTTGCAGGTATAGCACTGATGATGGCTTTTCAGCCGAAAGCGCTTTGCGATTTAATAATAAATTTTACACGAAATACAAAATCTCTTCATTCTAGTGAATTGTATTTTTGTTCATTGGAAATTGAAAGAGAGAATTGAGTCTACTAGATTCATTCGCATTCTTATTTTCAACTTCCAATATGGGCGAATTGAATTTTCAGCGGCGTTGTCAAATTTTGGTGTCAGCTTTCCCAGATACGAAACTTACAACTAGCTACTGCGAAACATACATAAGCATAGCCATTTTCACTTTATCTTTTTTGTTTGTTCAATATAATATGATCTAATCTCAGCTCTAGGGATGGAGACATTTCTCAGTGAACTATAGACGAACTATATAGAGCTTTACAGAATTAAAATATACTGGTTGTGCATAAAATGTTGCATGTATTTCGGGCACAACTTGCTTTAATTGATCTTAACGTTTTAATAGATTCTTGCTATTGCTCGGGCTCTTACTTACACGCTACGAACCATAAATGCAAATTTTACGTCCTTGATACTACTACTATGCACGATCGGGCGTACAGTAGCACTTTATCGTCGGATGTAAGTAAAGGTAAAGTAAAACTTTAGCGCCCTAGGGTGATAAATTATAGTCCGGCGGACGGTCAAGTTCGTTAGTACCGTCAGTGGCATACATGATTTGGCCAAATGAATTCAAAATCATTAAAAAATTACATATATATTGACATTAAATGAATGTCTGAATTGGCCGTGCATTAAATGTACTAATGTATTTCAGGCGTAACTTGCTTCTAAGGACCTAGACGTGTTGATAGACCTAGTTATCGCTCGGGCTCTTACTTTCACGCTGCCGTCCACAAAAGCTTACTTTACGCCCTTGATACATAAATAACCTCGTAAATAACTATTAATAACAATTACCATAACACGATGAAATCATTGTTTCATCAGGTAACGAAATTGAATTGAGGACAAACAATGTACCTACCTCATTATTTTATGGAAAACATTTAAAATAAGGAAAGTTTTGTGTCAGTCGTGGAAAAAAAACGACTATTTCTCCAGATGATGCCACGCAAATCACGGTTCGTATGAATGAAAAGTGACAAGTGTCATTTTCCTGATTCCCGAATACTACTTAAATTGATGTCAGGTAATGCGTAACCACCTGCAGCCTGGTTTCGCGCTATTGATCATTATCATCAGTGCAGATTAGTTACCTGCCATCAGCGGTTCTAAGACCCTCTCCTGAAGAAGAATTTCGAAAACATCGGGAAAAGGTCAGATAAGGACAGTGGCGTACATTTCTCCCTCGAAATAAATTCAGAATAACGCGCTGGTTCCTCCTCACTCTAAACTCCAAGTTCCTAATCATGCCGAATTCTGTTTCGGATTACTACAGAATGAGTCATTGATATGGAAGCTGCAAACGGGACGCTTATCATTTTGAAACGGCTTGGCCGATTTGCACAAACGAAGCGTTGTTGGATATAGAATCGAAAGGCCTTCAGAAGAGGTGCCACGTGACCCCCTCTTTATGTAAAAAAGTTGATGAAGCCCACTTGACACTAGGCCACGTGACTAGGCCTAGGAAAAAAAATCGATATATCGATAAATATATCGATATATCGAATAACAATATATAATTTGAAAAATATCGTTATTAATCGATATATCGATAACTATCGATATATTGATAACTATCGAAATATCGATAACTAACAAAAAATCGATAACTATCGATATATCGATAAATCGATAGTTATCGATATTTGTATATTGATAACCATCAATATATCGATAAATAAGGATTATAAAGTTATCGATATATCGATAACTATCAATTTCTTCTCAACATAATCTCGATGTTCTGAATGTTCGAGATCGTTTTATTGTTCACGAAATTGTGTTGCTGTACGGCATTATAACTTTTGTCTGGATATCACAAAAGGTTCTAAGAGTCACACTATCAAAATGAGTTTAATTTTACCGATATGTTGAGACGAAATAAATCGTTATCAATATATCGATATTCATCGTATTTATCGATATATCGATAACTAACGAAAAATCGATAACTATCAATATAGCGAAATATCGATATATCGATATATCGAAATATTGGTATATTGATAACCATCGATATATTGATGAATAAATCGATATATCGATAACTATCAATTTCCTCTCAACATAATCACGATGTTCTGAATATTCGAGATAGTTCTATCGTTTTATTGTTCACAAAATTGTGTTGCTGAACGGCATTATATCTTTTGTCTGGATATCACAAAAGCTTCTAAGAGTCACACAATTAAAATGAGTTTAATTTTACCGATATGTAGAGACGAAATTGATAGTGGGTGGTTATCAATATACCAATATTTCGATATATCGATAAATCGATAGTTACCGATAGATCTTTATTTATCGTATTTACCGATATATCGATACTCATCGATATATCGATATTTAGATACTTATCGACATATCGATAAATTTCGATGATTATCGATATATCGATATATCGAACTTATCGATGTTTTGACTTATCGATATGTTTTGACGAGTGTTTTGACTTATCGATAATCGATATGTGAAATCCAATATCGCCCAGCACTACAAGTGACCACAATCATTTGCATGCCTAAAAGTAGTAGAAGGGGTACCTTTTTACCAGAGTTTTACCCGACCTCGTTAGCTTGTTCCCTTCAGAAGTTCAAGGGGGGGAAAGACCTTTTTGTAAACTTTCTCACTCTGTTACTTGAAACTCGCTAAAGACCTGGGTAGAAGCCATGTTGTTGTATTCGAATCAAAACGGCGAAGAATATCTTGTAAAAATATTGAATCATAAATAAGAATAATATATTATAAGACTCGTTCAGCAAGATTTTCTTTTGAGTGTGCCAAGGACATGATGGCGGCGTCGATGATTTCTTTCAATAGAAATGTGTAAATATTAACCACCCTGTATGATATACTAATAGGCGCGTTCAGTCATATTTTCATTAGAGCATGACCAGAGAGTTATGACGAAATCGATGATTTTTTTTTCAATAGAAATGTGAGTCACCGATTCAAGAAATAATGAATTTGTTCCTTCCGTTCATTGCACCATTCTGTATATCGATTAATTAGGCAAGTTGCCTGAGTTGCCACTGCGATAAAAATCAAAGTGAACCCTATATAATTTGGAAGCGCAGAACACTATATTTGGTCACGTTTTTTCATTTTCATAATGTTATTCGAGGAATTCTCTGCAAAACACATGCAAAATGAACATTTACATTTACCAAAACCCATCATTTGGGTATTATAGTGATTCATTATAAACAGAGTGGTGTGAGAAATAATAGAATAATAATAATAATAGTAATTAGTGTTGATGAGAATAATAATGAGTATTAATAATAATAATAATAATAATAATAATGATTATTATTAGTATTAATAATAATAATAATAATAATAATAATATAATTTTGAAATAACTATTCATATTATGATTTACCATACAAAAAGTTTGAGGATGTTCGAGGAAGTTTGGGAAGTTTTGCCTAATAGGAAGTTTGTGTACAAGTTTTTGGGCCGGGAATTACCCTCCCGCTATTTTCCATTTTCATTATAGCTATTTACATATCAAGGGAGCAAATGTATCCATTTCCTCCCGCGTGTGAAGTGAACTGCTATCCGGTTCATAGGTAAAATCCTTAATGGGCTATGACCCGAAATACAATGTTTTGGGTTAGTTTCTGCACAAAAATTGACATACTAATGTTCATCTGAAAAAAAGTTACAGATAGCTATATATGAAATTCCTAGGAAAAGTTATGAGGAATCTTATAAGAATTTAAAAATATATGACATAATATTGATAGTATTGAAATGAAATTTATATTTTGTGCATGAAACATGTAAATGGAATGATATACTTTTCAGTTTCAATTTTCGCAGATCAATTGGAGGGTTTCAATCCCACTGACCTCTAATTTGGAAATCGTGATCCTAAATTATTGGTAGTGTGTCGTCAAAAAAAAATGAGTTCATATTCCTTTCACGACTCGACAGGCAAAATGGGCGGTGCTGGCGATGCAGTTGAATAGTTTCAGCCTCAGTTATTATTTTGATATTTCATTTACAGAGTGTCTCAGCTTTAGATAGCAGGATTGTCCTGCTGATATAAATCATGTCCGTAAGAAAGTGAACAGTGGGTACTATGCTATTAGACAATTGAGGCACAATTTCAATAAGGCTCAACTTCTAAATGTTTACTTTGCTGTTGTATATTTCCATATTTCTTATAATATTGCCGTTTGGGAATGTCGCATAATATTCATCTCACAGAAAAGGGTCATACGGCTAATATAATATGGAATAGACTACAGAGAATCTTGTAGGCAACACTTTATTGAGAATAAAATCTTGTGTTTACCTTGCATTTATATCAACAAATGTATTTTATTATTCAGGAAACAAATGCAGAATTAAAATCGAAACTGTCACTTTCATGCGTATCCTACCAGGCACGGTGAATTGATAAGACTTCAGAAACATTCAACTCGTCTGTATGAAAATTGTCCATCTTATAGGAGAGCAAAATTCTGTAATCACTAATCTGACGAAATAAAATATGTACACAGACGTGAAAATCATTTCAAAATCAAACTCAAATAATTTCTCGAATTTCTGATAAACGGTTGTTTCTATATTATATATCGAAGAATATTTCTTCATATACTTTGTGGTACTAGGAAAGGTTACAGCTCGGGTTACAAACATGTTAAGGACTGAATATTTTGTGTACTATGTGGTTTTGTTATATTTGCATGTATCTGTATACAGGGTTACTGGTAATTCGATACATTCCTTTGGTGATGTGATAGGGGAGGTGGTGGAAAGTGAATTTAACCCTAATATGGATTATGCAAAAGTTGATAGGTAGTTTTTGAGATATTCAACTTTTTCTGTTTATCTCCAAAAGGTACACTTCCAGGGTTTACAAGTTTGGTTTCCGAAAATCTGCTGTACATTATTTCGACCTTTCAATTAGAATACATGATCAACACTTTGGTCTTATGTTTGCAATGAAAAAATTCCAGAAATAATACATATAATAGATATGTTATAAAAACAAAGTCGTATTTTTGTTTGTTGATTGTGAATTTCAACACTTTGTAGCGTCTATTTTTAGAAAAATCTCTAAGCCACATTTGTCAAAAATTTGTGAGAACTTCCTTACTGCGATAGCTATCTAACTGAGTACAAATGATAATGAAAGTGCTTGATACGGGTTTGTTATTTTACATGAATAGTTAAAACGTACTTGAAAAACTTTTAATATCAGTATTCACCCTTTACAAATCCTGTTCAAAAACAGACCTCTATTACGAATACATGCTTAGCAGCGTCTTCTTATTTCCGTTTTTGTTATTCTAGTTCTCAAATCATTTTGTATCTGCAGAGCAGCTTCGGTTATCATTTTGTATAAGTTCTCCCCGGGTATTTACTGGAGCAGCGTCTTCTTATTTCCGATTTTGTTATTCTATAGTTCTCAAATCATTTTGTATGTGCAGAGCAGCTTCGGTTATCATTTGTATGAGTTCTACTCGGGTATTTACTGGAGAGCCATCAACTAGCGCTTCCATATCACCCCACACATAATGAACAAGGGGGGTTAGGTCAGGGCTTCGCGCTGGCCAACCTATTCGACCTGATAATGCGCTGAACATCCGTCTTGTTGGAATATCATCCGTCCTCTGATGGCGAGAGAAACATCCTCAAAAAGCTCCTGTAGATTTTGCCGTAGAAAATGTTCATACCTTTCCCTGTTTAAATTATCTAGGGAAAAATCTGGTGCTATTGAATAACTGTCAATGAGTTCTATCAACACATTAACAAAAAACTTCCGTTGGAAACTAGTTTTCCTTATTAAACGTGGGTTTTCTTCGGCCCAATGACGGAGGTCATGAACATTTGTTATGCTATTTGCCCAGTTAGATAGGCTATTGCCTTAAGGAAGATTTAACAGATTTTTGACAAATGTGGCTGATAGATTTTTCTAAAAATAACCGCTAGAATGTGTTTGAAATCCACAATTCACAAACAGAAATACGACTTTATGGGTTTGTTCGCGTTCGAAAAATAAACAGTCCGAAACCATCAGAAGCATGCGCAGTTCCACGGAACTTGGAAAAAGTGTACTGTTCTGTGAAATTGCGCATGCTCCTGATAGTTTCGGACTGTTTATATTCTGAACGCGAACATGCCTAATATCTACAATCTATCTATGATCTGATTAATTTCTGTAATTTTGTCATTCAAAACATAAGACCATCATAGTATTGATCATGTATTCTAGTTGAATGTTTGAAAAAATGTAGAGCCGATTATCGGGAAACTAATTTTTAAACACTTCAACTGTACCTCTTTGAGAAAAACAAAAAAAATTGAATATCTCAAAAACTATCAACTTTTGCATAATGCATATGTACTCCTTACCACCTTCCATATCACATCTCCAAAGGAATGTATCGAATTACCAGTAACCCTGTTCAAATTGTGTGTGAATTTCTTGTTGCATCCTAGGTCATTTACTGATGATCTTGAAGGATTCAATAAATCTTTATAATTTTTTTATTTATTTATTATGAGCATCATTTTACCTAAAAAATAGAATGCCTAGCTATAAACAGATCGTATAGCAAGATTAATTTGCGAAATACAAGGAGTTGAAGTTGTTGGTTATTGTCTCTTTTGCATTTTAAGAAGCCCTAATGAAAACCCCGCTTGAAGTTTTTTTTATCTCTATGAACAAGATGAATCATTCTATGCTCGTATGGAACTAAATTGAATCCCTCTCGAATTCCTATATATAGTATGGGTGGCCGGATACCAACGGGTGGAGGGCAACGAAAAAGCCTCGCCAAATATAGAACCGAATCTGTCTTCATAGGGTCATAACCATACTTTGTTGTCACTATACAGGTGCGGCCAAAACAACTGTTTCGCACTGCATGGACAGAGAAAAAAAACGCACGTATACTAATCTGATTCACCTGGATCGACTTATTCGAAGGCGTTCCTGCCTGAACTATCAAAACATATGAACAGAGAGATCCTAGAATAGAGCAGGAGCAACCTGCGAAACCTGGTAGGAATGCTCAAAAGGGACACTGTCACAGAATACCAATAACCAATTCGGTCTTTGCATACCATGATGTATCATATCAACCCTAAAAATATGACCAAAAGTAATCTATATCGTCCCTTGTTGAGCAGCTAAATTCATAACAACACGATTTAGTTGTTTTTCACCATCTAGACACCTCTGACTGTCACTCCCTTGATGCGTATTTTGACGTTTCACATAAATTTTCTTTAAACGTCATCGCGAATCTGTGAATCGAAGTTTGGAATCGAGAGAACTAAACTGAAAAAAAAAAAAAAATAAGTAATACGTTTTGATTATGAATAATAGTGATTGAGTAAATACGATAAAACTACTATAGTAATTCAGACAGTGATGAAGATTTAACGAATACTCCACCAGACTTGCGCACACTGGAAATTAGTTGTCACTCTCAACATGAAGTTTATTTTTTGGGAACATTTTGATGAGTTCATCAATTTTTTTTAAACTTCTCCTTCTATAACTTCCCATCTTGTAAGTCAATTTCATGTTTCCATTAATGAAACAACTGGAAGGCCTTTCTAAAATTGAAAAACAAAGCTATCTGAAATGCCAAGATATCTTCGAGGATATCTTTTAATAAATCATATTCTTCCTGTTGCATTTTCATCAGGAACGTAATTTCTTTACTGACAAACATTTCTTGAAATTGTCTGAATGACGAAAAATAACAAAGTGAAATTAACAATTGCGATGATCTCAATATATTGAATCTGATATACCTTCACATAATTTTTGTTAAAACGTTATCAATCGAATGCTATTTCATCAAATTATGTTCAAGATTTGTTGACAACCTTCTCAATTTCAACAATAAATAGTTCGAGTCTGAGTATAAACATTTTCTTGATACTTACGACTCGATCTCTTTCGGAAATGATCGTGTAGTATTCGCTATCGTTGGTGAAGGTGATGGAACGATATGGAACTTGAAGAAACTATCATTTCAATAGGTTGATCGAGAGGTTGATAGTGATCGAACTGTGAGAAGGCTGAAAATGCAGATGCGGTCCGGTTTCTGTTATTTTGGAATTTTCGATACTGAGGTCGGTGCATAGGTACAGGGTGCTTCTAAATGATAAACATCTTTTTCATTTCATTTTTAAGACGAGTCCTTTGTTTGCTATCGAAATCAAAAGAGTTGTTTGCCAGCTGATGGGACAGAGAAACAGTTCCTTTCCGAGGTAATGAAGATGAAGTTTAGTATCTGTGAGAAATTTTGTTGATTTATCTCAAATTTCGAACTTTTGAACAAAAAACAATATTCAGACTCGTATTTTCAACACCCTATATTTCGAAAACAACGCGTTAAAAAGTATGTGTCTATATGCACTTTTTTCATTATTTCAACGAGTACAACACACTGCTGAATTCTCAGTATTACGAACCGGATCACCCTGTATAGCCTCCAAAAGTTGAAAAACATTCGAACACCTACCTCCTCTCACTATCCTCCTCCTCGAACATTATAGTAATTTCCTTTCGAGCGCTCCAAGAGATTTTGTTTATTATTTATTATTATTTCTGACAATAATTGTACACAGTGAAAAATTTTCGGGTGTTATTTCATTCGAGTGGATTTCAGAAATAATTCCGATTAAATCAACACTTGATTAGCGATATTATATCAATATTATTAGAAATTTGATAATACCGTGTATAGTGGTGTCAATTCACACCTTCATAAAGAAAAATCACACGAATGTGGTGATTTAGAGGGGTTCTGAAATATCCATTCAAAAGAAACACCAAAAGGATGGAAAGTAATTACTTTCGATAGTGGTATTATTCAAGTTAACGCAAAAAATACACTTATTATATGAAATTAACACCTATAGTTACATCCTGACCAATCACGAATAAATCAAAACCGTGTATGAATCATGAGATTTGGGGTTAATATAATTCACTCATTGTCTGGCATTGGTCCCATGCGAATAAATAATGTTGCTGATGTTGAAATCATTGAAGAAAGGATAAAAATTGTGTAGGTATATCATCATCCACGAATTCTGGTATGCAGATTGATAGGTGACAATAAGGTCGGATAATTTCGTGAAAATAATGCATTAAATAAATTTTTGGTTATTCATCAATTATATATAATAATGATAATAATAATAATGAATGATTTTATGTACAACAGGTATCATTCTACATTCTACATATATATGTTTCTCAAACGGCAGAGTTCAATTTCACGATTAGATCGCAAATTGCTCTTCCACTCAACCGTAATAAGGGGTTCATCCATTGATATGAATGAGCTCCTTCCTATTCTGAATATTTATGTACATTTCCTAAATAGTTATGATATTATTCTATATATACATAATATTCACACAAACCTTTATACAAGTTCTATTTTTGAATTGAAGTTGGGGTTTTCAAACAAATACTTTTTCATTTGTTTCTTGAAGTTTGGGAGGCTACAGCTATTGAATTCGAATGGGAATGTTATTGAGAATTTGGGTGATTTGAAAAGAGAAAGAAGATCTGAACTGCACAGTTTTATGGATAGGTAGTGTTACTGAAGCTTTATGTCGAAGATTCAGATTATGAACATCTGTCCTAAATTTTATTTTTCTGTGGAGATAGCGAAGCTATATAGAGTACTTATCAGGGTGTCGGCTAAAAGGAGGTCAATCCAATAAACCATATATTCCTTGAACAAAAACAATATGAGTTTCCATTTTTCATTATAGCCCTTCATATTCGATATATATACAGGGTGTCAAAGTTGGAAATTAAAAACAGGTTTTTTTTATTACTCGCGTATTTAATAAGATTAATCTCCAAATTGGTACATCATTTCAGCACGAAGAGTTACATCGTGTGAAGGAAACAAAACAGAAAATAACTGTCAAATATCAAAATATTGGGGGTCAAAATAATCACCAAATGACTGAATAGTCCAACACTTTGGTTTTAATAACACGAACTGATCAAAAAATTAGCACTACGTACTCTAGTATAGTTCTCGAATGTATATAAGAACGACTGACACCCTATGATGGTGTTAAAAATATCAGTGTTGATTCTCACTAAACTTATCAAGACCTCACAGGGGACACCCAACTGTTTTGTTGTTTCTCTGTGAATCCATACATAACCGTTTATAACCGAACTGACGTAAGTACTCAAGGAGTTAGGTCGGCACTGAGTGAAAAACGATGAACTGAATCAAACAATTTTTGAAATATTTAGTGGTCATGAAAATTATCAGAGAAATCACACCCCACATAGTTAGTCACCCTTGCAAACTTTGGTTTGATCTACCAAATCCCGTTATTTTGATTCCAGCATTTCTTCGTTTTATCATTATGTATTCGAACATCATAATGATGGTGTTTGTTGATTTAAATAAACCTTTGGCATGCAGGAAATAATCTGACAAAAAAACACTCAGTTCCAAAAAAGTGACGCACTTGACATTTGACTTATCTAAAAAAAAAAATAGTAGGCCTATTTTTGTTGGTAGGTAATGCATTTGTCTAAGTAAAAAATAAAAAGGTGACATTTTTTCAAAGCCTCCTTGATGGTGGTGAAATAACTCGAACCATGATTTATTCTCAATTTTTGACTCACACTGTGTGTTAATTGAATAATGGCATAGAAAGTGCTTACACCCTATACGAAAGAGGCTTCTTTTGCGAGCATTTTGTTGTTTATTTATTGATTTATCTCTCAAATTTTCCGAATTACAGCTTTTTTGCTGATACCTTACGCTTATCCCACAAATTAAATTTATTGAAGGATCAGCGTACTCAAAATTGATTGTTTTGTACTCTGATGGCATGATCACATTATCTTTAAAAAAACAAACGCCGTTGCCATAGCAACTAATTTGTTGTATGCATCCATATTTGACCATTTGTCGTTGTGTCATTAATTAAGTGTTGACTAAAATTACATAAAATGCCTCAAATGAATCCTGAACAAGTTGCAAGATTAGTTGCGTTAGTAAACGATGGGCGTAGTAAACGTTACGCCGCACGTGCAGTGGGAGCACCGCTCGGAGGGTCGGTTCTGGTCGCCCCCGAAAAACTTCTCCAAGAGATGATCGCTTCTTGAGATTGCGGATTTCACGGAATCGATCGAATACTGCGGTAAATGTTCAGCAAGATCTTCGCCAAATTCGTGATGTTGCAGTAAGTAAGCAGACGGTATGTAGACGTCTAAAACAAGTAAATTTAAAAGCTATGAGATCTGCAAAAGGTCCCAAATTATTGCCCGAACATCGTGCTGCTAGAAGAAATTTTGTTGAAAATTATGGACAGTGGAATATTCCTGAATGGTCGAATGTCTTGTTTACGGATGAGTCAAGGTTTTGCCTTAACATGGTGGATGGAAGAAAAAAAGTGTGGAGAAGAACTGGTGAACGGTTTAATCAAAATTTAATAACAGAATGCGAAAGTTTTAATGGTGGGTCCGTTATGGTGTGGGGAGGGATTTCAATGAATGGAAAGACACCCCTTCACGTTTTTCCGGTGAGGCAGTCGATGAATGCCCAAATTTACATTGAGATTTCAGAGCAGTATGTCTTACCTTATGCAGAGTTAGTGGTCAATAATTTCATATTGATGCAGGATAAAGCCCGACCACACACCGCAGCAATAGTGCGAAACTTCTTAGAAGCTACTGGTATTACCACATTACAATGGCCTGCGAGAAGCCCCGATATGAATCCTATAGAACATTTGTGGGATGAATTAGGGAGAAGGGTACGTTCTCGCGAGAGGTCTCCGGAAAGTCTCGCAGAAATGGCATATTAGTGGAAGAATGGGATCGTATACCAATGGAAACGATTAGCAACTTAATTTCCAGTATGCCTCGTTGATTAGAAGTTCTTAGAGTTATTCCATCTCATCATCCCTCGTCCTATCCACGTGCCGTGTCAATATCTTGGCACAAGTAAGCACCTATATACAAAACAAGGTGATCAATAACTTTCAATGCAGTATACTTCAGGTCAGGAGAAAGTAATTAGAGTTTCCCTAATACACTCCATCAGTTTTGTAATATTTGGATTGATTCAGAAGTTATATTGATCGGAGAGTTGAGGTGATTATTTTCTTTGTATGATTTCTAACCAATCAGAATGTTCAAATAAATTAAGCTTCCTTTCATAATTCCGAATATAAGTGGATATACTTACATTGAGTAGCTCCACCAATCGTGAATTTCAATTTTCCATTATTCATATTGTCACATACAAACAAAGCGCGTCCTCAAATTTTGACGTATGTAAATAATCGCATCGAATACAATTCGAACTTCAAAATCTTCAGGGTTATACTCAAACTTCCTTCGCAATAATTACAAATCCTGTCAGTTTAACGCAGAATATTTCAACTGATAAAATGACAACTCTTTGTAATAATTGTGCAACAATATTTCGAAGAACTTATATAGTATTACTACTGAATGATGATAAATGATGGGTAATCTCACGTAATGACGTACCTATCTCATAAAAATCGAAATTTGAGATACTTTGTCAAACGCATAGACATATATATTTATTGTCTATGGTTAAACGACTTATATTCTTGTACTCAATGATCTCACAAAGTGGCGTAGTGGCGAATTCAATGATTATCGTGTAATTGAATATGGAATACTCAGCCTATCTAAAAAATGCCACGAATAGACCTAACTTCAGAAGTTACGCCACTACGTGAGATATATTTTGATTATAGTGACGTTTCTCATGATCCGGTTTGCCGCGGAAATTAAATTTTTTTGGGTGACGTCTCAAGATAGTGAAAGGGGTATTGTAAGGTACAATACCTTATAATATACAAGTCGAATGAATTGCTATGTTTTCTTTATAAAAAAAAATATATATTTGGATCTGATATCCATTTGAATTCAGTTAATATTTATGGGCGTATCTAAGGCCACATTGAAAAATATGATCTCACGTAGTGACATATCTAACAAAATTTTTTCCATTTTTGGCGATGCTTTTTCGAAATCTCACCATATAACTAGTTTTAGTCCTTCCACTAATGAATAAGATGGCATTGGAATGGTTAGGTATGAGTCGATAAAAATTATATATCATTATTTTCAAATACTTTGGGAAAATGTATGAAGTCGAACTGGTAGATTTCACAATGGCAGTAAACGCTGAAACTGCCACTAATCTTCCAGATGGTTTGTTATTCCCACATTTGATTTCAAATATTTCACAGCTATGCTTCACTCTTTACTTTTTCATCACTGGAACTAGAGGTACTATAGAGCTTGGTGCTGTTTTCTGATGGATCAGAATCACTATATCGGATAATATGTTTACTAAGATAATATGAAAAATAATCTATAATTTCAACGTGAGTAAAGGAAATAATTAATTTCTTACTGTGGCCAGTAATGTCAGCAATATCGGAACATGAATAAGATGATCAATATGTGGTACCGGGTTATCCGACGTTCGCGTCAGTCAAAGTATGATGATGAATTCTATTTAGGTAACGGAAAACTCATTACCCAGTGCTGAAGGTGATTCTTTGAAAAACAAGGAGACAATACTGCGTTAATAGCATATTTGCTGATCATCATTTGAGTGGATACTTTGTCTTCTTTGACGAGGTAAAGAGACAACCATTGAAATGTAAATCAGTAGCAGCTTCATTGTATTACTTCCGTGATTTATCCCTATAACATTTACATTTCTAGTCCCACAGTGATTATCTTTCAAAGACCAGACATATTAGTCACTATCATGTTCGCGCCAAACAAAAACAAACCTTTTTCAACTACAAACGATAACTAGCTATTCGCCCTACTTATTTGCATTAACCACCGACATATGATCTACACTCTACAGCTATATCTCTGTAGACGTTTGAGATAACCCCATCAAAATTGGAATTGTTGGATTCGTATATAATCATAATTATTCCTAAACGGTAATAAAATGATTCAATATACTAGTTGTATGTAACAACTATGTATCATCTCAAATTCAATATACATTTCAAACATATTTATCCTTGAAATCAAATGTAGAACGTTTCCGCAAACAATGCCAATGTATAGTAGTTGTGTATGTAACAACTATGTATTATTTAAAATACAATATACATATGTCAAACTGCCAATGACAACTATACAGTACACCACACATATTGTGATTTTTGAAAGTTGATGAACGTGTAGACCGAGACCGAGTAGAACACTTATTTTTAAGGTTAGAATTTTTAATAACTTCTGGAAAGGAAAGAGAAACAAATTAAAAGGTCCTGGAAATGTTCTTCCAACTATCAATTTGACATGTTTATTTTCGTATAGATGATTATCGAAATACAAATCCCTTCGAATATGGGAAATAAATTATGTTGCTTTTAGCTAACCACACTCGAAAAAGAGTAGGGATTTTCGATAATCATCAATGATTTCATGTCATATTTTCATTTGCAGTCTGTTATGCAACAAACGTATACATCGGTTACTGTAGTTGACAAAAATCTAGAGACAGGACGCATTAAATATTGTTACACGTCTCGTCACGGCACATCAAGTGTCAGGTTGTGAGAGGTTGGGTTAATATTGAAAATGTTTGTTTAAAATGCCGATCATACTTACTAGAATTCTTCGATACAAATTAAAATTCAGTGCCGATCAATATTTTGTCTGAGGTTTAAGGCTGATTGATTCGTCCATGGATATCGATCAATCAACTTTATTATTCCCAAGAAACAATATTTGTTTATAGCAGGAAACATGGTGAATACATAAATATATTTGAGAAAATATTATGAAATTCATGTCCATGACATTCTGCTGCAAGTGAGTCTTCTCTATGTCATTTTGTTTAATATTTGACTACCAATCAGAAACGTGTATTTTAAAATGAGTGGAATAATCGAGAATATCTACGAGGAACACATAAATGCTGGTTTCGAAACTTATAAGCGCTCTGTATTGTTGAAAGTTATTGGTGACTAATTCTTCTCAAGTGAGGTGAATGAAATAACAAAGGTAAATACCTACCTAATCAATTGAAAAAAGTAATCAGTGGTAGTTGTGGGTCACTACGATATCTAGTGCTCTCATTCTGATATTGTTGTTACAGTAATGTAAGCACTTTTTAAATTGCACAATCTGTTGTGCAATATTCATTTGATATCATGCTTGTACCTATCTAAGTAAGTCAGTGGGTAGGTATATCATTTTATATTTCATATCTATCGATCGAACTGTCGTTAGTGACTAATAAAATTATCAATGACAGTGATATTATTGAAGGTGCCTGATTGAAATAGGATGTGAAGTCGTTAATTCGCAACGACCTCCATTCACATAATATTTCAAAAAGGTATGTAATTAAAATGATTTTGGCAGAAGGGTCACATGAATTCTAGTTTCCTGAAAATATTGTAGTTTGCCTATTAAGACATTTAGTGGGTGCCTGGTTTTCGAGCTTCACCATGGGAATCTCAGTTATTATATAAAAAATAGGAGGTCGATTGAATGAGGGCAATGTTGCGCATTTCATGCTGAATAATTATATCTGAGTGGAAATTTCATTCTAAGTTTCAGAGTTATTGAAAAAAAAATTCTCATTTCCGTTTAAATTTTATTAAGCTAAACTCAAGAGCACCAGATGTCCTCAACTCGGTCGTTCTTCTTGTAGGTACTTTTTCACAAGGAATCTGAATCTGTCATCGTATTTTCCAAGGCGTTCTTCATTTTAGCATAACAACAGTCAACGTTGTTATTGATTATCGCCATATTGCATTTTCGCATTTATAAAAAGTATTTTTTTTATTGCAATGATGATCACATGATGTAATCAGATGTTAAACTTGGCACCGTCGAATCAGAGAAAATTATTGAATTATACAGGGTGTTTCTTAAGTACGTGTAGAAAATCCAGGAGCATGTTGCTGACGTCAAAATAAGAAGAAAAGTTCGTATATATGTCCGAAAGTTATTCGTTTCTGAGATACAGAGTGTCAAAGTTGAATTATTATTTTTGTTTTTTATTTATTTATTTATTAACGGACAAGCCAATTATACAATTTACAAAAAGAAAGTATAAATATACAGAGAGCACGTACACATTATCATATCTATGAAGAAGACTAACACAAAAAAAAATGTAGAAAGCTAAAACGAATAGAAAGATGAAGATTATTAAAAAAGTGATAAACAGTTTTTTATCGCTCTCCTGAGAGACAATAAAGATAAATTGAAAAGTTCAATTTGGTGATTGTTTGTGTTTGCTGTTTCCATAATCCTATTCATTGATTCATTTTGGCCATAATTTGTCAATGGTATCTTGAAAACTCGCTTGAAAATGTCACTATTTCTGTTTCTTCTTGTATTTGCGGAAAGCATAATCAGAGCAACAATTTCAGGAGAATCAATGTAACCATTGATAATTTTATGGAGGAATAATAGATCAATTTCCATTCTTCTATGTATCAACGTATTCATGTTCAAAATATCTAAAATTTGTGGATGTATATTCATCCCTATTGAATCCCATGTGATATGCACAACTTCTTAAAAATTTATTTTGACAACCCCCTAGAAGATCAGAATCAACTTTGTAAAATGGTGACTAGATCAAAGAATTATATTCAAGAATAGACCTCACCTGTACACAATAAATAATTTTAACTGCATTGACAGATAGTTCTTCAGCAGAACGGAGGGAGAAGCCTAGCATTTTACGAGCACGAGATGATGTTTCTATTATGTGATGTTTGAAGGTCATTTTCGAGTCGAATATTACTCCTAAGTCTTTGATTGTATTGGTTACTGATAGATTAGTATCATTAACTCTGTAAATATGATTAATAGCATCATGGCTTCGTGAAAATGTGATCTTTTGACATTTATTCAAATTCAGTTTCAATAAATTGATATGGCACCATCTGGAAAAATTATTTAGATCGAGCTGCAAACTCTCAGCATCAGAAATGCATTGAACCGTTCTAAACATCTTCAGGTCATCGGCAAACATCAAGAAGGAGCTGTTGATGATGACATCAGAGAGGTCATTAACAAAAAGATTAAATAACAGAGGTCCCATGTGAGCTCCCTGTGGTACACCTGATGGTACTTCGATTGGTTGTGAAACTGAGCTCCCATATTTCACATATTGGACTCTACTAGTGAGATAGCTTCTGATCCAACTTAGAATATTCGCCTCTATACCCAAAGCTTCAAGTTTTGCAAGTAACAGACTATGGTTAACTCTATCAAAGGCCTTAGAGAAGTCTGTGTAAATAGAGTCTACTTGCAGCTTATTCTCTAATGAATTGATGATATAGTTTTGATAAAGCAACAGGTTTGTTTATGTTGATCGACCCCGACAGAAACCATGTTGTTGGTTAGATATAATGTTTTTAAAATCCCATGATAGTTTTCTATAGTGATCAAACAATCCAACATTTTTGGTAACTCTGACTGATTACAAATACCTCTATAATTGCTAACATCCTCCCGTGAACCACTTTTATGGATAGGTTTAACGAAACTGTGTTTCCAGTTGTTAGGTATCTCCCCCTTCTCAAGAGATGAATTGAACAGCAAGTGAATAGGTTTTGCTAAAGTATAAATACATTTTCTTATCAAATACAATGGGATCTCATCTGGGCCAGTTGACAACTTCATAGGTAATGACAGTACCAAATCAATAACTTCTTTGATATCAATAGTATAAGTACAAACGTCAACAGTGTTATTGAAGTGATAGTGAGGGATTTGATTAATTGTTGTATTGTCGTAGACGGTCGAGAAATAGTCAGAGAACATATTAACTATTTCATCACAATTATCACTACATATATCGTTATATACCATACGAGATGGAAGACTGTGGGACTTTTTCTTATCATTAATGAATTTCCAGAAATGGCGAGGATTAGAAGAAATGTTATTTTCAGTTCTAATAATATAGTTACGATAGCATTCATCTTGTAAGATTTTACACCGTTCCCTAAGAAATTGAAACCGATTATATGCTTCTATATTGCCACTTTTATACTCCTTATGAACAATTTTTTTTTCAAAAATAGTTTGTTTCAATTTACTGTTGAAGCATATGGGGAACGCGGACGATTGATACTTTTTCAGAGGAACAAATCCATGAATGGCGCTATATAAAACATCATAGAATTTAGTTGAGATCAGGTTCAAATCATCAACGTTCAAAAACGACATCCAATCGAAGCTAGCAAAGAAATTATTCATAAGGATATAATCACCATTTTTGAAATCATAAAAATATTCCACAATCTTCAATTCAGTAGTTTTCACGGTAATCAAATCAAAACCAATGGCAGAATGATGAATACTGTTTGAAAAAATTGGATCAACTGGATTATCAACAATCAAATCCTGATATGATGAGAATATCAGGTCCAAAAATACATTTCTTGAATTTGGTACGGAATTCACCTGAAATAGGTTATGAAAACTGAATGAATTTAATAGAATATTTGCTGGTGAGTTTTCTGGACAATTGACGCTTAGACCAAGATCATCATTGAACCAAATAGCATCAGGTATGTTATAATCTCCACAAAGTATTAATTTATGATCAGGGAAAGTTTCTACTATATGATCAACCGTATAAGTATGATTGATATAAAGTTCAATATTGGAAGATACACTGCACCAATAATTAAGTTTTCTTGACATAGAGAAAGTGTGACAAAAACATGTTCAACATTATTATTCACAATATCTATAGAACTAGCAGAAAAAGAATCTCTAATAGCTATCAGAATACCACCACCACGTTTTTTTAATGAATCTGTTGATTCTCTATCAAACCTGAAAATATTGAATCCCTTTCAACCTAATTCAGAATTACGAAAGTCTTTGTTCAAATAAGTCTCCACTAATATTACTACATCATAGTTAGAGCACAAAACTGCTTGCTGCAATTCGAGTAGTTTGGTACGTAATCCACCGACGTTTTGGTAATAGAAGCAGATATGGCTCTTATTTACTTTTTTTGAATTTGTTTCGTAATGCGTGGAACTCCATTAAAATATCTGATGATCACATTTTCTCTTGATCTTTTCCTCTCCTCCAGTTCTTCTCGTAACTTACGCCATGAGTTAATCTGAAGTCGTGTCATGTCAGCGTTGATAGAAACGGCCGTTCCTCTGAGAGAGTATTTTTTCGCAGTTATGACCTTATTAGCGTCCAAATAATTATTAAAAATTACTTTGACAGCACGGTGACCATTTTTATTTGGTTTACCAATCCTCCAAACTTTTGAAATAGTTAGATTCTCATTAGTTAATTTAATAAATTTCAAAATAATTGTGATATCGAAATGAAATTTGGTATCTAGGGGTATTTTTCAATGACAATATCAAATTTTATGTTAGTTTGTCTCTCTCGTGGGGGTGGCGCCACCTACATGTCCTTTGAGTCTTTTGAAAAGTTATAACTTTTTTGTGCGTACCTGTATAACGTTTCATAGTGAAAAAATAGATTTCTAGAACACTTTTGTGCAAAAAATATATTCTTGGTAGAGGTCGCTGCGAGCAACTGTTTTCGAGTTATTGGGATTCTAAATAATCGATGCATTCGAATTATTTCCATATAAGTCGCCACTAGTGAATATCAGAAAAGATACGCAAGTGGATTTTTCTTCTTACATTCAATATTCTTCTTCATTCCACATTGGAATGTAGGCAAAATATGATTCTTACTTATTTGTACCTGCTTTTTTAAACTCTTCCAATAAGAATTCAACTTTGACACTCTGTATCTCAGAAACGGATAACTTTTGGACATATGTTTATTAGAACTTTTCTTCCCGAATTTTCTACACGTACTCAAGGACTTAACTACTATCTTCTAAATTAAATTGAATGACCCTGCATTACAAAATCAATTATAGACAGAGGATAGTGAAACATACTGAGAATTCAATAAATTTTAAATAGTTATCAATTGCACTGTAATCACTCATTATTCATCTTACAGAATTAGTTTTCCTGGGGCCAAATAAGTGATAGAAAGGAGTAGAAAATATCATATACTGCATGCAGTCTGCATACACAGGATGTTAGGTGTTTCATTAGGAAAGAGACTCGGAAAAAGAGCAAATATAGGAATATACCGAGGAATATACCATAGATCTAAATACACACTCTATGAATATACCATATAAATGTCATCCTTACAGTCTTCATTACGATTCATCCAGAATGATTTTTTGACATTTGATGCACATGTTATCCTCACACTATTCTCTTCAAAAAATATGAAATTCTGCCATTACCATGTATGTTTATCTTTGAGTCACTATTGTTTATCCACCGTAAGTTGCCCAAATTATCTAAACACTCGCATCTTCATGATCACAACACACGGCAGGCGGACGATCTACTGACTCCGTACTCAAGAATCTGTATAACTCAAAACAATAAATCTGATCTCTACAACAAATTGAATAATATGTTCAAAGACAAACAAATAAAAAATATGTCCCTCAACGAATTCTACAGATTCTCTAGAGGGTTCCTCTTGGAGCATTGTTTTTATAGTGTCAATCAATATTTGAATTTTAATTGAATTTCTGTCGTGCTGTATTTTTACTGTGATGTGCTGATGTATTTTATTAATTTTGATCTCAACTAACTATGTTTTTAAATGACTTCAAATGTACTTATGTATGTAATGTGGTCAATAAACGCTATTCTATTCTATTCTATTCAAGCGACTAACGTACTAGCGGGAAAAATGTTTAGGTCCAACTTAAAAAGGATTTGACAAATGAAAAATATCGTGAAAATATGGATGAGCCTCTTCATAGCCTACATAGTAGAATTGCCGAAAGATCGAATCGCACCTACCATGTGCAATATGCATTCATCAGATTCTTGCGATGGTTCTTGGTGACTAATTGGATATATTAACAATAATAAATTATAATAGTGGGTAGGTAGGTACATACCTCTATTCAATTGCAAGGCGTGTTGCATATTTATACTTCTTTGACATTCCCGTTTCATGCCATTCCGATATTAATGAATTTGGTAATCATAATCGTTTCTGTTTTTCATTCTTTTCAATAAAAATTATGATTGAGAAAACAAATACTCAGGCTTAATACTGAATTACAAAATCCTGTTATTTTCATGAAACTTAAAATAATCACTCGATTCATCATTAATTTTATATGAAACCTCTGTAAATCGTGGTGGGTCGTAATAATACCACCAATTGTAGAGACAGATCATCCCATTTTGGTTGAGACTACTATAGTTTTCTCGGTTGTATTAATTGAATAGAGATTCTTGCGGTTTCACGTTCCTGTCCCCCTTTTGTGTGAAACTAGAGATTTTGGATAACAAGTTTTTGTTTATGATATATCTATAGGGTGATTTCGAAGATTTATACTCTTTGGACCAAACCAAAACGTTATACTTTATTAATTTATTATTCACCTATGGTGAGAAGTGAGCTATATAATACCATTCTCACCCGATGATGTATACCTATATTAGTGATTTTTTTATCTAGAGCGCGAAATGCTACTTTGGTGATCGAGATCTGATTTTTTTAACGAGGCGTTGCCGAGATGTCCAGTGTTCCGCGCTCGATTGCAAACAACATTTTTTCCACAAACGTCAAAAATATTAGTTCTAAAGTAAAAATATGCTCAGCCTGATATAAAAAAAAGAGTTGAACTGGCTTAAAAGGCCTCCCCCTATCCTCACTAGGTACGCACGATGTTCCACGAACATAATAGGAATTTCCTTTCGTGCGCTCCAAGATATTGTTGACTCAACTGATAATATAATATCGATACCTGCTTTATGAAGTACTAATGCTCTTATTTTATTATATTTCTATTCAAAATTGAAACGAAATTTTGATTATGCTGAAAACATGACACTCGTGACAGATATGTCAATATCAAGATGTTTCGACACGGATTATGTGTTGCGCCCTGTCTCTTCTGCGTCCTGGCTCTAGATCGAGCTCTAGATGATTCTGATCAGCTATTATTGAATTCGTGCATCATCAACGGGACTGTTCAGGTCCCGAAAAAAGGAAAACACATCATTGGAAGTCTAGTTCAACTTCATAATAAGATTCGAAACGCATTTTGAAATTTTTCAAGGAATTGTCCATCGTTCACGCCATCTAACATCGAATATGAGAACTTCACGTTCCAAACTCGCAGTCAATTGTTCATATCGAGAGCTAGTCTGACGAAACAATTGAAGAGTGGGCCATCAGAGGTATATTATAAACATCCCAGTGACGGCAATAGTGGTACAATTTTTGATTGGTCAGACCTCTAATATGGAGGTGCATCCACCTGTCTTGTTTTCCCCATTCAGTTCTACGCATTCGATTCCATTTTGTCAATGCTTTGTCTTCGTTTTTTGCTCTTAGGACACCATACATCCAACAATCAGACATGAAACTCTATATGTCAGTACCTTGGAAACCGTCTTTTGGGACTCGTATAAGTCCCAGATTATTTAGATGATGAAATGAAAATATCAAATATCTAAACCTAACTTCAGGTGAGCACTTCGAAGGCGCAAATTCATTACTGCATGGGATATACCCTTCAGATTTTCAGCTATTCAGTGATACTCACTCTAGATTACACTGTTGAACATTTTTTCTTCTACCTAGGTGAAATTTCTTTATCAATTTATTATTATTTACCTAGGTTCAAAAAATGTTACTTCTCATAGGAGGAAATCTTCGACTAATGGTTACTGGTGGAAAAAATACTTTTTACATAAGGTTTATAAAAATTCTGAGGAACACTTAAAAATTAAATTATGATGAATATTCGCTTGTGGGCCGTGGATTACTTCTCTACGCATCGCATATCAGTTGATACAAGAGGACTCTCATTTCCTGACGAGTTTCCTAAGGAGTAAAAAATATCTACTCCGATATTTGCTTTATACCATGGTCCTTTCAATGCTCGTACATTTCAGAAAGTTAACCTGTGAACTTCCCTAAATAATAGTTTCTTCTTCTTCATACGAAAAAAATCGAAACATTAACAAACAGTGGCGTCACATATATTTGATCATATTATTGACATCTCAGTGTCCCCTGAGGACGCTTCTGGAATAAGTTTTCACATTTCAATATCAAACTTGGAAGACATTTTTGGACATTTCAATTTCATCAGAAGAAGTATTATTGCACACAAATCTACCAAATTTCAAAAAGTCGAAAGAAGGTTCCCGGATAAATTGTCGAAAACACGTTTTCTATAATTTTGACACCCTCTTACTGGAAAACAACGAGTCTGTGAGAAAGGGGTCAAGAAAATTATTTTCGAATTCTTCTGCTAGGGATTTACCCTCAATTTTTGTTTACAAAAATGATAAAACACCCTGTATTTACACTTCCTCAGGAGGATGTAGGAAAATATGAATACTCACTTTTCCATGCATGTATATACAAGGTGTCCGTTAAAAGGAGGTCAATCCATCAACCATATATTCCTTGAACAAAAACAATATGAGTTTCTTAATACCATTTCTCATTTTAGCCCTCCATATTCGATATACAGGGTGTCAAAGTTGGAAATCAAAAACTGTTCTTCTCTAATTACTCGCGTATTTGAAAATATATCAATCTCAAAATCGGTACATCACTTCAGCACAAAGAGTTACATCGTGTGAGGAAAACAGAACAAAAAATAACTGTCAAATCTGGGAGTCAAGTACACACTTACCCCCATTTTTTTTTGTACGTGCGCTAATGACTTCCTATTTATTTTCCTTCGAATGTTCGCTCCTTTTTGAGTATTTTTGTCTCTTGTAAAATTTCGATAAAATCATTTGCTTTCAAGATAATTCGGAAAGTACTAGTTATTGTTTGATGCCTATGCGGCTTACAGTAGTCTCATAATGTTCACATACTCCTATTTATTTCGTCGAAATTTTAAGAGGGCGTAACTTTTCACGTACGAAAAGGTAAATATCGAGGTAAATATGGACATACCGGGTGCTCAGAGCGAATGTATTAAAATAATTTTTCCAAAAAAAAATTGGTAGAAATTCAACACGTCTAAATGAATTGCTCGATATGACCCCCGATTTTCAAACACAACATCTCTCAATCATCTCCAGACAATCCTGATCTGCTATCTCTTTCATCAAGTTGATATTAGAATCATGGATATCATAATTTCACCTAAAATTACCGAATTTTTTAGTTTTATTTTTGATTTTATCTCGCTCTGAGCACCCGGTATTTCCATGATTACCATTTCGTACGCCCTCTTCCAATTTCGACGAAATAAATAGGAGTATGTATGTACTGTAAGCCTAGCCGCATAGGCATCAAACAATAACCAGTAATTTTCGAATTATCTTAAAAACAAATGATTTTATCGAAATTTTACAAGAGACAAAAAATACTCAAGTATGATTGAACACTTGAAGAAAAATAAATAGGAAGTCATTAGCGCACGTACCAATTTTGAGATTGTTATCTTATGAAATACGCGAGTAATTAAAAAAACAGTTTTCAATTTACAACTTTGACCCTGCATATCGAATATGGAGGGCATAAATGCAAAATGGAATTCAGAAACTCATATTGTTTGTGTTTAAGGAATATATGGTTAATGGACCTAACCTAACCTGACCTCCTTTTAGCGGACACCCTGTATATAAAGAACCTCTAGTACCTACCAGTTTATTCAATACCCTGCTATGGAAATTCGCACACGAAAATAATATTAGAAGAAGCCATCAACAACTTGTCTATCATAAAAATACCATTACTCTACATTTTTTCCTTATTTTTCACAAGTTGGAGCATTGTCACCTAATACCCGAACACATTACCGGCTGATTAATGTGGTCTAAGCACTATACCTACCAATTATTTAGTTCTACTTTCCACTCTGTTTGTCCGTTTAATTTATAAATACTTTCACCCAGAAACCCTAAATGCACAAATTATGTGAATAATGTTTCAATTTGTTACAGGTGAGGAACGACAATTGAATTCAATATGGGTTATTAATGCGGAAGAAGCGGTAAGTTTTAATTGATAATTTAGATATCGAATAAGTGGATATTCGATATCAAAAAATACGCAATAAACCATAGTGATTCACACGAGACCAACGAGACGAGACTTTCATAAAGTCTCGTCTCTTCTCGCCGATGCCATATAAAGTCTTGTCTCGAGTCTCGTCTCGCAGCCTCTAGTCTCGTCTTGTCTCGCGTCTCGTACGAGAGTCTCGCAAATGTATCGCAATTTCGTCATTCATAATCTTGTTCCAGTCCAGTACGGGATATTTACCTTTACCTACTATTTAGGTATAATGTAGAAGTCGGAAGAGAAAATTACTACAAAAATAACATTATTTATTGATCTAAACAAGAAAAAAAACATATCAATATGGGTGTTCCTTAAGTACGTGTAGAAAATTCAGGATCATGTTGCTGACGTCAAAATGAGAAAAAAAGTTCGTATAAATATATGTCCGAAAGTTATTCCTTTCTGAGATACAGAGTGTCAAAGTTGAATTCTTATTTCTATTGTTTGAAAATAAATTTCAAAATGATTGTGATATCCGAATGAAGTTTGGTATCTAGGAGTATTTTTCAATGACTATATTAAATTTTATGTTAGTTCGTCCCTTTCGTGGGGGTGGCGCCACAAACATGTCTTTTGAGTCTTTTAAAAATTCATGACTTTTTTGTGCGTAACTGTATCACTTTTTATAGTAG
Organism: Phaedon cochleariae; assembly: GCA_918026855.4. Classification (NCBI taxonomy): domain Eukaryota; kingdom Metazoa; phylum Arthropoda; class Insecta; order Coleoptera; family Chrysomelidae; genus Phaedon; species Phaedon cochleariae. Next base: position 15,210,932 of record OU896710.1, on the reverse strand, counting down.
AAAAATAGATTGCTAGAACAGTTTTGTGTAAAAAATATAATCTTGGTGGAGGTCGATGCGACCAATTGTTTTCGAGATATTGGGATTTGAACTAATGGATGCATTTGAATTATTTCCATGTAAGTCGCCTCCTAGTAGTAAATATCAGAAAAGATATGCCAGTGCATTCTTCTTCTCTCATTCAATATTCTTCTACATATTACAATTCAACATTGGAATGTAGGCAAATGATGATTCTTACTCTTTGTATCTACTTTTTTGGCCACTTTGAACAATTACTTTGAACAATTCCCTCAACTAACTATTTTAGTATCAATTTGGTTATGATTACTGTTCTTATTATTAGTTTTGAATTTTAATAAAACCCTATTCCTATTTTGAATTGAAATTTAAAAAAAAATTCCTCACTTGATAAATCAATTTCGAATTCAAACTTCTTGCCAAATTACTTGCATTGATTACTTCAAATCCCAAAAACTCGAAAACAGTTGCTCGCAGCGACCTTTATCTGGAATATATTTTTCACACAGAAGTGTTCTAGAAATCTATTTTTCTACTATAAAACGTGATACAGGTACTCACAAAGAAGTTAAGACTTTTCAAAAGATTCAAGACATGTAGGTGGCGCCACCCCCACGAAAGGAATAACAAACTAGCAAAAAATTTGATATTGTCATCGGAAAATACTTCGAGATAAAAAACTTCATTCGAATATCACAATTATTTTGAAATTCATTAACAAAAACCTAAAATTCAACTTTGACACTATGTATCTCAGAAACGAATAACTTACGGACATATAATTATACGAACTTTTCTTTTTATTTTTTTACGTCAGCAACATGCTCCTGAATTTTATACACGTACTTGAGAAACACCCTGTGTACACAAAAGTTATAGAAATGAAATAAAATGTTTTGTCTTTCTGTGCTAAATAGTCTGAATTCTTCCTAAATATGTTGTATTATGAATGAAATTCTCAAGTCTGCAGTCGGCACGCAGAAATATTCACCTGCGAGACTCTCGCACGAGACACGAGAAGTCTTGCACGAGACTCGAGACGAGACAAATAAAAGTCTCGTCTTGTCTTATCCGAGTCTCGTCTCGAGTCTTGTCTCGAAAACGAGACGAGACCATGCGAGACTCTCGCGGGCACCACTAATAAACCATGAAAATTATAATAAATGCTCGAGGAACTACCTGTATGAATACAGATTTCGGCAACTAGAATATCATCTTCTGTAGGCCTGTGAAAAGTGTGAATCGATATTGAACCAATATTATTGTAGTCCCACGATTTTCAACTGGAAATTTTCATTTATAATACCCTGATGATCTGATTTAGATCAATAATTTTTGGATTTTTTGTCGTACTAATTGTTGGTTTTTCTAAGCTCCATATACTGAGCAGCAGTGTATAGAGAATTAAGAGCCCTTTTCAATTAGTTGCCACTTGACTCTCATTCCCATTGAACAAATTTGGGGATGACACTCCCACTTAGGGGGATGAAGATTTCGCTACCCGTCTTACGTAAAAATGTTCTCAAAGTTTTCAATTCTTTTTCTGGTTCATTTCAAACGAATTTCAAATCATGTGAGGAGAAACCCTAAATCTATTTCTAATAGCTATGCATAGTGCTGTATACTCGGCTGTATAAATGACTCACCGCCTTCAAATGAGAGATTTATGAAGCTGTGAACACTCCTGGAAAATCCAAATCCCCAAATCTTTCTTTCATTTATTTGAAGTGACTTATATAACTGAATCCATAACACGCAAATATACAGTACCCTCCAATGTTCTTCTATTGTCACAACAAAAGAATTGTGTTTCCACCATGTAACGATATAATAGGGTTGTTAGTTCATCATATCGGTTTATAAGGGGTAATGCTTGGCTTAATATTTTGCGAAAGGTAATATTCAAATAGGCACTAATAGTTTAGGGGTAACTGAAAGTACGAGACTACATTCAAACATAACAATATTTATAATAGCATGAAACATTATGGGTAGCGATAACAATTATGAATAAACAACAATGAATATAAAGACCTATAATAACAACTTACAATATAGAGACCATAACGACGAGCTCTTGTCAAGTCAAGAGTAGCCCCAGACCAGACTAACTTCGGAACCCTCACATCCAATATTTATATACATCATTTTATTAAAAATGCACGTTTCTCATGAGAGTTCCTTGGTCAGTTTTTATAATTCAATGTCAACGGATGATTTGATTAACTTTATGTTCATAAAACCCTCATGGTTCGAAATTACTGATATACCGTATGTTCTACTCGTGACACTATATTTGCTCCTATTACTTGTTCTGATTGTCATATTGGAGTTTCAACAACATAATCGGGCAAAGTTTGCGGCATTCGCACTGGTTCGATAGAGTCATAAGGTTTGTTCGTGTTCCAAATTGTTGAAACGGTCCTTGGACTGCGCAGAATCAGGTGCGCATCAAATTCAATCCGAAACAAGTCTGGGCCTTGTATGGGATAGTTTTGAAACCAGATAAACGAAAACAGCGTTTTACCGTTTTCTCATCATCTTTCTCGATTCTCGAAAATATGCTGTGTCTTGATTTACGTGAATCGAGGGTATATTTAGGTTAGGGTTATGTTGATCTTAACATGGAAGAATCCCAAAATCTAAGACCTGAACATAAACCTTCCCCACTAAAATATCCATACACTTATACATATACCAAAAATGATCCCTGAATTCTTAATCTGAGTACAGATTCGATTAAAACCACCATTCTCCAGATGGGTCTTGAGTATTTCCAGCAGATAAGATGTTCAAAAACGTTTGTTATTATCTGAACTTGAAGATAGGACGATGCTCGGGACGATGAGTTGTTTTTTTCCAATTATTCTATTCTTGATCTTGTTCAAAAGTGTATCTCTCAACATAAGAACGTTTAGAGGTTAAGAATCGGTTGCATAAACGCATACGCATCCAAAATTATTCACGACAGTCATGGGCAGTACTTGCCCAGGGCTTGTACTGCTTAGGACTGGAAGGAGCGTAGTCCAGTCACCCTGTACTTCACAGTGGGGTTACCTGAAAAAAGGTCCGAAGTTAACGATCTTTTCATATGATGGATGCGGCAAGTCTGTGGTGTAGAATCCAAGTTTTCCAATTCGAGGACCCTGTGCTAACTTCAGGGCATCCGAAAAACTAGTAAATTTTCGGACTTTTTTCAATATTTTGCTTATAACTCCTAACCAACGCGTTCAAGCGGAAAACACGAGGTTACAAAACTTGAAGAGGATTAAATTTCCTACAATTATCATCTATCACTTATTTTTTTCACTAGATACGTACCGAGATATAGCGCTTCAAACTCTCACAATATCGAAAAACTGCTAGAAATTCAGGTTCTTCACTAGTATATTTCATCTTCCATCATTTTCAAATGGGTATACAGGGTGTCAATAAATGAGTGTGACAACGGAAAACTGTAGATTCCTCATAAAAAAAGAGGAATGTTTTTTCTTTACGAAATTTTTCTCCGGGCTTCCGTTTTCAAGATACAGGGCGTAAAAAAAATGAAATAATTCATTTTTTTGCTCTTATCTCAGGAACCGTTCGAGCTACGGAGCTGAGCCTTTGTACACACTTCATCATTAATAATGTCTACTTCTAAGGCTCTTGATCATTTTCCTTGGACATGTCAGTGGCGAAGAGTTCAACGACTCGTAAGGGTTTAACCCCCCTAACTTTCATTCCACTGGAGGAATTGTAATTTTCAAAGCACATTCTGAAGCGCCAACGTCTTTCACACAAAAAAGGTCCTCTTGCTCCAATGCTTTGAGAAGAACAGTTTTCGAGAAAAAAGGCGATTTATGAATGAAAACATACAAAATCCTACAATAATTTTATCGTTCAGAAACACTTTGGGTGTAATTCCACAGTAGTGTTCGATGGATACCCAAGTGACGTTGCTCATCAGAGCACCAAAGCAGCTGAAAGACATCGCAGGGCTTTGCTGCATTCTTCGACAACATTCGTATTCTCATTAACAACGGCCGTAACACTGCCACAAGAAAAATTCTTGTCCAACGACACAAACAAGAAGAATTTCATTTCGTGACTCAAATGGAAACAAAGGGTATTGAGGTTAAGCAGGCAATAGAAGATGCTGATGTCATGATAGTGAAAACTGCGATATCTATAAAGCTTCTGACTTCGATAGTGCTACTAATATAGGTGAAGACGTAGATCTGTTAGTATTGCTGACTGCGTTGGGCGCATCTCTAAAGAACGTGTATTTCCAAAAGAGTGGGAGAGGTAATGCTTTCTCGAATGCTCCTAGTACTTTGTATTCGTCATCATCTTGCAAATACAATACTCAGGATATTCTTTTCCTCCATGCAGTTAGCGGGTGTGACACTACATCGAACCCTTTTGGAGTGGGAAAGAAGAAAGTCCTCTCTATTTATGAGAAAACCCATTTTCTGTCTGACATTGTTAGTGTTTTCAAAGATGAAGATGCAACACCACGCCAAATTTCGGTATCAGGAGAAAAATTTCATGTGGCACTCTACGGTGGAAACATAGACACAGACACTGTGGACGATCTCCGCTACCGAATATTCTCGAACTCTGTGGCAAAATCCAGATTTCACTTTGCCCGATTGCCCCCTACACACGACGCTGCCCGGTACCATTCTTTCAGAACTTATTTACAAGTGCAGACGTGGCTGGGCAACGAAAAGTCACCGTCTGTTTGGGGCTGGACTCTTACAAAACGAGGGTTGATACCCATAACAACGACCACAGATGCAGCTCCAGAAAAGTTGCTGCACATGATACAATGTAATTGCATGACAGGTTGTAGCACCGGAGCTTGCAGCTGCAAAAAAGCAGGACTCCGGTGCTCAGCCATCTGCAAGAATTGTGCAGAAAATGCTTGTGAGAATTCGCCTGAAACCGAACTCAACGAGGAAGATACCGACATTGAGTGCGACGAGGAAGTCGTCATGGATGAGGCCATTGCTCAGGACGAAGATGCCGACTTGCCATTGGGAACAACAAAGTGAAGGCTTTTTATTTGTAATCATTTTACTCAGTTAATATATTGAAATCTTATTGAGAAAGAGGTTTCCATTGTTCAGGTTATTGAAAGTTATTCATATACGGATATTGAAACGTGAAAGATAAAAGTTACTTGAGAAAAACGTGCATTATTCGCAGTTTTTCGATATTTGGAAGAAATGTCGATACTTCAAAGCGCCATATCTCGGTACCTATCAAATTTTGAGCAACGGTTTATAGATGTAAATTGTTGAAAATTTTATGCTCTACAACTTTTGTAATAGAGTATTTTTGACTAAAGTGCTTATTTTAGTAGTAATAAGCAAAATACTGGAAAAAGAGGCAAACATTTTTGGTCTTTCGATTGCCCTGAAGTTTGCACAAGGTTCTCGAATTGGAAAACTTGGTTTTTACACCACGACATACCCACTTACAACATATCAAAAGATCATCAACTTCGGACCTTTGTCCAGGTAAAATGTACCTGGTGACTGGACTAGCGTGACAGACGGGAAGGGATGAAGTGCTCTTCGCATCTTTGATGGCAGGTGCATGGTTATCACGAAATAAAGTGAATTACTATTTATGTCATGAAATTTGGGGTGGACTGGACAATGTTTTGGGGTGGGCTCAGACCCCCCCCTCCTTCCGCCGCCAATGGATATAGGATGGCCGATTTCAGTGCCTCAGGAATGATTGTTATCACAAACTCAATGCTTTGCAGTTATTGTCATGACAGCATACAATATTCGCAAAAAAAATTTGTAGCCACTTTTCAAAAATGCCCATTTTCGAAGAACACTCCGATACGAAGGTTGATATCAATATGCGGTTTTCACCATTGAGTTTTGCATGATCTATAATCCGTTCAAGTTACCGAAAAATACGAGTGAGGTTACAAAAATTAGCAGCAAGCTGAAATTTAGTAGGATTGCTCAGAACACCATAATGAATGAATTCTGAAAAGTCCTCATCGATCCGAAACCTGGAAAAAATTTTACTCGGGGGTCAAAGGTCACAAAAACGGGTTTTCCGTTACAGACAAAAATTGTAGATCAGTTAATTATCTATGAAATATGTTCAATAACTTTTTTTTCTCAGAGTCATCGTTTTTTAGATATAACGATTCGAAAAAGTTCAAAGGGTTGTAATCGTCATATGCACACGTTACCACACCACCTTTGAGGTATAGTGTACTATTCCACAAATCTGTTGTGATCTCGTTCAATTTGAAATTATTGAATATATTGGCAAGGGTTGAAAATGATGAAAGCGTTGTAAGTTTAATAAAAAAAGGAGATTTATTCATCTGATTCATCATTATCTATTACTTCTGCTTCCTCTTCTTGTTCTTCTCCATCTCCTTGTTCTTCTTCTTCTTCATCCTGGGTGCAAGTAAATTGCCCCAATAATGACACATCGCATGTCTCCTCGTTTGTATCAAATGAATTCTCAATTGTTGGTGATTCAACATTGGAGCACGACCGGTCTTGACAATTTGAACATGCTGCAGAACAAAATAATCCAACCTTTTTGCAACCACATTTAGCACTACATCTCTTTTTACAGTTACAAAAAATTGTGTCTAGCAGTTTTTCCGGCGCAGGTGGGAGTGAAGTTTGAACTGATTCTAATGTATTGTCGACCAATTTCCTACCCCAGTCTTTTGAGTCTAGCTGATAACCAAGCCACACTTGAACTTGGTAATATACCCGAAAAAGATGTTGATGAGCAGCCGCTTACTTACACGTGCTCTAGTACGAGGAGGACTATCAGTAGATGTCCTGGCTTGCGAGCTGGCTTGTTCTAGTTGTATTTTAATAGCTGCAACAATAGAACACTTTCGAGTATAATTTTTACGACCCTCCACATGTATGATCACAGATTTTTGCTCTTTACGATATTCTAAAAATTCATCAGCTCTTTCAGCATTGATTAATGTCTTCATACCACGTTCAACAGTAACAATTTACCACGAAATAGGTCAGAATAAACGCGTGTTTTCACTCCAGAGTAATAGTATTCGCTTTCCCGTAGATTTTTATGTCATCGGAACGTCATCTAATGACCTTGGCGACTGCGAATAGAAGCGTCGGGAAATATTTCCGCGGCGGCTAGTGAAGAGCGTGAAAACGTGTGCATGTTATGACGATTACAACTCTTTGAACTTTTCGAATCGTTATATCTCAAAAACGGTGGCTCTTAGAGAGACAAGTAATTGAACATGTCATATCTCGTGTCATATAGATAATGGGTTTATATCACAAAAAAATTTTATTTCATAATTCGATAGAACTCACCCAAACTAGCTCACCACCGCAAACCGTTTCTTGCTGTGAGCTCCCTACGTTTTATAAAAAATTATTGAAATCCCCGATTTTTCGGACCTCTGAAAACGAGGCGATATGATGTGACGTCAAAACCCTAATACTGAAACAAGACTATTCCAGACAGAGATGAATGATACATGATTTCTGACAGAGTGAATAAGCGCGAGATCACAGTTGAAAGAATCAATATATCAGTTGCCTCAGTCTCCGTCGGACGTTTGGTATTTTCTTTTAACTATGGCGAGATGAGGTTTCTACGTCATGAGAGGGTCCGTTTTCAGAAGGTTCTATTATTTATGTCCAAAAATAAAACATTCCAGTTAATTTTTCGATCAAATTATGTCGTCAATCATTATTTATGTATAAAAGGATCATTGTAAACATGGTTTGAGTTGAAAGTTCTACTAAGGTGTACACGCCCATTATCTTATCTACAATTTTTGTCTCTGCTTATTTTATGATTAAACTCGCCATTTTGCTAAAAATCACGAAAAACTCGTTTTTGTGACCTTTCACCCCGAGAAAAATTGTTTCCAGGAGTCGGATCGATGGATCGATGAGGACTTTGTAGATTTCATTTATGATGGTGTTTTGAACAATCCTACCAACTTTCAGCTTGCTGCGAATTTTTGTAACCTCGGATGTTTAACTTGACCGGATTACTAGTTGGAGAATAGGACTCTCCCTTCAAAAGTGATCAATTTGGCCCACCCTGTACATCGTTATTTGTGCAATTTCTCAACAGAGTGTAGGAGAAGGCGAAACGTGAGAATGTTATGCACTCGACATTCCAATCGGTATCATCCTTGCTCTTCGAAAGGCATCTGACATACTTGGCAGAGTTATTACGTTCTCTCGATCTCTTCACGGTTGCTTGAATCAGATTGGATTTTATCATCTTCGATGATGGCGTTATGAAATGAATAGCATTGTTATTCGAAGCGAACGGTCTATCTCTATGCGGAACTTGACAAAGATTTGGCTAGATAGACGTTAGAACGACTTTGGGGGGAAAGTGTTGCTTTCAAATAACGTTGGCTATGCTATAATAACTAGATGATTTCGATTATAATATACTGTTCAGTCACGACTTTTTTTTGTTCTTCCTGAAGAGAGGTCATCTCAGCAGATTATTGTCGACGCAAAGATTTTCAAATCGCGCCTCTATAGTGTCAGAATTTGACACAGGCTCAGTGTTGCCAACTCAGATTCCCAAAAGTCGCAAAATTTTGCATAGGTATCTAGCGATTTTCTGGTGGTTTTAACTTCAGTTTTCAGTTCAGATCACAAGATAACACCAGATAGAGAAATCGGATCAGGTAAAAAAGTTTTTTCACCAGAAAACAAAACGTACAAACAAATTAATCATAAAAACATCATCATACTCAAGTATATTATATTACATATCAAACAAGGAATCAAAAACAATATTTGAGATCGTAAGTACAAAAACAGCCAAAATAGGACATGAAATATTATATAAAACGAAAGGGGCATTTCGGATTCCTCCTCATCCACAAGATTTCACCATTTATTTGAAGAAATTCATCAAAATAATCACCATCCACTAGATGCCATAATATTTTTCATTATGTTCTGGTTCCCACGAAAAGGGATAGAGAACATCGTGAGAACCAAGGGAAATAAGGTAGGAATTGGTGTTCTTCTTAAATTTCTGGAGTTTATATGTCTCGAGGAACACCTCCCTTCGCAATGTGATCCAGAGCCTCGCTGTTCTTTGGATGAACGAGTCTTTGGAAAGAGATATTCTGCAGGTCTAAAAAGTGACCACGAAGGGGTGTGAAGCCTCAACTCGACGGATCAATCTCGCGGGGACTGCCAAGGGAGGAACAATTATTGTTGATATTTCAGAAGAACATCGTCCATGAAAATATCTATGAAATAGAGCGAGATCGACAACTTTTCTACGGTGTTCCAGAGAAGTGAGTGAGTTTGTGAGCGAGGCATAACCCACGAGACGAATTGCCCTTTATTGTACAGAATCCAACAGTTTCAGGGTATGTTTGGGTGCTGCACTCCAAATATGGGAACAGTATTGCAGGACAGGTCGGATCTGTGCCTTATAGATCATAATCAGCTGATTGGAAGTGAAATAGCTCGTGGCCCGATACAAAAAACCGACAAAAAACCAAGTTTTCGGGATGCACTTTTAGCAATTGATCTCACGTGATTTTCCCAAGAAAGGTTATTGCTGATAGTAATACCAAGCATCGAAATGGATGTCTTCAAAGGTATGGTTACTCCTGACAAGCTTATGTTGGGCACGGTGCGAGAGCGACGAGAGTTGACAATAACTGTAATTGTTGTTGTCAAATTGATTATTTACGAAATCCGATGAAATGTACGTATGTATAAGACCGTGGTGTGTTAGTGTTCGAGGTCTACGAAGCCTCGGTGCGCCTTGGCAACGAATTTGCAGGCTCGACTATAATTATTATACAGTTTTTTGGACTTTTGGACCGCGGGCGTAAAGTAGCACTTCACCGTCCGATTTTGCGAGCTTAAAGTGAAACTTCAGCGTGATGTGTAAAGCGAGGTGTAAAAATCCGAGTTTTTGTGAAGCCGCCCTCGCGATGGATCTGACATGATTATCCCATGAAGGAGGATTGCTGATGATCATACCGAGCATATAGTGGACTTGTGGTATGGGACTGCTTAAAAACTCTAAATGAACTAGGCAGTCAGAACACACTTACTCTAGCATGGGTACCAGCACATACAGGGTACGAGACGATGAAGAGGCAGACTCACTTGCCCGAGCAGGAGCAAACAAAGCTCTGAATGGCACAAAACCCTTCTGTGGTAAGCTATACAAAAAACTAGTATCAAATCATATATGCAAACCGAATCTCAGGAATGGTGGAACAACTCGCCAGGAATGAGACAGGCAAAACAGTTTATTAAAAAACCATCGCCAACATTCACAGAGCCAGAAACGAAGTTCAACTAGAATACTAGTGGGACTTCTCACAGGGCACTGTAGGCTCAACAAACATATGAGTACGATAAGTTTGACTGAAGAACTACTGTGCAGGTTCTGTCAGGAAGAGGAGGTAACAGCAGTACACATTACTTTGCCACTGTGAGGGCTTGTCAGGACTAAGGTTCCTCACGCTGGGTGAGTATAAACCAGGAACCCAAAGATACACAGGGGATCTGACAGCTAGCCTATGGAGTCTCATAGAGAAGGCGGGGCTAGCCGAAGAACTCTAATCGATTTTGAGGGCAGACACAATAGATCTGAAAAGGTCGCGGTGTGGAGGCAGACAGCCCGAAGGCCCCATTCTAAATCTAATCTAATATAGTGGACTTGTGGGAATGGTGGTACCAGACATTGATATATCAGACATACTGAGTTCCGCCTTTCTAGAGAAAATGCAGCCTTGAGTTTTGGTCGCATTGAATTCAACTAGATTGTTGGTTTCCCAGGATGTAATTTTAGCAAGATCTTCATTGACAGCGTTGACTTGCCTGCGCAGTTCTCAGTTCTTAGTTTCCTGGGAAGAAATAGGAATTCTGAGAGAAAACGCAGTATGAAGAGTACTATAATCTGCAGAACTGTGGATAGGGCAAGTGGTGTCTCCCAACAAATCATTGATATTGAGTAGAAACAAATGTTGATGCCAAAATGGATCCTTGTGGAACGCCGGAATTGATAGCAATGGTATCAAACAATACTCTACCATCACGCGAAGCTATCTTCCTGAAATAAAACTTGTTAAAAGATGGCATGGCTGAGGTGATAATCTGTGTGATGGTAGTTTGTGAAGGAGTCTTTGGTGCCAAACACGGTCGAATGCTTTCGACATTGCTAACACCACAGCGAGCGCCACAGCTAGCGATTCCATGTTTTTCTAATGAAGCTTGCCATGGGTGACCTAACCAAGTCGATCTTCGGTGGCGAAAGCCATATTGTCTATCACTGACGATTCCTGAGCTTTCCAGATATTTGATAAGCTCAATGTGGATGGCTTTCTCCATCATTTTGAGATAACTGATAACAGGACAATAATTGGTCTGCCCGACTACATAGTATGAGATGGTAAATAACTTGCACCCCAATAACACAAGTATATTCTATGGACATCCCAGGAAAGTCCCTCATTCAGAGTAGGATGTCCCTGGGACAGCCCCTGTCGGGACACGGGATATACTAGGGACGGTCTATGAACTTGGCTTCCAAAAAGCACCTACCTGGGTCGTACTCTCAGTACCTCCTAGGGATATACCAGGTACTATCCACAGCATCCCAAATACCCAAGTATATTCAATGGGTATACCATTACCACAATAGTGAATCCCAGGGGCATCCCTTGTGAGTCCCTGGGACAGAAATCAAAAAATTCTCAAGGTAAATTATTTTGCCAAGGACAGCCCTCCTCTGATGCGTCAGTGCTGGACACTCAGTGGGGACATGTGGATGACGTTTCGTCATCTTCCAGGCACCATCTGCAAAGGGGGTCATCCTTGATCCCAATAAGCTCTAGGTGCCTATTGAGATGGTTGTGCCCCGTTAGGAGCCCCACATTTTAAGGTTTCGCCTGTTTAGGAATAAAACCTCTTTTGCGAGCCTCTTCGAAGGTTCCTTTATGTGGAACTTCGATTGTCTCATTCCTGGTGTGTCATGCCATAATTTGAGGAATTGCTTTTGCAGCTGTTTCTTTATTCTATAGAGGACATTGCCAGGCTATTTGGTATTTCCAAGATTTGTTCCGGTCCGACCTAGGTCCGTCCTGAACCGATCTTTGCCAGTCTGTCTGCCTCCTCGTTTCCGGGTATTCCCGAATGTCCCGGGACCCACATGAGGCTGACTTTCCTTGATTTTGACAGGTTTTCCAAGGCTTTTCTGCACTCGGGCACCAAATTGGATGTGATCCTATTGGATTGCAAAGCCAGTATTGCAGCTTTGCTGTCCGAGCATATAGTGTCTAGAGGAGCTTATACATGTAAGGAGTTATGTGCTGAATTTTTGATAAGGAATATGTCAAGTATGTTGGCTGGATGGTTATAGACATAGAGAATTTGCGTGGGTTCCTTGATAAGCTGCTCTAAGCTGTACGTTGTTTGGTCTAGTCTTGAACACAGTTTTTGCTTGATATTTTTCAACAAAAGGTATTATTTTCACCGATATGCTGAGAATGTGAGGTATTATAGGTATTTATTGTCAATGAAATAGTACTAATATTTTGATCTATAGAGAAGAGGAGGTGAAATCGCAAAATCTGAGATGAATGAATGTTCCACCTCCTCCGATCAACAACTGACAGTATTTAAGTACCTCAATCAACAATTTAAGCATTGAATTAATGAAATCTAAATTTCTAATTATAGACATTGCCCGCCTGCATTATTCATTATCCAATTATGTTCATCTACAATTTAGGGAAATCACTTTCACGATTTGGAAAAATCAATGAGAACATCGCATCTTGGCTGACGGTGTGCATAATGTAAATGTATAATTATTTTCAAATTGGGGTCAAATGAGACCATACTGTTTGATGCTATACGGAATAAATATGATTTGATTTTCACTTAATTCAAATCAATGATTAAAATAGTTAGAAACTAGATACATCAGTCATCATTAATTTGTTTATTTGGGTCAAAATTCAACTGTGAAGTTGATGCTCAAGAATCTTATAAAATACTGGATCGAACGCAAATATTCGTGGGTTTTTATAATCCACAACATATCCTTTATTCGGGTCGATTCTGTTTGCAAATAGCAATGTGGTTGTAGAAAAGATCTTGCTATCACGACAATATTCGAAGAACTGGAACTCTGATCATTAATTTTGTGCTTTCTAGCTCATAGCATATAAGAAGTTCACTTGCGTAACTAATAACTTTTCCTGAAGTTTCAATTTGTAGAGGAATTAAGACTATACAATTTCGGCATATCAGACACACTAGCAATAATTCATTTGAGTAACCTGATGGAAAGGTTATCAGGCTATTTCGTTTGAATAAGCCAGCAACGTGTTTTTCCGTGAATTCCATCCGACTTTTGGTTGTTTTCTTATTTCGGGACATGATTGATTACTTGCAATACTTGCATAAACACGACATGATTATGAGCCAAATTCACCACATATCAACAATCTATCAATATGAATAATTAGATTTTAAAAATGTAAGTGCAAGACTATGACTGCTCTGAAAAGTGCAGAAAAGTCCTTCTTTCTGCACAAGTGCGGCAAAGTAAATATTTTGAGTTTTTTGGGAGTATACTGCTCGGTTTATTGATGACTTGTGAATATTTGATAATAATAATAATAATTGATATTTTCTTATGTCAACATTTGGGTTTTTCCCCGCATGCTATATAGTAGAAAAAATAATGTACCCAACACGTGCGTAAAGTGACTTTTCCGCACTTAGGTAAATAACTATTTTTCTCACGATTCCTTGCCTTTTATAGTGTTGCAACTGTAAATTAGACAGAGAAAACTTTTTTTTTCACATCTCCTAACTTAAAGTTGCAACAGTAAATTAGTGCTATTTTACAATCGCAACTGCAAATTAAACAGAAAAAACATTTGGTTACATGTCTCCTAATTTACAGTTGTAAATGTGAATTTGCTCTATAACTGTGAATCAGGAGTGGTTAGAAAAAATGATTTTTCTACTCACATAACTAAAATGGCATTTAACGTACGGATATATACCACGCTAAATGATCGATTAATCACGGATTGTCGATCTGTGATTTATTCAAAATATTAAACACGTTACCATGGCAACACGATTTCTTAAACACATCACCATGGCAACGCAGTTCATCAAACACAGCTTCAGTAATTCGAGACATGTCTGGCCTGTCAATTGTATTAACTGTCAACTGTTATTTTGATATTTTGTATCAGAATTATTCAAACAATATTCGTTTGTATCGGAATTCTTCATTAAAAATATGTGCGAAAAGTAGACGAGAGTGAAATCGAAGAGAATGTTCAGGTACTATACCTCCAAGAAGTGTAAGAATGAAGCATCCATCTTTGAGAACAATTTATTTATTCTGCGCTAAGCATGACAATAAACGTGAAACAAAGGTTAGTAAGCAATGGACTGGACCTCGGACTGGACAGATCTACAACCAATATCACTTATACGTGTCTCGCTGGTTGCATGCAGTTGTATGTATTATGTTTTCAATTCCCATTCCTTTCGAATTATTTTGTAGGTTAGCAGGAATAGCAGGATTAGCAGGTATGTTAATTGATGTAATTTTCAGAGTTCGTAGAAAAATCATAGTATGTAACGCGTTTATAAACTCTTCTAGACACTCGTTTATTAAACACTCGCTCCGCTCTGCTCCGCTCGTGCTTAAACTACTCGTTACTAAAAGGACGTTTATAACACTTGTTACATAATATACTATTACGTGCCTATAATTTACAGTTGCAACTGGAGATTAGGACCTTTTCTGTGCACATCTCCTAATTTACAATTCCAATATGTTCAGGAAGAAAGTTTCATTTGTCTAATTTATAGTTGTAACTGTAAATGAGGGAAAGATTCGTGGATTTTAGTGTTGAATAAGTCACATTTCCGCACGCTAGTAGAAATAATAGTGTACCAAACAAACGTAAAGTGACCTTTTCGGACTTGTAGGGTAAATCACTAATCAATAGCCATCGTACAAGACAGACATATCTGGGAGGTAAGGTAAACATAAACTTCTCTTCATAAAATAAAGATGGCACTAACGGCACATTAGTATCTAACACTCAACAAACGAGTTCAAAACAGTGTTGTCAGCTCAAGACTCGGCCATTTTTCAACATTATTCACTCACTTGAATTTATTACTGATCTTATTCTTGCAGTCACACTGTGCATTCACTGTCCAAAAAAACAGAATTGCAAAGTTATATTGCTATTCGTTATGATAATAACAATATTGTTAATTTAGCAAAGTTATATATAGCAAGATCAGAACATAATCGAACCTATCATGTATCTGATACTGATGAACATCTATTTGGAATATTTTCAAAAACTCACCTACTTAGGTCACGTTGGAGTGAAAAAAAAATGGTTCTAATCAATAATTGCAACTGTGGATTATAAGCACGTGAAACGTTTTCTCCAAACAACTACTAATTTACAGTTATAGAGCTAATTTACAGTTGCAACTTTAAAATAGCACCAATCTACAGTTTCAACTTTATATTAAGCAAATAATCGTGAAAAAAAATAGTCGTTCACCTAATAAGTGCCGAAAAGTCACCTTATGCACGTGTTAGGTACGCACTATACTCTTTACTAGCATGCGCGGAAAAAACCCAAATGTTAACATAAGGAAACATTCATTATTATTATTATCAAATATTCACTATTCAGTATACCGAGCAATGTTTCAGAAACTCAACATATTTACTTTGCCGCACTTATGCAGAAAGAAGGACTTTTCTGCACGCTAGTACAAAAAAGTTATTTTGGGATGGCATTTCAGAGCAGTCATAGTTTTGCACTTACATTTTTGAAATCTAATTATTCAGATTGATAGATTGTTTATATGTGGTTAATTTGGCTCATAATTTTGTAATACTTGGTAGATTTCAATGCAAACAAAACACAAACATGCCTTTGCTCTAGAAAAGCCGATCTCACTTTGCCCAACATAAGCTTGTCAGGAGTAACCATATCTTTGAAGACATCCATTTCGATGCTTGGTATTACCATAGATCTCACGTGAGATCAATTGCTAGAAGTGCATCCCAAAAACTTGTTTTTCTGTTTCGGGCCAGGAGCCCGAAAATGAGTAATTTGTTGTATCGTGAGGAAAAAAATCTAATAATTCTACCAAGCTTCGAGAAAAAAGGTAGAGTACTAAATTGGATTCATGGCTATGTGTTGAATATCTAATATTGTTGAATTTTACTCAAAATATATTTTTTATTTGACGAAGAAAGTCTTAATAGTCATTCCCATGTCATGTCTTTGTCATGAAGTTCATTGAAGAAGGCTGAATATCAATTAATTCATTGTGAAAAAAACATCTTCAACCAACTTGTTTGAATGATAATAAGTCAATATAATAGTCGAAACCATAAAAAATGTCATGAAGAAAAAACTATTATTTATTTTCCAATATTAAAGTATGTCTCTCAGTTAATGCAGTCATTACCGTGTCACCACCGAAATATCGAATTTCGGACAGAAGTTGAATGTTGAAAAATTATAATGAGTTGGGGGTAGAAGGACCTCGGTCAATAACCCTTTGGATCATGTTTGGTTCAATAAAGTACTATTATTATTATAATGAGTTGTAACAAACAGGTTGAATCATGTCAGTTACAATTCTGGAGTGAAATAGGATGTATAATTGTATATTTTCGAAGTGGTTCATGGTTTAGTTGACTAAGTGAGGTCTGTACCCTGACAGACAGTCATTCCCGAGGGGAGTAAAGAATACATTTCCTTTTTTTATTCAAATGCAATATATTAGCCAATCATGTCTCCAAGACCCATTAATCAATTGTTGAATTAATTCCATCTGAATTCATTCGAATAAGAATTCAAATTCCAATTCAACAGACAAAATATCATTCCCGTGGTCGTCATTCCCATGTTTTTTAGTGTCACGGAAATGATTTAGTATTCACGGGAATGATTTTTCACTGCCCACTATGAAGTTTTATACGGTTTTATACTGAATATCTTTATAGCAGAAAATTCTGATGTCTCCTAGATACAGAAAAAGAGAAAATTGGAAAATGAGATGAGAAGGAAGATACGATATGATCCTGTCAAGAGAAAAGAACAGAGGCTAAAGGAAAGGGAAACATTTTTGAGACAAGAAGAAAAAGGCATAAAGAAAACTATTGTCGATATGACACTGAGACACTGTGAGAAAAGATTCAACAGTTATTACTTTTCATCGTCACCCATGTTTTCTCTGCAAAATCAGACATGAACACAAGGGCGGATCTGCAAGATAATAATATCCATTCGATCGCTCTTATGTACTCAAGTACTACATTCAATGTGATTCATACAAAATTTCATTGATTTTTGGAGCGTTCATCTAGCAATTCAAAACTTATTTTGTCATTCTTAACTTACACGCCTAGCGCCTATCTCGCCAAGAAAACCTTCTACGACCTACGACCATTCAATGAAACATTCCCTTCGACTCTAAAATGGAAAGAGTGCATGAGCATGCTGTATGGGCTTATACCTAGAAGTGCTTACTTAACTGTCTGATGGTAGAGAGTGTAGAGACTCCGAATAGCTGAACTAAAAGTTTTCAGTAGGTACTTCCAGGCTCTTGAAACTACCCCGTTCATCGCCAAACCAGAAATAGCTATAGGCATCTGCGTTCAAGAGTATCTGAAGAGAACTCTTCTGTGGCTTGCCAAGAAGCCACGTGATAGGAGACAGTAACAACATGTAACAATAATAACTCTATTGGATGAATATTCCTGGTCTAGATCTATTAATCGAAGGCTGATAAAACTGGCCTTCTTACTGGCTCTTGGACTCTGAGGTCTCATTTCATGTCCCAAGAAGACTGCAGCCAAGTCTGAATACAAAAATGATCCGTGTGCCATACGGTGAAGATGATAGGAAAGTGGAAGTCATGGTTATATTAATGGAACATGAATTTTGCAAATACTACCGAATTCTCGTTTCACGAGGAAACAAAGTTTTTTATAAATTTTTCAATTAAGTCAACATAATATTATTCTAACATGATTTGAATCTTAGCCACTGAGAATTTCTAATGTCCTGAATTACCCGAGAATGTCAAGGTTAATTCATTCTCCAGCACAAAATCTAATTTTTCAGAATGCCTTTAGTTTGTGTTGAATTATTTATACATTTCTTCAATTTATTTCAACAAGTATTGCACTAGGAATTCACTATTGTCATTCCCATGTCACTATCTGTCATTTCCGTGAAGCCCAATATCATTCCCGTGGAGAGAATTTTCTAAAAATGTCCAAAATAATGAGAATTAAACCCTTTTCGAAGAGGTTCTCATTCGTATGAATTTGCTGTCATGGATATGAAGCTAATAATTGCACTATTTTGACAATGGAACAATTCTGTTGACATAATTACTCATTTTCGGGACAAACACCCATCTATAAGGCACAGATCCGACCTGTCCTGCAATACTGTTCCCATATTTGGAGTGCAGCACCCAAACATACCCTGAAACTGTTGGATTCTGCCAAAAAAATGGCAATTCGTCTCGTGGGTGATGCCACGCTCACAAACTCACTCACTCCTCTGGAACACCGAAGAAAAGTTAACGATCCGGCTCTATTTTATAGATATTTTCATGGACGATGCTCTTCTGAAATATCCTCGGAAATATCAATAATTGTTCCTCCCTTGACAGTCCCCGCGAGATTAACCCGTCGAGTTGAGGCTTCGCACCCCTTCGTCATCACTTTAGAGACCTGCAGAACCGAGGGGTAAATCTCCTTGGAAGTCTGGTGTACTGTACACTCCGTTGGAAGTCTTTGGAATTCTTTGGAATTCTTTGGAATTCTTTGGAATTCTTTGGAATTCTTTGGAATTCTTTGGAATTCTTTGGAATTCTTTGGAATTCTTTAGAAATTCAGATTTTATTAATTCAATGCTTAAATTGTTGATTGAGGTATACTTAGATACTGTCTGTTGTTGATCGAAAGAGGTGGCACATTCATTCATCTCATTCTCTCCTTACATTTTCAGCATCCCAGACAGCACCAGATATTCCATGAATATTCATAGAATATTCTTTTTGGATATTGCGAATATTCATGAACATGCCAGGGATATACATATCAACTATGGAATATTCCCTGAATGTGCTGGTGGGGAAAATTTTGTATATTCCCGGAATATTACACAAGGAATATTCCCTATATATTCAGAATGTACCTATAATATTCTAGGAATATTCAGATAATATTCGGAATATTCCTGGAATAATACAGGAATATAAATAAATGAATATTCCGGGAATATTCCGTAATACATATTCATAATTAAAAGAAGCTGACCCAAGATGGGCTCGAACTCGGGACTTTCAGACTGTCAGATCAACGCCTTAACCACTTGGCCAGTAATCGAGTTGAATAATAATGTACATAACAATTTATTGAATTGCGTTGTTCAGAAGGAAACCATAAACACTTCCAGTTCCATATGGGCTCTTAACATGTACGATGATCTGATTGAGTACTTTGATCACTATCAAAATTGTGGAGACGGCTTTTTGTTTTTGATCCCTGGTAACATAACCACTTCACTTTGAAATACGATGGACTTCTACCACAGATTTCAAAATCAATGTATGATACTCACATCTATAAAATTGTGATTGGTTGATTTTCATACTTTACAATTTCATTGAAACACATGGGAATATTATTGAAATATTCCATGAATATACAGGAACAGAATATTCAATTGGGAATATTCCTGGAATATTCATACCTGAATATTCCCTGCACTATCCAACTGGAATATTCTAGGAATATTCACTTCAGAATATTCCTTCTGGAATATTCCCTGTATATTCATTTTGGAATATTACTAGAATATCCACATTTGAATATTCCTTGAATGTTCCAGAGGCACGTATATATTCTAAGAATATTCGAAGAATATTCGGAATATATTCTTCCCTTTTAGCATATTTAGAGAATATTCTAGAAATATCCAGTGCTGTCTGGGATATCTGTGAAAATAAAACGTTTTGGAGAAAATTGTCAAGCTAAAACTGTCGAAATTTAATTTTACGTACTGTGGCGACATCACGAAATACGAAATACTCTCTTCGCATGAAATTTCGCGAATTTCATTTCATACTCTGTAATGATCAAAAATGATATGCTGCTCTTTGGACTACTTTTGGTGTTCACCATGCAAGAATTAATTTATCGTCTAGCTCAGGAGAGAGGGGTGGTTCAATAAAATAAATACTCTAGGGAAGTCCAATGAATCCAGATATAATTATAACCCATTATTCCACCAGTGTATAGCGATACCTTGATTAATTGTTCACAAACTTAGTAGCCAATATTATTCAACTGTTCAGCAAGTATATACACTGAGTAGGACGGTTATCATCATTGGTAAAAATGGTAACGGCCGTCAAAAAAATGAGAAGAATGACAATGGTCCGCAAATTCCTATTCTAACCTATTCAATATTTAACCTTGCATAACTTCATAAATATCATAACTAAACTACATAAAATTTGGGTAATTATGAGGGTCTTGTAGCTCTCCTCAATTATGGGAGGTAGTGATAGTTATACTGGATACCCAGATGAAAACCCTCACAATACACCAAATTTGGCTATACCAATCCTAGGAATGGTTGGATGCTCCTGAACTGGCAGACTGACGCCTATGTACAATATAGTTACAGTAAGTACCTAATCATATGACTATTTACAAAACTAAAGGAGAGAAAACCGCTCTATCCTTCATCATCCAGAAAATCCTTGAGAAATGGCTAAATCGCAAACAGTATTTCCTAGCCCTATTCCATATTACTGCCCCAAGATAAAGCGAGATGGGAGACTTTGTGGTCAACCACCTGTCATGAGTTTGGAAGTTTCCAATATTATGTCAGTTGTCTCAAACTTGGCATCTGTCAAATTAGTGACGTTCACATCACGAACTACGATCTGTGACTACCATAGCTTTGATAGCAACAGTCTGCAACGAATAGGCGTCATATACCAAGGTGAGGTTGCATCCCACTGAACTGAGCTGAGCAATTGAGGGAACTTATGAGATGTAATCAACCCAGGGATTATGATGGATTATCGGTGGGCCGAAGAAAGAAGGTAAGTGTTGAGTTTAGTGATGAAGAATCAATCCTTCGATTGTTACGTTGATACTGATATTATTCTTTATTTCAGGTTCAGTCAGGACACTATTCAGCTCCAGTGTACAGGGTGATTCACCATAAATGCCCCCCCCCTCTAGCTCACTTATTTTTGAACCTTTTAAAAAATTCGAAGAATTATCTAAAATAATTTTTCAGATTTTTTTTTCCGTTGCATCAGAAAATACAGGGTGCTCGGAACAAATGATCTACAGAGTACTACCTGATTTTTTCAAATGGAACACCCTGTATTTCATTGTATATTTAGATTCTTCCTAAAGAGCTGATTTCATCAATGTATCACACTTGGGGTCTAGCGGGAATGATTACAGAGATATAGGGTACGTGTTCAAAATCGAGATTTTTCAAGTTTAGGATATTTTTGCCTGGAAACTATTCATCATCGGTCGAAACGGCTTCTATGTTTCCATCTCAACTTTCGATTTACTGTCTACTGACATTCAATTGGAACATTTACAGGGTGGTTCAAGATTCAGAATTCTGATCACCCTGTATCTGTTCCAATTATTAAATGTCAGTAGATAGTGAATCAAAAGTTAAGACATGGACATGAAAGTCGTTTTGACCGATGATGAATAGTTTCGTCTCAAAAAAATCCTAAAGTTGAAAAAACTCGATTTTGAACACCCTATATCTCTGTAATCATTCCCGCTAGACCCCAAGTGTGATACATCGATCAAATCAGCTCTTCAGGGAGAATCTAAAAATACAATGAAAAATAGGGTGTTTCATTTAAAAAAATCAAATAGTACCCTGTAGATCGTTTGTTCCGACCACCCTGTATTTTCTGATGTAGCGGAAAAAAACTTAATCAAAAATCATTCAAGATGAGATTTCAAATTTTGAAATCGGTTAAAAAATAACTGAGCTAGATGGGGGGACATTTATGGTGAATCACCCTGTACGGATATACTCGTGGATATACTTGGCCAGCTGATGATAGTGTGGTAATGAACTAAGATACTATAAATAAATTGGTGAAACGGTGAAACTGAAGGGTTTTTGTGCTAGTCATAACTGAACCCTAACAACTCATAAGTAGTACATATTTACACACTAGACTCTTATAAATAAAGTTCAGTTATACTCAATTTTTTCTGTGATGGGAGAAATTTCATTCCATCTCTGTTGACTGATTATAAACTGTCCCTTTTCATAATTAACATTTATCCTACGGAATGTACGTCACGGGAAAAATATTAGATTTTAGCTCACACAACCTCGGGCAAAAATCTACTACTTTTTTCCCTTGTATAATGAATAACTATAAGTACCTACGTATTTGCCTCCGTATTGGCAATACATTTTCTTCTTCTCATTCCTCATACTATACTGAATATAGCCCGCAGCTGTATGTTAGGATATAAATCTGAATATTATGTTTCCGATTAGTGGTTGTGGTAATTCGTAAATCGAACCAATGATGCAAACGACGAGCATAATATGGCCTTTGATCTTTGATCTTTGAGATGATTCGAGCCATTACAAAGGTGATAACCTTCGCGAAGAAAGCTAGTTTCTCTCCTACTTACTATACAAAGTTATACTCCTCGTATTTTATCGTCTTCCATTTGATTTGTGGCAGAAAATGCAAATTTTCCCCATCGGATAATTTTTGTTTCTTCAGATCTATATATTCATTTATATTACAGGCAAATGGTAGTTTTATCCGGTTTTACCATATATATGAGTTTTACCTTGCAAAAAATCTAGTAGTCGGTTTTAGTAACCTTGGGTATGTGCTGAATCCGAAACTGGAATTATTCATTTCCTGGTCTGTATTGAGATATTCGTGAATAACAGCGAGTTTTTTCACTTTTTTTGGTTTTTCGCTTATATAAAAATAAATCACACTTTTTTCCAGAAAGTTACAAAAGTTCATCTTTTGGGTCAACTTTTGATATGAATATTGGGGCGAAATATTGATAATACGAGGAAAATTGTCAGAAGTAAAGCTGTAACAGATGTTTTCATCTTCAATTCAAACTCCAAAGACGCGAGTTATCTATAGTCGGTTGACTCATCACACATCATGTGCGAATAACCATTTTTTTTTATAACTCTTGATCCAGATTCAGCACCCCAAGAAAACATACGATAATAAAATAGAAGGTCGTTCCACCATCACCAACCTTTTTAATATTACTCAATATATTTCTGAAAGCATTGACAAACGATTGCAGGATAATGTTATGTATACGGACTTCTCAAAGGCATTCGACAAACTTGATCATGGACTATTATTATCGAAACTATACCGTTAAGGATTTTCCTTTGCACTTATCCAACCCTCTGCTTCATACTTTACTGAAAGGCGTTAATATGTTATGTTCAATGGTTTCAAGTGTTTCGAATATGCAGCAATTTCGGGTGTCCCTCAAGGTAGCAACCTAGGTCCGCTACTTTTCAATGCCTATATCACTGAGATCATCGAAGTAATTATTGTCAATTATTCAATGGATGCAGTCGATGATTTATTGAAGATATATTGTCAGATATGAACGGCTATACCTTAATCTGAAACATACGTTGAACAATGGTATTGCAGTAACAAATCACCTTTAAACGCTAGCAAATGTAATGTTTTGTATCATATAAGATAAGCGATACAACTCTTCAACGACCGCCCACATTTACCGATTTGTCTCCTTTGACACAAACCGTTCATTCACGCAGCATATTGAAGCTACAGGATGTATGGATTTATAGCGCGGATCTCCTGAAGATTTTTCTGCTTCAGCCACATCAAAATAGTACATTATACATCAAGGGGCATAAATGCAAGATTTTGTCCAAGGTGCGATTTGTAGCTAGAGGGCGAAGCCGCCATTTCAGATCCAAACTGAAATATGTATCTTCAATTTGGAATCCATCTCATCAGCAGTAAATAGAGAAAGTTGAATCAGTACAACGGCGTTTCCTAAAACTGCTCTTCTATAGATCTGATAATGTATATCCTCCAATAGGTTTTCCTCATGATACATTATTAGCTAGACATGTTATGACAATGCCAATCCACAGTGTTCCTTCTCAAAGTGATCAATATCATTATCACTGACTCATACATTTTGCAGAAGTTCAGTTTCACTGTTCCTAGACGAACTTCTAGAGTGCTCAATACTTCCTATATTTCGACACCACGAACAAATATTTTGAAATATTCTCCTCTTCATAACATGTGTTCTATATTGAATAATCTCGACAATAATTCATCAACTAATCAGCCAGATATTGTTCATTGCTCTATCTCTGTGATTAAATATTTTTATCTCAGCTAAGTTCTTGCCTATGTTTATATATTTCTCTAACTATGGAAATCTGTATTAGTAGTTATACTTATTTCCCTGTTCTGTAGTTTGGTTCAACCTGTAGGACAGTGTAACAATGAATGAAAAAAAAAATTAATCGACTACTGGATTTTTTGCAGAGGGCATATTTCGATAGAGTTTGCCTTTCTGCCTGGGTTATTATGGATGCAAGTTGCATTAGTTTCAAAACGTTATGATGAAACAAAGTTTTTTGAATGATGAGCCAAAATCGACAAAATATAATGAAATACTGTTATGTATCAAGTTAAATTCTAGATGCAATGAGTTGCATTTGCTCCAGAATAGTGTGATGAAACAAATTTCTTTGACTCATCTCTTTTGTGCAGAGCTGAGACAAGTGTGCTCTCTTAAAATGAGCATGCTAGACATTTTCAAAAACTATGATATAAATTATAAAAATGTCATGAAATTTCTTGTAGAAAACAGTGATTTCTTTTGTGATGACGCCTGTGGAATGAATCAATTTGATCTCGTTAATAAAACGTGTAATGAAACATAGTTTCATACAAAATAAATACAGAAAACTCGAAAGTCATTTTCACACAACGTTCATAAAATGAACAACAATGGTCGATTTCGGGAGAAAAACAACTACTTTCCTGTGGAAATGACTTCGAGTTTTTTGTATTTATCTCGGTATTTATTTAACATTTCATTCCACTTTGAACATTTTGGCTATTCCGTACAAGTTGCATTAGTTTCAAAACGTTCTGATGAAATAAAGTTCTCTGATTGATCTCGTTTGTGATGACGCCTAGAATATGCCTCAGATTCATCACAGTGACAAAAGGAATAATGAAAACACCCTGTTTTTTAGCTAATGAGTTATATTCTAGATGCAAGTTTCAAGAGTTTCAGAACGGTGTGATGAAACAAAGTTATGCGACTGATCTCTCTTGTCAGTTGTCACTTGTGGTAGAGAGCTGAGACAAGTTTGGTTAACTCGGTGGCCCTCTCCAATAAACATGCTAAAGACATTCTTGAAAAGATGTACCTATAAAAAGTAATACATAATTTAATGATCACATGGATGAAACGTAGGTATGATGTAACACAATTATTCAACAAAACAAGTTATCCTTACTAACAATTTATTTTCAATAAAGGTATCGATAAAGGTTAATAAAATCCGAGACCTCGGCAAATATTTTAGAACTGTCAAAATGATATACACTGAGAGAAACTGGATATTAAAAATATCTACCAGCTCTGATTGTAATAACCATTATAAGGAAATCTCCTATTCCTGATCATTTTATTAATACAACAGTATTCTCTCCATTCTGTAATTATAAAAATCGATTTCTTAAATCATTTGTAATACCCTTGAATGGACATTTGCTATCATCATAACGCAGGTGTTTTATGACATTATGAGAATTTTATAAACTCCAGTCTATTTAGATTTTTTATTGGCATAGCTCGTTTTGTGAATTATGCTCATTGGTGAATTCAGATAATGTTTGTCCCAATAATCATAGCTGTTTGGGTTTCTAGCATTGTACGTTGACGAATAACTCTAGCAATTCACATGTATGACGGTTATTAGGCAATCATTCGACAATCGTAATTCGGCTCATTTCGCTCTAGTGTTTCATTAGTATTGGAGCTGACAAAGATACAGATCGCGTTCATTTCACTGCTGCTCTCGGTCATGGGTGCCCGTGTTCAATTATTGTTCAATTGTTTCGATCGTCCGAATCGATAGAGCCGTGTCTTGTAGGTGAATGTCTGTGATGTAGCAAAGTTTTGTTTTAGTGCTGGCTGTGAACCGATCTGTGGAATACACCGTGCATTGCATTATTGCAATGAAAGAAGTATTCTCCATACCCACTTTTCACGGCCTAAAATTGGTTCATTTAAAAAACAAAATGATCGATGAGATTCTGAATCAAAATATTTGGGTTTCTGTGAGGAAAGTTTTATTGACAATTCTCATCATAACTCCGAAGGAAGGGTTAATAAATATAAGTATTCAACTTCTCATTTCTTAATAAATTCGTCAGTAATGCATATAGATGATATTTCTCCGAAAAAATCAATGAGTAATGTCAAAAAACTTCCACAGATACCCAAATATTTCAATTCAGAGACTAAACGTATTTTTTTGTTTTTTCGAAGAGAATAACTTTGGATCATGAAAAGTGATAGTGTGGATAGGATAGGATTATTTTCATTGCAGTAATTCAAAGCACGGTTCCATAATGCATACCATCGAATAATGTTCATTAAATAACCTTATTACCACTATTTGATGAATATACTAGAGTAGAAAAATATTGGGATAACTGTTGAAAATGAGCTATATTACAATAGCATGTCAAAATGTCAGGTTTCATGCAGATATCAGATAACTATAATAAAATGAGACGTATTACTGCGTTACCTCAAGATGGTTGTGCCAGTAATAAAATCATGCTGTTTCATGTCGATAGTCTAATAACCACTGTAGAGTGGAGAGTTACTGCAACATTTTATGGGAATAATTCCTATTCGACATTCTGTGTTATCATAGAAACTAGAACAAGTAGTAGTTATTCAGCAGCGGTGTTTTCATACAAGTTTGCAAATTGAATAAGCTGCCATAACTACAAGTCACCTGAAAATTCACTTCATCTATGGTAGCAAATGAACACATCTGTCCCCTATTTATTGCAGATATCGTAATAACGGTTATCAGATTTCCAATTATGATAACTCAAGTTTTCTCTCAGTGTACAGCAGATTAATATGAATTACAATGGCATTATAGCCACAAATATTTCCAGTCCCTATTAGAGTGATTTTCAAATGATCTTATAAATATGTTTTTCTGCAACCGACACAAAAGTCGTCCATTTTGATACCAAAATTAGCTCTTAAATTGACGTTTCTATTACTGACACAAAAATAGGTATGTTGCTAGGCAACATATTTAGTTCCTAGGAGCTAAAGTTGAATTTTAGTTCCTAGGATCTAAAGTTGAACTTTAGCTCCTAGGAACTAAAAAGGATCTACTGGACATCATCAAGAATAAACAACATTGTGACGGTTGGTTATTTGGGTTGAGACGCATACCTGATTTGTTTCCGATTCCAGCAGATTTGGCATTTCATACCCATGCTGGAGATATAAATACACCTTATTATAGTTTAGTATAGGAATTATAAACATCTCAGCTGAGTATTTTTGTTTAATCAGGGAAGCCTTCAAGATTCAAATACTTGCTTGATTTGTATTTCATTCGTTATTCTCGGGATGGATAACTTGTTTTTGAATAATCACGGCAAGCAATAGTTTTTTGTCTCAAACAACGATATTGTTTAGCTTCATTTGATTATTAAGTCAACCACAGTGTAATATGGTGAGGGATAAATAATCACTATTATCATTGTTGATATGCTCACTAACCTAACATTTTCCACGTATTGTTCCTATAGGTGGCACTGGCGCGGTATTTGCCATTAGAGCACCTGGTCCATACACAAATATGTCACTCTGTGATTGTATTTATATTGAAACTACAATTCGAACATCCTTGAAAACCTAACCTGATGTTAATGCAGGTAGAATCAATGAACTGAATGTAAACAACTTGGGTAGAATATACCTACCACATGAATTATTCGTCAATATTCATACATATGGCACGGCATTGGTGGTTAATTCACATGTTTGTTTGAGTTAATTGTTTCGGTTGCAGAAAAAATAGCATGTTCCATTCGGATCAAAAGTGACTTTGTTTTACTCGCAAATTTTGCTTTCGCTCGGCTTCGCTAAACGCTCCGCCTCGCAAACGCAAAATACGCTTGTCAAACAAAGTGTCAATTTTGATCCTAATAAAACAATCTACTATTTTAAACTCAGTTTGGAAAAACTTATACTATGAAACCAATGTAGGTACAGGGTGATTGTTCATATTTTACTCAATATCTATCTCAGTTAATATTGGTCTTACAGGAATGTTCAAATGGGCTAACGTGAAGTATTTTTTAGGGGCATTCAGAATCTAGTACTACAATGCAAAAAAGCATCGTAAACCTAAAAATTTGACATGAACTGGAATTTTTCAGAAGGAACATCCTGTATTTGATTTCTCCTCGGATTTCTCTAAAAGGTAGAGCTTTTTCTTCTGATTTCAAATATATATACTTTATTGAGGTTATCTGTCGTCTGGCGTTCCACACCTGCCTCAGATCTATAATTTTTAAAGACTGACAAGAGATAACCTCCGAAGAAAGAGCTCTGCCGTTTAGAAAAATGAAATACAGGGTGGTCCATTTGAAAATTACCAGTTTATGTAAAATATTTAGGTTTACCATGGTTTTTTGCATTTTCTAGTACTAGATTCTGAATGCCCATACGAAATATTTATTTTTTACCCATTTGAACGTTTCTGTAGGACCAATATCTTAACTGAGACTAAGATAGCTATTCAGTAAAATATAAACAATCACCCTTTACTTTTTTTTTTTTTTTTTCGTGCGATCCTAGGGAGGATAGGGACAGGAGGTAGGTATTGGAATTTTTTTGAACTTTTGGAGATTATATGTTGTTGGGAATACTTCCTCAGGCAATGAATTCCAGAGCCTAGCCGTTCTATGGATGAAGGAGTCTTGATAAAGTGCTGTTCGACATCTTTCGAGGTTGACAACGAAAGGATGTGCTGACTGGGCTTGTCTAGTTCGTCTGATTGGTATTGCTAGTGAAGGGATGATAGCAGAGATTTCCGAAGAACATTTCCCGTGGAAGTATCGATAGAAAAGTAAAAGGTCGCCGACCTTTCTACGGTGTTCCAATGATGTCAAAGAGTGAGTGAGTGTGGCGTCACCCACCAGGCGAATGGCTCTTCTCTGGATGGAATCTAAGAGCATCAGCGTATGTTTTGGTGCTGAACCCCATATGTGGGAACAGTATTCTAGATTAGGCCGTATCTGCGCTTTGTAGATCATGAGAAGCTGTTGAGGTGTAAAGTAGCTTTTCGCACTTGAAGATGTTGTGATATCAAAATATGAAGCTGATAATCCAAGACATTAAAAAATTGTGGAAAATCATGAAAAACCGCCGACGGCATTTGGTTCTATATGCGAGGAGATTTTCTCGAGGATTTTCTTGCACCACGAATATTTGGATTTATCCGAATTATCATGAATTGAAAAAACAATATTCTTAATTTTAATGAGTTGGATTTCAAATTCACAAGGAAATCATCCTCATATTACTGGATTTTTGAAATTCAATTGGGTGTATCCGAGGGTGTTTCACATTTCCATATGAATTCTACAACTAAGTAAAGGTACGTCTTCTTAACTCACACAAGTCTCTGACTTTCGAGGGTTGCTTTGCAACTAAGCTGGCGGTTAAAAACACTTTTTTAAACTGAAATGAGTGCTTTAGCAGAATACTTTATAAATGACGGTGAAAACGCAGTTTCGCATTCATAGTTCGTAGTTCGCGGTCAAATACTTGGAAAGTCATCGAAAAACATACGTTGGTGGCCGAGTTGGTGGCTGAGCGCTCCCATCAATGGCGTATTGGAATGTCAATATTTCAATAATTTAATCGCAGGTAATAATCGGGTCGATTCTGTTTGCAAATAGCAATATGGTTGAAGAGAAGATATTGCTATCACAGCAAGATTCGAAAAAATGGAATTCTAATAATCGATTTTTGGCAACATCAATTTTGTGCATGCTATCTCATAACAAGTCTGTAAGTGGCAGTGGATTCTT
This sequence comes from Phaedon cochleariae, assembly GCA_918026855.4. Lineage (NCBI taxonomy): Eukaryota > Metazoa > Arthropoda > Insecta > Coleoptera > Chrysomelidae > Phaedon > Phaedon cochleariae. The sequence goes on along the minus strand of OU896710.1, from coordinate 15,180,618 downwards.
TCACTTGTGTAACTAACTCCCCACGTATTGTAAACATTTCCTTGAAGCTTCCAGTTGTTGAGGAATGATTGAAAATTTAGAAAATAGGTGATTATAAACATTCTTATCAGGAGTTTACTTGTGTAACCAACTACTTGAAAACTTTTCCTTGAAGTTTCAATTTGTAGAGGAATTATGAGACTATACCATTTCAGTATATCATCAGAGACACCAGCAATCCATTTGAGTTGTCTGATGGAAAGTTCAGCAAGCTATTTCATTAGAATAAGCCAGCGACGTGAATTTTTCCGGTTATATGAATCGGCGAGTGAATGGGGCTCATGTCCAAAAAAATTTACGATCATTTTTGTAGTATGAGAGGCTTGGGTTCGATATAAGAACAATGTCGTTTGTTGAATTGATAATGTATTAAGCATTAACATAGAGAAATACAGATTATGGCATGTCGATGACACGACATATCCTAATCATAGTTGTCAACTCCTGACAACCCTTCTTCACATTCATACAGGAGGATTACTATATAACATTCCTTCCCAACTAAATGAAGTCTTGATATCGTATTGGAAGTCTCTTGTTTCTTGAGGGATTACGCCTCAAATTATTTTCCACCACTTCGCTCCCTGTACTTTTGCCAGATTCCTCGGATACACACTGTAGTTCCTCAGGAATAACTTCCGTTTCGGCGATAGCAGGATCATTTGAGGCGAGTTCTTGCAGTGGTTGATCCTGGCTCGATTCTGCACTGGATTTTTTTGGTGATGTAATAGCTCCTGAGACCTCGGATGATGTCGACTCCGCATTGCTAACGCGGGGTCTCATCTGATCAGCATGCTTTCTTTTCGGTGTTCCGTTTATGTCCACGATATAAGAGTATGGTCCCGTTTGCTTAACTATGTTGCCAGGAAGAGATCCTTTCCGTAAAGGATTGTTAACCCAAACTGGTTGTTGATCTTTGACACTTTGTGTTCTGACACCTCGATCATGATAGAGTTTCTGTTCCCATTTTGATTGTTCCATGTTCCTGGCAATATCTGGCTTGAGCTGATCAAAGAGAGTTCTTGGACGTTTATTCAGGATAAGTTCACTTATAGTTCGGCCAGTAGATCTTTGAAAAGTGTTGCGATACGCAAAAAGGAAATGATTCAGTCTATCTTTAATATCTAACGTCTTGTCACTTGCAGACATTCGTTCTTTGAATGTTCGAACAGCTCGTTCGGCTAAACCATTCGATTTTGGGTGATATGGCGTCACTAGTATGTGAGAAATGTTTTTCTCACAACAAAACTGTTTAAAATCGATAGAAGTGAGTTGTGGTCCATTATCAGACACAATGAATTTCGGAAGTCCAAATCGGGCGAATACTTCTGTCAATGCGCCAATTGTTTTCTGAGTTGTGATGTTCTTCATGGAAATCACTTCTAACCATCGTGTATAAGCATCTATTATGATAAGCCACATTTTCCCTTCATAGGGACCAGCAAAGTCAATATGAATTCGAAACCATGGTTCAGGCGGAGAACTCCATGGATATAAAGGAACACTTCTGTCATTTTGCTTCGATTCTTGACAAGTAGAACACGAATTCATATGCTTAACCAGATCCATATCTATATTCGGCCAATAAACATGGTATCGTGCCATGGATTGCATTGCGCTTATTCCTGGGTGTCCATCATGCAGCATTTGGAGAATATCGTGATGCAGAGCTTCAGGAATACATATTCTACCTTTCCATAATAATATATTCTCCTCGAATGAAAGCTCATAACGTTTCTCATAGAATGGAATTATTTCTTCTGAAATGTTCTTTCTATCCGGTCAATAACAATTTAAAAATCTAACAACCTGCTGAAATTGTTTGTCTTTAATTGTTTCGTCTCTGAGTCGTTTTTTAGTTACTGGTAGATTTCTCATACGTAGATGAAGAAGATGGCGTCGCTTCGGTAATCCCATTTCTTCGGCAAGAGACAAATGGGAATTTTCTAAAGGAAGACGTGAAAGAGCATCGGCTGCAGAATTATCTTTGCCACATTGATAGACTATTGTATAATTGTAACTGTTCAATAACATAGCCCATCGAAGTAGTCTGTTGCACACTATTTTTGGTGTCTCTCTGTTTTCTCCAAAAATGCGCTCGAGAGGTTTGTGATCAGTCATCAAAAGAAATTTGCGTCCATAAAGATATTGGTGAAATTTGGTGACGGCAAAAACTAATGCCAATGCTTCTTTATCTATCGTAGCATATCTCATTTCCACGTCTGTGAATTTACGAGAGGCAAAAACTATGGGTTTCATACTCCCATCTGCAAATTTGTGGAAAAGAACTGCACCTGCGCCCTTGTTACTTGCGTCGCTGGTCACTATCAATGGTAAATCATGACTGTAGTGCACCAGGGTGTCATTTGGATTTGAGGTGAGCATATCTTTCAAACTCTGGAATATTCTTTCCTCTTCAACATTCCATTCCCATGATTGACCTTTTTTAAGTAGTCGATACAGTGGAATACATCTGACATGTAATTTTTCTATAAATCTTCCATAATAGGTTATAGAGCTCAAAAATGGCCTCAGTTCACTAATATTCGTGGGCGAAGGCATATTTTGGATGGCATCAATGCGTTCTGGGTTGGGATGGAGTCCATCACGATCAATTTTATGTCCTAAGTAGATGACGCTATCTTGAAGCCATCGGCATTTAGATGTCTGCGTTCTTATTCCCGCTGTATGAAGACGATGCAGAACTTCTCGTAAACGCTGAATGTGTTGTGTCGTATTAGGAGCTGTTATCAAGATGTCATCTAGGTAGCAAGCTACTCCTTCTAGTCCAGAAAGTATTTGGTCCATGGTTCTCTGGAACAATGCCGGAGCGAAAGATACGCCAAATGGAAGTCGCTTATATGCATAATAACCACGATGCGTTATGATTATTAAAAATTTCTGAGAATCTGGATGTACTTTGAGCTGAAGGTAGGCATCTTTCAAATCGATGGTAGTAAAATGTTGTCCTCCACTTAATTTTGCAGTGATATCTTCAAATCGTGGCAGCGGATAGTTATCGATTTGAACATGAGGATTGATGGTCACACGGAAATCTCCACATATGCGCACATTTCCATTAGATTTCATGGCTATGACGACAGGAGAAGCCCATTCGACAGGAGTACATGAAGTGTCGATCGGCTCTATCACATCGTCATTTACAAGTCTATCAATTTCAGCGCTCACTTGTTCTTGCAAAGGTATCGGTACATTTCTTGCTCGGAAAGATTTTGGAGTAACATCAGGATGTATATGGATCTTTGCTGAGTAACCTTTGATGGCTCCCAACTGTCCATTGAAAAGTTCTTGAAACTCTGATAACAATTTATCAATCTGGGATTCTGGTTGCTGATTGAAATCTACATCTTCATGGGAAATAGGATCATTTTCAGTTTCATTTTTGGTTCCACTGGTAGATTTTACATTACATAATTTTGAACCAGGTGGAAGCATCAGTTGAAAAGCTAAACACCAGTCTAGTCCAAATAGTGGAAAATCATTGGATTGTACCACATACAAAGGGAGAGTCAATTCCTTACCAAATGCTCTAACGTTTATTGTAGCTATACCTTTGGTCGGTATCTCCAAATCTGTGTAGGCAATTAGGTTTTTTGTAGGTTTCAATTTGGGTTTACCGATAGTCCTCCAAAGTCTTCTTCCTATGACAGAATGTGCGGCTCCAGTATCGTAGAGCATATCGACTTTAACATTGTTGATGTAAGAACTAATCATGACTCGTTTGCTAGAACCTACGTTTCGGATATTGGTCGTATCTGATGAACTGCTACTATCTTCAGATTCGTTTTCTTGATTCTCGTCGATATCTTCTCTAATATGTCTTGTACTTTGTTTCTTTTGTTTAATTATTTTAGCATTACCAGCAGTTATACAAACTCGTGCAAAATGATTATATTCAGAACAACTGGCACACATTTTTCCAAATGCTGGACAGTCCTTCTTGTTTTTGTGTTTAAAATTCCCACAAAATATACAATCTTTGCTGGGGTCTAAAACGGGTTTTCCTGAATATTTTTCTGACTGTTGAGATTGTTTGTTTGCTGTGCCATGTTTGCTTATTCGTTTATTAATGTAATTTGTTTGACTGTTATGATGTGGTTGTGACAAACAAGATAAACGTTTCGACTGTATAGATGCTTGTTCAAAAACTGTTGCTGAAGCTTGAACTTCTTCTAATGTTGCTGAGTTTGTAGGGTGTGCCCTAATTAATTGTTCTTGCCATTCTGGACAATTTATTCCAACCATCAGTTGGTCACGTAATCTTTCTTGAAGGCTGTTACCAAAATCACAATTTCCTGCTAATCCTCGTAATGCTGTTACGAACTGTGTTACAGATTCATACTCATTCCGGAATCTGGATGCAAAACTAATTCTTTCTGCAAATATATATGTTTGTTTTCCATAGTAGTTTTTCAGGATTCGTTTGAGATCATCATAAGATTTGTTGTTCACTGGTAATGGTTTGAAATGATCAACTAGAATACGAAACGGTTCTGGGCCTATTCTTGATAGAAGTAGGTTCCTTCTTTGTTGGCCCGTTTCAGCAGTAAGGAATCCATGGATCTCTAGCTCCATCTCGAATCTTTGGATGTAATATTCCCATTCTTCCTTATTGTTGGAATCGTATCTATCGAACTGGAAATTCCTAGCATTACCTTCCGTCATTATTTGTTTTATACTGATTCGATATATTATATATTTCTGTTTCGTCGTTTGTGCTCCGTATCTCACTTAACTGCTTGTTTCTCAAATTGAAGGGTTACTCGGCCGTTCCGATTGAAAACTACCTCGTCGCCAAAATGTAGTATGAGAGGCTTGGGTTCGATATAAGAACAATGTCGTTTGTTGAATTGATAATGTATTAAGCATTAACATAGAGAAATACAGATTATGGCATGTCGATGACACGACATAATCCTAATCATAGTTGTCAACTCCTGACAACCCTTCTTCACATTCATACAGGAGGATTACTATATAACAATTTTCATCCGGCTTTTGGTTGTTTTCTTATTTCGGCACATGATTGATTACTTGCACAAGGACGATCCCAACAAGGAATTCACCAAATACAAACAATCTGTCAATTTGAATAATATAATTTTAAAAATGTCACTGCAGGACAGACTAATTTGGGAAATTAGATAATCATAAACTCTTCTTCTTCATGAAATAATGGCAATAACGGTACCTAACACTTATAAAATGACTTGAAAACATTGTTTTCAGCTCAAAAATTCTCAATTTTTCAACAATATTGCTATCTCTTGAACTTATAACCAATCTTGCAGTTACATTATCATAAAAATATTGTTTTCTTAGCAATGTTATAAACAAGATCCGAATAGAATGTATTTTAGGGCCGGCTGGCTGCCACCTGGACAACTCGACAACTCGTGTTATCTGGAAAGTGTGCTTAACTTCAGGCAAGTAGGTAGGTATACCCCAATATACCCTCTCAGGAAAACAAACGATTTACATGCAAGCAAAATAGGTATAGGTACCTATCAGAAATAATCTGAATAAATCCATGAGTAATGTATCACATTTGCGTTTGTGGTAAAGCTTTTTCGTGAATCTAATCTAACTGTGAAAATACCGTAACCACTTCCTCTAAATTTGACTTCAAGGTCAATAATCGACATGACTGAAGTTCGTCTGAACACATTTCTAGATTCATCAGCGAAACGAGATGCAAAGCGCGGAATAAAAAGCAGAAGGCCTTGATCTTTTATAGAATTGCCCGCAGCCAGTCGGGAGCATGATGCTATGAAACATCAGTCAAAACTGGTTAGGATTATACGATACGACGTAGAAGTACAGGGTATTATTATTATTAGACTGCGAGCTGAGAATTTATTGACGATATACCAAAATATCAAAATAATATTCTTTTGTAGATATCAAAGTAGCGACATATATTTCAGACAGTGGCGTAGCGAGACAGATAATCGGGAAATAGAAAAAAATACGTGAAAATGCAGCTATGTGGTTTGCAGTGGCGTGCCGTGAGTCACAGTTGTTTTAATTTCCACTGAACAGACACTCAATGTATGTGTTTTTTCTTCAATAGTTGATGCAGCATATTCTTTCGAATGGAGTTACAAAAATGTGAAATACCATCAATGATTACCATTATGTATTCAAAATATTGGTATCATCAAAATGATTCCAAAATCAAATTAAAACTATCAAATATTCGGGACACTCATAAAAAGACGTAAATTTTCACAGTAGGTGTATTCAACCTGTAACCGTTTTAATGCTTCCATTCTAGTTCAGTAAAGTTAAACATGAAAAGGGAGTCGTGCTTGCAAAAGATCCGGTCGTTATGAATTCTTTATATGTTGTTAGGACCTAAACCAATATCAAAAAACCAGATTTGCAATCTCCAAACTGCTGTGCGAGCGGCGGTATACCAAAAAAAACTGAAATTTTCGGACGTTTTTCAGTTTTCTCTCAATATCTCAGAGAAGGGAGAGTTTGACCAGTATAGTCACCATCTACACTTTTAAATTGAACTAAATTTTCTATAATTTGAGGCCAAGATGAGCTTCATACAACTATTGGTTCCCAAGATACAGTTCTTTGAAAATAGGCAATTTTTTCGAAAAAGTGAAATTTCTCCAGAATGGTCACATATTTTGTGAGTTATCTTCTATTATATGCTTCCCACGTGAAATATCATATTTAATGAAGTTGGAGAGAATTCAATAAGCTTTGTTGCTGAGTTCAACATTGATAGGCGCCCAGTAATGAATATGAATGAGATATAATAAAAAAAATATTCCTGAAATGAAAACAAACAAAAAACAGGTTGTGACTTAGGGCCCCTACAGTCCTACCATAGCTACGCCATCATTGTTTTCAGACTCATGAATTCGATCATATGCATTATGAGGCCTGTTCGTTTGTGTTTGCTCCATACCAATATGTTGCTACACTTGAAAACAGGTTATTTCATGCAGTAGACGAAATTAATTTCACTTGAGAAAGAGAAAATTGTATTATACAGTCTCGTGTATAGTTAATGAAATAAGTCACATATACAGAGAAGTGCACAAAAAACGACCAGTCCTGTAAATTCTGACACATTCGAAGTCAGACTTTGAATGGTGGGTAGCATTGATTATTTATTGGCAAAACATTTTCTGTTCTATTACTTCCGGTTCAAACGGAAACAACCCCAACTTTTGATTTTTCAATAGACACCCTGTATTTTTTTAATATTTGGATTCAGGGGATTGTTTTACACACATAAATAACATTTATTTACAACCATATGTAATGTTCTTCCCGCCCTCACTCTTGTAATATTTTAGGTATGTTCAGAACGAAACAGAGATTCATCAATTTTGATCGAAATATGATGGTTGTAAATAATAGATATTCACGATACGAGTATCGTAAAGACTCATAATGCGATATGAGATGGGAAAGTTGTCGAACACATTATGAAATAAAAAATATCATTCTCCAACATTCTTTTTTTTTTATCCGGGAACATTAGATATTAGAATGGATAAATACTTATCTTTCACGGCAGGCAGGTGGTCCGAACAAAATAGGTGTTCTAGATTGTTAGGTAAGCGTGGGTATAAACTTCCAATCTATGTATAAACAAACTAAAAATTGGAATATGAGAACATTAATATAATGCGAACTGATTCAAGACAATAATGTTCTACTCACATAATACCATCATCCGCCATCATCCAAAGAACTGGAAACAAGAAACAAACTGAATGGACTGGAAAAAATTAACAGGTATCGAAGAAGCGAAAGCGAGCGAAAACAAGAAACAAATGACCACTCGAATGACCACTAACCTGCAAATCATATTCTTCTTCTTCACTTCTTCTTTTTTCCTTTGAAACATTTCCACGTCCGTACATAAATGTCCTTACTTTATCTTGCCACGCCTGGCTTTAGAGCCGGCTGTGATCTTGTTGGATGTTTGGAATATTTACACAATCATGCATGTCTTTTATAGGAACACTACTTGTTAATCTTGTCAATTATCAATTTTCAACACATTTTTAATCAATCGAATTATACATACATCATTTTAAAAATATATTTTCCGAATATACGATTGAGAATATTTACAAATCATTCTAGAAAAGTATTCCTGGATTATTCTGAAAACATTCAGATGTTCCCGGAATATCCATATAATAATCTAAGGAAATATCTATGGATTATTCCCTTAGGAGATTTTCTGAATATTCTTAGAACAATTTGTGCTATCTGGGATAGTACAATATTTTACCTACTACCAAAAACGCTAATTATTTAATCAAAAATAAGGGTTGGGCGTATACATACTTGTCATGAATTTATTGTGTTTTCGGTTGTCAATCATTCTTCAAACTATCAACTTTGACGCGTGCATTTCAATTTGAGAAAAATTTATCGAAAAAATTCCGATCACGAATTTATTGATCCATATATAGAAATTGCGGAAAATCAAGCAATTTATACTTCAGTATCTGCTATATTTAGGATCAATTAGTTCTTATTTCTGTTTTCTTTGACTAAAACAATGGAAATTGAAATTGTGTTTTCACTTTACCGCACTAGTAAAGTAACACTTTACAGCACTTGTGCGGTAAAGTATCTCATTACGATACTAGAATCAGTGTCGTAATGTTTAATATTACATATTGGTAGTAGGTAAAATAGTATACAAACCTTGGTGAGAAGTTTCATTCTCGAGATCATAGCTTACTATCTAATCTCACGACAGGAATGAATCTCTTCCCACCTCGGTGTTTAATATACTATTTTTGATCAGAATGCTGAAATAAATAGGGTGTCTTATGTGCAAATTGAAAGTTGGGACTGTTTCCGGTTGAACCGGAAGTGATATGAGAAATATGTTCTGTCAATAAAAAGCGATGTGGTATATACTTATTCAGCATCAAATTTCAAAATCCGACCTCGATGGAAAAGTTACACACTGAGGAAAAAATTTAGTCCTGCCATAAGGGTGTAACGGTTTTTGCATTATTACGTACGTAACACCTTTAAATATCCATGAAATACCTTCATCACGTATGAAACAGCATCATAGCAGATATTCTGGTTGGTCTCAACATCATTCCATGAAATGGTATTTCCGTAATATCATTACACTGGATATGGCTTACGTAATCATGATGAAATACCAAGAGTGAGTTCAGTAAGGATAATACACATTGCGGATACTGCTTGTAAGTGTATAACATACAACGAAGGGATGAGTATGTGCCTTTAGAGCAGATTAACTGATCATGATCCTGTACGGCAGAATATACCAGATTTACGTTCCTTAAAACAGTATAGTTGCCGCAGATGTGTCTTTCAAGCATAATACCGAATCCGTATCCTGTACGGCAGAATATACCTGAGGATACGTTCCTCATAACAGTAGATCTCGCCGCATATTTATCGTCCAAGCAGAATACCCGATCCTTCTCCTGTACGGCAAAATATACTAGATGATACGTTGCTTATAACAGTTTATGTTATGTGTGTTCTAAGCAGAATACCTGATCATTATTCTGTACAACAGAATATACCAGATGATAGATTTCTCATAACATTATTTTGCCGCATATTATATTGATTGTGTCTTCCAAGCAGAGAACCTTATCCTTATCTTGCATGGCAAAAAAAACATGAAAAAACTTAGTCCAATCGTGAGGATAAAACGGTTCTTGCACTATCAATATATACCTATCATAACATTGATAATTATTATAAAAAAAATATTTCATCATGTAGGTTTCTATACTTATTCACCATCAGGAGCACGAATGGCATGATTTGCGTGTCAAGCACGTACCTATACATCGGTGTTTTTGTAAGATTGAGATTAAAACAGTATATTTTTTTCTCACCCTGATGGTCATCACAATTTAATCTTCAAGACATTGTTCAGCCCCGCATCGCCATAATAGTATTACCTGATGATAATGTTACCTACTCAATTCATTTGTATGTTGTAATTTTGTATACGTGCAAGTCAAAATGCTGAATTGCATCACTCAGTGGTAACACCATTCTTTCTGGTTCTAATATACGGCCGCTTAGCTAATCGGAACTGAAGTCATTCGATCTGCACCACCCTGCAGATTGAAATTACCTTAAAAGCAGTTAAAAATCCACGCGGACTGCGATGCATCGACGCATTAATTGTGGAAACATAGATCAAAGGGCTCATTCACATTTAAGCTCGAAGGTGTTCGGTCAGTTCAGTTTTGTGGTTTGCAAATAGTACTTACCTATGGACGAAGAAACCAAATATCTTCTGCAGACTTGGGGTGTCCCTGAGTTAATTAAAACATTTGAAGGTAAGAATAATTTCCATAAGTAATTCATTTTCTGTTAATTCATTCCTTTGGTATAAGGTATGTATAGTGTATGCCTACAGTGCTTGTTGATGGCTTTTCAACATTTTGAACTCATGATTATTATTACATCATTATATAACCCATCATCCATATTAACAAAGCATAATACAATCGTGAGGAGAGGGTTTCAATTTCTGCAAATAAAAAACTGATGCTCAAGTATTTCATTCTATTTCAAAATTTTAAAGGGTTCCATTTTTTTACTATTGCCTATATATGGCCGACTGGTGTAGGCACACACACTTTCGTGTTACAATATCTTTGTTATAGCGGTCCAAGTATAATGAATATTCACTTTGATTGAAAACAGCCATCATCATTATTTGTTACATACCAAAAATTATACTGCTGCTACGTGAAACAACAAATAGTACCTATATTGTTTAGGAGCACCGAATAGGCGAATACTGCAAATCCAACGAGTGGGAAATAGCATTCCGTGCGAGTTATACACTATACTTTTTCTACGGTTGGAACAGATGACATAAAAAGTTGTTATCGCTACGACTCATGCTGCAAACTTCTTTCTCGTGGGAAATTAGCATTTCGTGCGAGTTAAACCACAGTTATACACTATACTCTTTCTACGGCTGTAACAGATAACAGCGAAATTTTTTATTTCTTCGGCTTGTAGTCATCTGGTTTTCGTCATTGCTTGAAATTTGATAATATTTCATGGGAGATGAGATTTTCTGAAATAATAACACAATGGATCGAGTCATTGTGATGTCAGATACGGAAATGAAATTGATGACATACAAAAATTACCTCATTGATTCATCGAACATAGTAAAACAAGAGCAATTTTGTTTTATATAGCCGTAGAAAAAGCTATTTTGTGTCATATAGCCGTAGAAAAAATTACTTGTGTGCCTACAGGCGGCCTTTAGAAATATGTCAAGAGTCACGTCTTCTGGAAATGCGTAAATTAGCTAACTGTGAATTCAACAAATGAAATTCCATGAGGTTGGAGGGTTATTAGAAATTGTGAGGGATACTTTGGGATATTTCTAGTGTAGTAAATAACCAAAAATTAATTGATTTGGGATATTTCTAGTGTAGTAAATGCGTTTAGGTATACCTATTATTTTTACATAACAAGAATGCAACTAATAATGTTATTTCCTTTATGCAGGGCATTTGATTGATACGGCAACATTAAGATTGTTGAATGAAGGAGATTTTGAGAGCATTGTCAAACCTATAGGGTTTTAGGGTGAGTTAATTTCAGAGTACCTATATCATCCTCTTCATAGATCGAAATTCATGATTCGTTTGTGTTATTTTTATTTTTATCTTATTCGGAAATGCGCGCAAGAGGTTGCACCTATATATTCCCGTGGCGAAATTCAATTTTTACTGCATGGTGAAAACTTCACGATATACGAAACACCCAGTTAAAATATATGAATATCAAGTATGGAATACATTCATCTTTCATGAGATATGAAATACTGAAATCTATTATGTTATGTATACGGAAATCAAATTATACAGGGTGTATCTAAATAACATCGAGAAAATTTAAGGGGTGATTCTGTGATGAAATTGAAGGTGGGTATTTGGTATAACATTTTTTGATAAACCTCTCCTCGCAAAGGAAACACCCCACCGGAGATTTGAAAAAAAAAGTTTTCTGTATATCAAGCTGAAGACACGAATCTTGGTGAATATTTGTTTATAAAACTACACATTTTGAAATGTTTTCAACCCTGGGTATGCTTACAAGGGGTTATAATATTCAATCCCTGAGATTTTTTTCTTCCAACTTCATTCGGATAACAATTTTTCTAAAAAAAAAAACGTGGCGAAAAAGCCCAATTGATTCACTAACTTTTTTATCTCTAAAAGATTTTTCGAAAACTTGAGCATTTGCCAAAAAAAGTTAAGACCTTCTGAACATACTTGTTTGAGAACATTGCATTGTTGACAAATAATATTTACCAAGTTTCGAGTCTTTAGCTTAATATACAGGGGAAATAAAAAAGATAAACAATTTTCATTTGATTTTCAGAAGAGTGTAACTTTTCCGATGAGAGGTTTTTCAAAAAATTGTATACCAAATACTCACCTTAATTTTTATCACAGAATCATCCTTCAATTTTTCTTGGTGTAATTCAGATGCACCCTGTATATTAATTCCAAATGAGTCATAGACTTATTCAAAACAGAACAGAACTTTATTTTATTCAACAAAATTCTTAGATGACGTGAAATAGATTCTGTTGATTCAACAATCATTCTTCTAAATTTTCTGAGATATTTTTTCATCGTTTTCATAAATGAAGATATTAGTGTAATTATTATTAAACAGATGATTTGTCCCAAAATGTCACTGCGTTTGAAAACTTGACTATTCCGTGAAAGAATTCTGCCACCCAAATGATATCGGGCAGAACTTCACAAATAATAATCTTAATGATTTTCAATTTTTTAGAACCTGGGAAGAACAATAGTGGCATAGCGATACTTCTCCTGCTGCCTTATTTTTTGAGTGTACCACCTGCAATCAAGAAGCAGGGGAAACAAACTTGGAAACCCTCACGATCCGAGGTAAGGGATGCTTTTATAACCCAAGTTCCGACTGAGGCAGACATACTGCGGACTTTGGAGGCTCGAAAAAATAAATATAAAGGGTTAGGCCGATCTTTTCAACCTTTGATTGTCATTGTTGGTCAAACCTTGGAAGAGGCAAACAGATTTCATGTCATAGTAGATGACACAATTTATAATTTTACTTCCGCAATAGGGGCGGTTGACGGGGCTTTCAAAATTTTTCATGCAACTGGAGCTTGTTATCCAGAAGAGGCAACCGACTTGTGGCTTTTGATCCAAGTCGCTTTCTATAAGATAAGAACAAAGTACGATAGGCTGTCTCAATCCATCAAACATTTGTTGACAGACTTGGGACAACCTTTTGAATAATGTTTAAATGCTATGGCTGTCACCGATTATTTCAGTTGTCCTATAGATTAGTGAAACATATGAGATCGCAGTGTGCATCTTTGGCTGGTACTAGAGAATTACATTGTGGTCAAGATTCTTGTTCAAGGCATTTTTCAACTTTCTCTTCCTTACGCAAACACTTAGACAAATGTCATAAAGTCAGACCAGTTTCTTCTATAGTGGGAAGTCAGGTGGAACATTTGCCATCCTCATCATGCGAAGCTTCTACTTATGCCGTTCAGGAAGAGGTACCCACAAGTTTACCTAAAAATGTACTCGAATCACATATAGCAGCATTTTTGTCCTCTCTTTATAGTCAACCAGGTGTTTCTCGTAGATTAGTGCAACATGTATCTGTTGAGCTATCTGAGTTAATGGCGAAGTCTAAGAATCAAATTCTCAATAGTGTGTACCAGTCTCTTGATGTTCAGGGTATCGATTTGCCAAACGATATTAAGTTGACCTTTGAAAGAGTTCTTACTGATTATGCCAAAAGTGGCTCCCATTTGTTAACCGAATACAAGCGTTTTCAACTATTCGAAAAAATGGGAACATATATTCCTCCTCTTGAGGTGACTGTAGGGCAGCGCATGGAACCTAGACGCACATTGTTAGGGTTCAATCTAGTACCTGCACCTTGCACAATGCAGGTTATACCGATCGCAGAAGTATTCCAAAACTTTTTTTCAATGCCTGGTATCTTGAAGGATATTTTAGAACACTTAGATTACCTCAAGCATTCAACTGGCGATATTGAAAATATCATGCAGGGCAGAGTATGGCGAGACATCATGGCCAAGGAAGGAGATGGAGATCACTTGAATCTGCCTTTGATATTATTTTATGACGATTTTGAAGTCGGGAACCCTCTGGGTAGTCATGCGACAGTACATAAATTGGGTGGAGTATATTTATCGCTTCCATTTCTCCCAGGTCATTATGTTTCTCAGCTCGATAATATTTTCATTATTGCACTCTTTCATGCATCAGACAGAGTCGATTTTGGAAACAATATGGTGTTTCAAAAAGTTATTGAAGTGTTGAATAATTTGCGCAACAATGGCATAAATGTTACAACAGATGCCTATACGGGTACCATCAAGTTTCACGTTGCTTGTATCACAGGAGACAACCTTGGTTTAAATGGAATTCTTGGTTTTGTAGAGAGTTTTGTAGCGAATCATTCCTGCCGGATATGTTCAGCACATAGAGAAGAAACTAAATATATGTTATACGAGGACAAAGTTTTATTAAGATCACCAGAAAGCTACGGAAGGGATGTATTTTTAGGAAACTATTCAGAAACTGGCATCAAGGAACGGTGTGTTTTTCTCAATTCATTAGATGGTTTTCAACTTTTTGAACATGTCTCCGTTGATCTCCTCCATGATTTTTTAGAAGGTGCTTGTCGATATGTTATGTCTTATGTTGTACAATTTCTCGTGCAAGAATCTAAGCTCGTGCCGTTGAACATCATGCAGAGCAAAATAGCTAGTTTCAATTATGGCCCAGACTCAGGTTCTAAGCCCACGAATTGTCTTATTGTTGATGGTAGCACTTTGAAATTGAAAACGTCAGCTGCCGAGATGATGACTTTAGTCAGATATTTTGGTATTTTAGTAGGTTACTATGTTCCTAATGACTGTGAAGTATGGGATTTGTATATATATTTGAGGAGGATTTTGGATAGACTGGTGAACCCTAGAGTTAGTAATGAATCTTCACAACAATTGCAATTTTGGGTTGCGGGACTGAATGAATTGTATATTAAACTCACACAGTCTGCACTCAAACCCAAGTTTCATTTCCTCGTGCATTATCCAGAGATGCTCCTTAAGTTTGGTCCACTAACCCAGATTTGGACGATGCGTTTCGAAGGTAAACACAGAGCCTCCAAAATAACGGCTCGATCCTCTTCCAGTCGAGTGAATATTTGCAAAACAATTGCGATTAAAAATCAATTAGCATTGAATGACATTCTCATAAATAATCGATTCTTCAGCAAGATGATTTGTGGAAAGAAGATCAAAATTGAAGCTAATGCTCTTCCATCCAACTTCACTCAAGAAAAGCTCGATTTACTAGGTAGTCACTTGTATTCTGTACGATGGGTTAAGATAAAGGGTTTCAAATTAGAGATATCCTCAGTCGTTACCATCGATCTATGCATTGATACATTCAAGCCCCTATTTGCGGAAGTAAAAGAATTATATGTGAACAATAACGACAATGTATTTCTTTCATGTAAACTTCTCGAAACTATCGACTTTGATTTACATTACTATGCCTATAATGTATGCAACACTACTGAAACTGTTTTCATGGAGTCCAGTTCTCTCTTTTCTTGTATGCCAAATACATTAACAGTAATGAATGACCTGAAGTCGTATGTGACAGTCAGAATGCCATTGGATTGACATATTATTTTGTATTATGTACCTATACATATATCTTAAGTTACCACTGTTATTTTGGATTGAAGTATGAGGAAACTATATATTTGATTTTTATGTTTCAATATTAGAATATAATATATTTATATATAATAGATCATCAAATGGATTTGATTGTTCATTTATATTCTTTGTAATCAATTCTCAATAAAATTCCAGAAACGAATAATTTGTATTATGATTAGACACACTATTGCATGTTATATGCGACCAAAAGTGAAGTGGCCCATCCTATGTCTAAATCTAAAATTTTTAATTCCAGATTACCTGACCCTACATTACAGGCTTACTGACATAAAATGCCCTAAGCCATACCACCATTATCTAATATTCGATTTTGAAAAACAAAAAAACGAATGAAAATACTCATGCAGATAATACAAGGTGGCACAAGCATTTTTTTCCCAATTTAAACAAAGACAGTGGCTGTCAACTATCTTTTTACAATTGGCAACATATATCTCTTTTCATTTTTTTTCCTGAATACAATGATATACCAACAAGGCGAAATTAGATGAATGAAATTGTTGCTCCGCCGACAAGAAATGGATCTCCTTATTACATTTCCTATTGAGTAATCAACCGTATAGAGTCTGTCTCTTGTAAAAGAAGACATTATAATGTCAAGAAACTGATTTATTGAAAATAAATGTATTTATATAGGTAGGTAATTCCAAACTGGAAAATGAAATGAGTAGATCCACGTCTTGTCAACGGAACAATACATTTTTCCAACTAATTTTGCGCGAAATTCAACTTCTTCTACATCATTGTATTGAATAAAAACTCCATCAGAAAATTGAGAGAATATAATTATGATGCCATCAGAAGAAAATGAAAGAATATAATCATGATGCAATTTAAAAAAAAAAAAAGTTGGTGCCACCCTAGTACCTATCTGATGAGTTATTTCATTTACTTATTAGTTTTTCGAAATCGGATAATACATAGCAGCGCTATGACTTGGGGCGTTCTTTGTCAGTCAGCCTGTAATATGTGTCATTCGAAATATTCTCCTGATAATCATTCCAATCTTAATGTGCTATTGTGGAATATGTCATTACAGTGATTGTTTCATATTAACTTACTATGCAGTGAAATCAGATGGTAGGTGACTCAGTTGGTGAAATACGTAAATCAGGATCCATCTATATACTTTATGGTTACTTTGGTAAGTAGAATCTGCATTTTGTTTTTGCGGTATTCTTATGAATACATATAAAGAAAATTCATCAGGGGTGATTTCTTCTGATATTTAGTCAAGATATAGTTCGTATAAATTATCTGTGTCCACAACAACCTAATTTCTGAAATACAGGACTATTGAAAATAGATTACAAATACATGTTTTGTTGGTTCTTCAAAAATCATAACGTTATTTCTTGTGGATGTTGAACTCTTTGCTTTATTTGGTTTGAAAATGTGATATCATCTGCTAACTACTCGGCTAACTATTTTGATTTATAGTTGCGGAATAAGTATACCTATATTGCTGTTTCTGATGAGAAATAAAAAATCGATACATCTTTTTATTCGATCCGACTCTCATTAATCTCTTTATCTCAGAATTTATTTATTCGTAATTCCAGACACACATACATTTATAGGAACTACAAGGTGATCAACGAGGAGACACATAGCCAAATGGTGAATATATAGGGGAAATTGACAAACTTTTTTGGACATCCATATTATGTGAAATTTCCATATAACTTTGATGGCTGATATTCCCGAAATGATTCATCGTAATCGTAGTTTCAATAGAGAAACGTCGCAGCCAACTTTCAGCAAATAACGATGAATCATTTCTGAAATATCGACCAACAAACTTGTATATATGGCAATTTCACATAATACCATGTATCTTGGTTATGGATGACCAAAAAAATTTTTCATATATATACATCAACCCGTATATATTTCCCCTATATACCATTTGGCGAAGTGAGTCTCATGAATCACCCTGTATATACTACATGGAATATCACACGGAATCGCCCCCTGAAATATCTTCGAAGACTTAGGAAACACTCTGTACAAATCGTCATTATACCAGGAAATAATGTATATTATAGCATTGAAGGAACTGTACTGCCTACCAGTATGTAGGTAAGGAAGGACGTATCCGTCAGATCTAGAAACAGTTTGAAATAACATGACAGGAATTCTGAAGTCTTTTTCACAGAATCATGAAATACACGTTTAAGAAGTTCATAATAGCAGGCTAGGTCCTAAAAGCAGACAGAATGTAAATTACATATATAATAAGGGCAGGAATATACTTCTTTGCAACAGCACTGAACATACTGCCTTGTAATGGCATTTCATCCTGTAATAATGAGGTAAATATAGTACGTACTCCAGTGCGGCACATAAAAGCAGATTGTATTATACAGAGAGCATTCAGAGAGTGATGAAATGTCTGTCTGTGATTTCTTTGTCAGCAGCCAGTTGAATACTTCATAACTGGTGATGTAATCCAGAATGTGCAACCTGTGATACACTGCTGTATATGACGTCATTAGTTTTGACGTCAGAAATATTTACATTCCTGTACTGCAAGAACAGCATTATGCGCATACATTACCAAGCATGGTGAAACGTATTTGTTGCATATTATCCCCGTTTAACCATTATTTAAGTCAGGAGGACCCATATTTAAAGCGCATACGTACATATTTTTTCCTCAGTGCAACACTGACCGTGTCTTGTGTACTTCTCTGTATACTAAGTAATTTCATTCTGATTGTTCTCACTCTCTGGCTTCACGTTTTCATTCTCTTCGGCTTTGAGGGTCCTGGCAAAGGTTCTTCGAACCACGAATTTCTTGGAGTTAGAGGTATGCTGGGACAAAATATATCCCGCTCTGCAATGGGCTTATGGTTTGTGGTACTACGGTTTATTTTCACTCCCGCCCCATATTACTCACTTATTATGTTCTTTTGAATCATATGTTCTAAGCTGAAGCGAATAAAACCGAGAATAAAACACTCGAAACTTGTTCCGTACGTTGTGTTTCTCCTCTCGAATTCCGGCTGCAAATTCCATGCTTATCATGTTATTACATTTTTTGTTGCATTAAATACTATCTAGGCAACATAGGTAACCTACTTGTTAAATTTTTCCAACTTATATGTTTATTTTTCGATCACAAAATGTGAAAATCTATACGCTGTTTGAAATTTGTCCCACCAACATGACCAAGACATTTTTCAAGGATAATGATGAGGAAAATGATGTCGAATTCAATTTTAACATCATACTGTCTGATATGGATACATGGGTCCCAGAAGATTTGATACCCCGATCGCGAAGTTTAAACCAGGGATAGAGAAAAAAAATGGTGTGGAGTGAATGAGATCGTTCAGCCAGAAGATTTCAATAGAACCTCTGGAGTGGCTCAAGATGGATAATCTCTCTCGTCAGTTCATCACGGACAAATTATTGAATCACATAGTTTTCCAGATCACTTTATATACTAAGCAGAATTATCAGACGACTGGAAAGACATATAAAGGAACAGATATTCATGAAATCTTTTCCTTGGATGCCGCTGTAGTCAACTCATTTATTCTTCACAGAATACTCTATATCTCTCAAAGTTATCAATGAAAGATTTGATCATTTAGTCGTCAATAAATATCAGTATCTTCATCGAGAACATCAATCGAATGGACGAGTCAAATAGAGAAAAACACTCAGCCAAAGCCCGGTAATGAGAGTCACACACGGTGCTCTTCAACCTATCCTAACAAGTCGAAAAAGATAATGCTCTTTGCAATTCAGGAAAGTTTGAAGTTGGCACAAACTGGTTGTGTGTTCCACTCTGTCTTGCAAAGAACTAAACATGTTTGCAGACGTGATTTGAAATGAGTCGATTTTCATGAAATCTTTCACCTTATGATGGAATGGTGGGTTAGATTTTGACCCACCGTTTTTTTGTAAGAATTGGAAAATTCCGAAATTATTTCATATTTGTTCGTATCTTTTTAGACATTTGGAGTTAGTTTGTTAATGAATCTCTTGAAAATCTGAAGAAAAATAAAGCTGTACATCTAGGGGGTGTTATATTTCGAAATTCCTGTACCTGAAAGAGTTAAACTGGAACGCTTTTGAGACATTTTCCTTTCCTTGTCAGTAGAGGCACGCCGCCGAACAGTTCAGCCTGACTTTCTGGTATCCACATTTGCCGCCACCACCACACAATCCTTGGTGCGCAATGACCAGGTTGAACAGAAGATGGTGTTGATACTCCTTAAAAGTCCCATGACACCCATCTACTGTTTTTCGGTCAAAGTTCTTGACCTAGACCTACTTGACAGAAGGATTCCTTTCAAAATTGCGGAATATAGGTCGCATTTTACATGTTGGCGAAATCCCAACTAATATTCAAGGTTGGTAGAACTGATGATAATTAAAATTCCCCAAAATTAGTTTCATACTTTCAAATTTATTTCCATTTGATCTGAGGTTATGTTATGAATGTTATTTTATTATTTTTTCTGGTGCGAGCGGTGTGTTAGCGCCATTTTCCGTTTTCTCTCATGAAAGAAATCTGTAAAAAGTGTCGCCATCTTACGGACAACTGAGAACTAATATGCTATCATTGCGGAATCTGCGGTCAAACGTTTTGGGAGAAACAAAACACTCTCTGTGATTACACCATGTTCTATCCACCTTGGCAATGACAAAATATCGTTATCAGTATGACCTCTGGTGCTGGTGGATCTTCGTTGTAATTGGCGCCAGGGTGTCTCCTACATGCTTTCAACCTCAATCTTTACGTTATTCCCGAGTCACTGAAGAACCTGGTAGTATAGGCGCAGTATATTTTCCTTTCAATATACTGTGGTATAGGGGCGCTAGAATAGTAGATTGTTTTATTAGGATCGAAAGTGACACTTTGTTTGACAAGCGAATTTTGCATTTGCGAGGTGGAGCGTCCAGCGAAACCTCTGAACTATTTGTAAGAAAAGAATGTCAAGAGAGGGTGAGATGCTCAAATATGAAGGGTTGATTACAGATACAATTGGTTTACACATTCTCATGTTTACCTTGAACTGGTGCCTCACTGCAGCCTTGATGTATTTTCGCTGTCGCTCGAGCCCTTACTTATACACGCTAAAGTCCATAAAAGCATAATTTTAGGCACTTGATACATAAATTATGCACTAGCGGGCCGTGAAGTTCACTTTACCGCCCGCTGTTCTCAAATTTCTTATATCAACATATCTGTGAACATATATCAATTCATGAAATACCTATATTCGCACTCTCAGCTAATTCTAATTCCAGCGGTATATTGTATACATCTACATCCAATTCCATATACCTATAACATTTTACTAATGCACTTCTTTGAGTAATTGCTTTCTTGCTGTCTGAATTGTTTAGCCAAAGGATGACCATTCAGTTTGTTAATTGGATGTATGTACATACCTATGGCAAGACAACAACCATCATCTTGCTTGACAACGTTAAAATTAAGTAGGCATACCTATACTGGGTCGTATGCATATTGGAACATTTTAAAGAATTAATCTCTTTCAGTGAGTACATAGTTTTATTCTATTACGATAATTGCGGTATTCGTATTCGTACGATAATTTTACGTAATGTATAAAGATGTGTTGTTTACTGAGATCTTGTCATTACTTTTGAGTCGGGAAATAAACCACTAGTGCATTAAATTTTTTATGTATCACGTGGGTAAAATGCGTTTCTTGCCTTCGACGTGTAACGGCCCTCGGGGCCATTAATCACGCCGCAGGCCATAAACGCCTACTTTACGGCCTTGATACATGAATGACTAATGAGATTTATGAGTCTTCTATTATTTCTCAAACGGTTTTGTAATCTCAAATAATTGAATAATTTGTTACAGGTGAAGAACGGTGATTGAATTCGATGGCTTTTAATTGATATACTGGTAAGTTATATATTTATATCCGAACATCTAAAGAGTATGTACAAATATTTCCCACTCGTGTATATTCGGTGCTTATGTACATCGATATTCAGTTTGGATTTGTAAATATTTCATCATCTCGTATACAAATTCGACCTAAGCAACTATATCTCATATTCATATCAGAGGTCATATCTATTCAGAACAGATATCCAAATATTCAATATTATCGATACAAATTCACGTAGGTACCCAATAGTTAAAAAATAATTTAGTGACAGTATCAAAATAGTTGAATGGATCACAAGAAATAGTACATTGTTTACCGGGTAGGAAAAGCTTAACATTCCTGGGCGACTGTGAAGGTTGCTAGTCGAGGCGCAAGCCGAGACTTAGCAACACAGAGTCCAGGAATGTGGCTTTTCCTACGAGGTAAACATACTATTTTTCCGCAAATCGTTTAAAATTGATTGATTTAAAAAAAACGCGATAATTTTATTCCCAAATAAATGGTGCTTTGAAATTCCTGATAAAATTACTTGGGTTACTATGGAAACGTATTGAGGTTGAATTGTCAAACTTGACGCTTATAAATTTAATTGCTGGTGTTCTCGAAAGTAAGATGATAAGTGATGATGAAATTTCCATTCCTGGGACTCCTCCAGAGCTGGTTGAGGCAGTGAATACTGCTTCATTAGAATTATTGCCAAAGAAATCAAGAGAAAAGTACGAAAATGCATACAGACGTTTTATGGATTATCGCATGAGTAAAAATACGAGTTCTTTCTCAGAAAATGTTGTAATGGCATACTTCCTAGACCTTTGTTTAAAGATGAAATCTTCAACATTATGGGCCAATTATTCAATGCTGAAGTCAACCCTTGCAATTAAACACAATGTAGATATATCTACATACTCGAAACTTCGTTCTTTATTGAAACGGCAAGCTCAAGGTTATAGGGCAAAGAAATCTAAGATTTTAACGAAAACGAAGAAAGAAATTGAAAAATTTATCCAGGAAGCTCCAGATAAAGAAAATTTAATGATTAAGGTAATTTATAAGGTTTTAATTTCTATTTAGATTATACCTTTATTTATTTTTTAGGTGGCTGTAATATTTGGTATTTCTGGGGCCTGTAGAATGGATGAGTTAGTCCGAATGACTGTACACGATATAGAAGACCTAGAATCTAAGCTTTTAATCAGCATATCTGATTAGAAAACCAACAAACCAAGATCATTTGTAATTAATCAGATCTACTTGAATGTTTATCGAAAGTATGTTTCGTTAAGTCCAGAAAATATGAACAGTGACCGATTTTTCTTCAAATATCAAAGCGGAAAGGGTTGTAGACAAGTGGTAGGAATTCATCAATTTAAAAAAATGCCCAAAATAGTTGCTACTTATTTGAACTTGGTAAATCCGACAGAATATACTGGTCACTGCTTTCGTCGGTCTTCTGCAACAATATTGGTTGACTCTGGTTTTGACATAACTAGTTTAAAGAGGCATGGCGGATGGAAGTCATCAAACGTTGCTGAAGGATATATCGAAGAATCGCTTAACAATAAGGTTGAGGTGGCAAATAAAATTTTCACAGTACAAAATATTCAACAAAATAACCCTACCACCCCGCAGGTTGTCCAAAATGTTTCTCATAGTTCTGACAGTGTTCCTCCAAAGTTCAATAATTGTACTAACTGTCAAATTACTGTATTAATATAACAAATTGATCTTAAAAATGTATTCAGCAATGACTTGATGTTTTCAAAATATAAATTAATTCCTTATAAGCAATGTGTTTTCAATCATTTATGTAGAACCCTAACAACTGTACGGAAATATCATTTCCTCACAGTAAGGAAATGACATTTCCTTACAGTAAGGAAGTCCTGACTTTTTCTTCAAGAAATTTTGACAGGAATGTCAAAATTTCCTAGCGATTTGCGGAAAAAAACATATATTTTAAATAATCCTATAATAACATCACGTGTCGGTCCTTTTCTAAAAAGCATTATAGCCCGTGTTCATTATCACCTAAATATAAAAAATACGATTATATTACCCTCTATATGTACGGATTTCTAACCTCATTTTGAGGTGAAAAGTTTGCATCAACATGTATCCTTAAAGGCATCAGGGGAATGGAAAATTGGTGGGACTTTTAAAAGTCTGCTGCGTAAAAAAATGCTTCTTCCTTATAATAGGGTAATAGGGTACTAAATTTTCCCACCATATCTATGCTCGGTATTTCCATCAGCAACACTCTTTCATGGGATAATCATGTCAGATCCATCGCAGAAGCTGCTTCACAAAACCTCGGATTCTTGTTCCGTGCCAAATGCTACTTTACACCTCAACAGCTTCTCATGATCTACAAAGCGCAGATACGGCCTGTTCTAGAATAATGTTCCCACATATGGGGTTCAGCACCGAAACATACGCTGATGCTCTTAGATTCCATCCAGAGAAGAGCCATTCGCCTGGTGGATGACGCCACACTCACTCGCTCTTTGACATCATTGGAACACCGTAGAAAGGTCGGCGACCTTTCACTTATTTTCTATCGATACTTCCACGGGAAATGTTCTTCGGAAATCTCTGCTATCATCCCTTCACTTGCAATACCAGTCAGACGAACTAGACAAGCCCAGTCAGCACATCCTTTCGTTGTCAACCTCGAAAGATGTCGAACAGCACTTTATCAAAACTCCTTCATCCATAGAACGGCTAGGCTCTGGAATTCATTGCCTGAGGAAGTATTCCCAAAAACATATAATCTCTAGAAGTTCAAAAAAAATTCCAATACCTACCCCTGTCCCTATCCTCTCTAGAAACGCACGATGTTTTTTGAACATTATAGGGATTTCCTTGTATGTGATGTTTGACTCAAAATATGAGAGGAACAATGAAAAGAATAATTTCAAAAATATTATAGTATAGGTACCCTATTGACAAAAAGTACTATTTTTATTATGCAGCAGATTTTTAAAAACGATCTCGAAATCGATTCATCTCGAAAATGGTTCTATGTAATTTCGGGACACCCTGTATATGGATTTTGTCATTCTTTTTCTGTCTCACCCGATACACACGTGGAATCATCACTGCATTGCATTCGCAATATTAGAATCATGTGGTAAAATAAGTACCTATAGAATTTGCAAGATAATTATGGGCAAACAATCACCAGCTCTGATTGCTGATATCCTAAAAATGAAAACTCATTATATTATTGCTAGACCTACCTGACTTGGAGAAAAGACCTATTATACAACAACACATGATAGTTATGAGCCACTATCTTGCCTAATTTGGTTGATGAAATCAAGTTCATTATTGTAATATGTAATATTCATAAGGATATTATCTATGTTCATTAAATAGTGCATTGAAGTTGAAGGTGTCATTTTGATAATTCACTCTCATGAAACTTGGCAACTGACCGAGTCGGTGCAAAAAGATGCACTGATGCAGATGCAGCTGCAAAAATAAGTTGAGATAATAAAACGGACTGCACACATTGACGGCTATTTTCATTATCTAGATCACTGACCTCATTCCTTTCATTTCAAAATAGAATAGGCATTCATTAGAGACGCTTCTTTCCACGATATTTTAAATTTCAATTGTAATTGCCGAAATTCTCTTATACTGAACTGGAATCCTCGATTTTATTGTCCGAATTCATAATCGTTTGTTGAAATTGTCAAAGCCGTCAAAGGATTACAAAATAAGATCAAAACTTGTTGAATGTTTCTTAACGGATCCCGTTTATTTTGGTCCTTCGCCAAAGCTGTAGGAAGAAACTTCACTTCCAGCTCGTTTCCTCCTCTAACCAAGGAAGATGGAACACTAGCCACAACTGCCCAGGAGAAAGCCAACATTTTTGCGCATTTATTTGCTAGAAATTCCACTCTGGATTCATCGGGAAAACAACCTACAAACAGTCCAAACATAACGCCAATTGACAGTCATAATATGCCCGAGATCACCTTTCGACAACGTACTATAAGGAATATTTTATTGGGTTCTCTGCCAGCTAGTTTCCTCTCAAACAGGTTTCTCCATGTAGTGGTCGACGGAGTTTCATCTTACTCTCTTATCATAAATGCTGGTGTTCCGCAACACTATTTCTAATCCATATCAACGATTTGTTGGAAGCAACTTCATGTCCAGTACACAGCTTCGCGGATGATAGTACCCTCCATACCGCCTTCTCTCCCAGGGCTCCTATACCAGCCAGGCAAATCAGAAACGAACGAGGGAGAAATGTTGACAACATGAATATGGACTTGGCATCAATTCTCGAAAGGGGATCCAATAACTTGGTACATTTCAATGCAAACAAAACACAAGCATGCCTTTTCTCTAGGAAAGCCGATCTCACTGTGTTCACCATAAGCTTTCAGGAGTAACCATACCTCTGAAGACATCCATTTCGATACTTGGTATTACTATCAGCAATAGCCTTTCTTGGGAAAATCACGTAAGATCAATTGCTAAAAGTGCATCCCAAAAACTTGGGCTTCTGTTTCGGGCCAGGAGCTATTCCACTTCCAGTCAGCTGCTTATGATCTATAAGGCACAGATTCGACCTGTCCTGGAATACTGTTCCTATATTTGCAGTGCAGCACCCAAACATACCCTGAAACTGTTGGATTCTGTCCAAAAAAGGGCAATTCGTCTCGTGGGGACGCCTCGCTCACAAACTCACTCACTTCTCTGGAACACCGTAGAAAAGTTGGCGATCTGGCTCTATTTCATAGATATTTTCATGGACGATGCTCTTCTGAAATATCAACAATTGTTCCTCCCTTGGCAGTCCCTGCGAGAGTAACCCGTC
Source organism: Phaedon cochleariae (assembly GCA_918026855.4). Classification (NCBI taxonomy): domain Eukaryota; kingdom Metazoa; phylum Arthropoda; class Insecta; order Coleoptera; family Chrysomelidae; genus Phaedon; species Phaedon cochleariae. The sequence continues at coordinate 15,154,007 of OU896710.1, read as the reverse complement.
GAGTTGAGACTTCGCACCCCTTCATGGTCACTTTGGAGACCTGCAGAACATCTTTCTCCAAAGACTCGTTCATCCAACGAACAGCGCGGCTCTGGAACACATTGCCAAGGAAGGTGTTCCCCGAGGCATATAACCTCCAGAAATTTAAGAGGAACACCAATTCCTACCTTATTTCCCTTGGTTCTCACCAGAACCAGAACATAAAAAAAGCGTAATAGCCTCACCAGGGGCTCTTGATTTCTTAATTATTTCACAAAATCAAACAGAATTAGATTTTAAATCTAATAGATACATTTTTTCGCTCTAAAGGATTTCAGCTTTTGCGCTTTTGGGGAGGGGGCTATTGAGGACAAAGTCCCACTCCAAGTTTTTTCTTTCTGCTGGACAATTAACAGCTAGAGTCCAACCAATTCTCAAAATAGGGAAGGGAAAATCTGCCCAGAACTATTATAATACGTTGTAGAAAATTCATTCGAGTGACTGCATACTATGTGGTTGTGAGTGAATTTACTGATTGAACTTTTTGAGTAAATTCTCAACTCAAACTAGATATTTCATCAAGTTTTCCTATCAATGAGAATGTTTACAACAAATTTGATTGAATCGGCTCCTGAATAACCATTTTATACAGTCAAATATCACCCTATTTCTTCTAAATCGGGCGTGGACCTAAATTGACATATTATTTCGTGGACCTAGAGTGAAATTTCACAAAATTTGTCTTTCAGTGTTGTCATATCCAGCTGTTATCAGTTATTTCCAGAGTGAATGAGAATCTGGGAAGCCGAGTGGAAATCTCAAGAATCAAAAATGATCGCCAATATAGCTTTTGCAATGGGGAAGACCACTGAGGGAAGAAATCTGTGCAAACCTCTTTCAATCGACGAATCATGATTTACGTTTGATCTATAATCAATATTATGAGTTGAAGTTGAAGGGAATCGAATCTATATCGTTTTGAAATCAGCATATTTCATTCGTTATTTCGAAAAGCCAAATATGATGGTAGAGCCGTGACGTATTAGACCCGCACTGTAGCTATCTCTCTCTGATACCTCGTCATTCTGCAGTGTTGCATTGTGATTGGTGAGTTCAAGGACAATGGGGTGTTGGGACTAAGACGTCGCACCAGTCTCACCAATGAATTGACAAAACTTCAAATGGCGCAGGGATTATGTGTTTTGAAATGGACATATTCTAATTCATTTTTTTCATCGTCTTAGCATGAATGAAAAAATTCAAAATTAATTCACTGGTAGTTTTTCAGTATAGAGTTCACGATAATTTCGTTTAAAAAAACCAGTGGTCTCTCCCATTGGAGATTCACTTGCCTACGTCACGCATATGGCAAATAAATATTCGCCTACGTCACGCATATATGGCAAATTACGTGTGACGTGAACCGGACGCGGTTCTTTGGCGTCAGCGACAATATAAAACTTTGTGCTCAAAATACCTACACGGAAAAAAAGGATTTGTTGCATCAACAAATTATTTATGCTTGAGTTATTTTTGTTGGACTGAGCAATTTTTTGTTGAATCAACCAGATACATGATTATTTCATAATATCAATTCCATCAACAAAATATATGGTTTTCTCAAAAACAAATTATGTCGATTCAAAATAATGTCGATGTTGATTCAACTATAAACATTTCGTTGATTTGATCAAACAGTGATCATTTTGATGGGAATATATCTTTGAAACAACATACAAGTTTTCTTATTACGATGTAGCAATGAACTCGTTTCGAACTGATCATTTGCTTGAATAGAGCAACGAAATATGTAATATCAATGAAATATTTTGTTCATTCTACATCAACTTGAATTTTCGCCTCTAGATGGCAATCATTTCGCCTCGTCTATGCATGCCTCGAATTCATTATATACGTGAAGCCTGATCCTTCGTGTTTGAAATATCAGCTGGATAAATCGAACTTAGGATAATTAGCAATCCAAAATAGTTTTGCATCAGCTAAAGAGGAGTAAAGACTGAAGATCTATAACTAGTTTCCTAGTTTAGTTTATTCTATTGATGTGAAATTTCAGAAAATTCCTGAATACTGAATTTGGTTCAACAAAACAATTTGTCGAATGGAAATATAGTTTCTCTTGAATCAACAAAATATTTTATTGAATTGACCAAATATTTCATTGATTCAACCAAATAATTCATTGAATCAACCAAATATTTCTTTGAATCAACAAAATATTTCATGAATCAACTAAATACTTATTTGATTGAATCAATATCTCGTTATTTTGAATCGAACAAAATGATTGTTTGAGCCAATTCAATATCTCTTCATAAACAATTCATGGATGTGCTCGATTGAAGAAGATCCAGAGTTCATGCAAGACATATTCACTTGATTCAAACTTCAAATACGCTCTGAAACAAGATATAGATTTACTCATTTCAAGATTATATTTTGTCGTGCATATATGACACTTTTATTTGCTCCATTCAATCAAATTTTGCTTGATTCAACAATTCCTTTTTTCCGTGTAACAGATTCTTTCTATACGTTGTAAGAAGCATATTACGCACGCAGCCGCGTCGGATTACCGTAAATATTTATCAGGAGTTTTTATGCCAAAAAACACCTTCGATCATTAACTAATTTAACCTTTTCTTCTAGTTGACAATCTTCAATGTTTTTTCCTCCGAAATTTTCCACCCCCAGGTGTAATAGAAACTGTTAAAGTGGCTTTATTACCAGAAAAAAACAGACACATTTATGAGAAAACTTATTCAGAATTTGTTTCCTGGGGATAACGAGAAGAAAATATCACGCTTTTATGAAACAGCGATATTGGCTTATTGCACAATTGCAGAAATAGGCCTCATAGCAAGTTTGTGGCCGGAATATTCGATGCTCAACATCGATGCTCAACATCGTTAATGATCGAAGGTGTTTTTTGGCATAAAAACTCCTGATAAATAATTACGTTAATCCGACGCGGCTGCGTGCGTAATATGCTTCTTACAACGTATAGAAAGAATCTGTTACACGGAAAAAAGGAATTGTTGAATCAAGCAAAATTTGATTGAATGGAGCAAATAAAAGTGTCATATATGAAACTCTAATGGCGAAAGAAAACATTGATATTAGTAAACACAATAATTTGATTATGTTCATTAAAAGACAAAGAGTGGGATATGTTCCGAAAAAGTGGATTTGAGTAATACAGCACAGTCTAAGCGTCTCATCAATATATAGTTACTCAATTGGGTGTATCAAATTCAATGCAATCCTCATACCGTGTGACACAGGAAACATGTAACAGCCTGTAGTTTTTCTATTTGAAGAGATGAAAATTTGAAATTCACAAGGGTTATATTATCGATGAAGGCGCTGCCCTTGAAGCCAATGACAATTTATTTCAACCACCAGTTTGATCGGAAGTAGACCCAACTTTTTTTATTCATATAGCACCCTGTATATTTCTGTAGCCTATCTTATTTGTCTTGAAATTTTTTATTGAACTATGTATCATAATTTGATTGCATTTCATTGAAATACATGAAGTTGGCTGTGGCCCGAATGGAATGACATTTCGATGCTTGAATCCAAAGATCATTACTTAGACGATATATTATCAGAATAATTTCCATATATACCCTAATCGGTCCCAGAAGATTGCCAATAATTTCATTGACTTTAAAAAAATCACCTGAAAACTCACGATATTGCGATGAAAAAACTAAGAAAGAAACTCAGTTTTTTTCATTTGACTACTTGTGAAGAAACTACACTGAAAAAAAGTTTTGTTGCACCAACAAAATAATTTTGGTCATATTTTTTCTGCTAAATTAAACACAATTTTGCGAAATCAACAAAATATTTGTTCATTCCAAATAAGCAACCTATTCAAAGCGACAAAATAATGTTATTGAAATATTTGCTTACTTGAACAAAAGTTTCATTTCATTCAACAACATTTATAGTTGACAAAAAAAATTTGTTGATCCAACTTTTATGTCATTGTTCAATCAATCATATGCATTTTGTCTATTCGACAAAATCAAATCAAATTTGACAAAGATTTAAGTTAATACAACATCATATTCTGTTGAGTCAACAATCATTTCATTGTGCAACCAATCAAAGGTTTTTTTCTATTCAACAAAATTGAGTTGATTATGACGTTATATTTTGTTGATTCAACACATCACTATCAAGAAATATGTTGTTATTTCAAACAAATTACTTTGTTGAACAGAACCTACATTATATCAAACAAATATTTTGTTAAATGATTATCTAAGTGCATTCTTGCCACCAGGTGGCGTTTTTTCTAACCTTCCTACGCTTGCCTCGATTACGGTACATATACCTATCTAGAACATCCATTTATATAATTATATTAGGCTGTCCTTGAATTTCTTATGACGCTTATACAAGCCGATAATCTTGAATCAACTGAGGAAATTGATCTCTAATTCCTCTTAGTTTTGAAATTCAGTTATTGTATTTTTTTTTTAAATATCGTTCAGCAAAATATTTTGTCAATTCCAAATACAATTTGGTTGATCGAAGAATATAATATATTTTAACATATTCACTCTCTGAAAAACTGAAAATTTTGTCACTTGAATGAAATGATATAATCAGTTCAATCAACTGAATCGTTCATAAGAGCAGATATTGTATTATAGGAAAAAAATAGTCTTTGTTTATTCAACCAATTCCTGCTGTTAATTTGAATCATTAATGAGTTACATCAAATGAATTTTGAATTGAAAACTGACAAAAAACATTTGTTGCGGTGACAAAATAATTTGTGGTGGGTATATTTTGTTGAATTTACAAAAATTTTGTAGTTTCAAACAATTTTTTTTTCTGTGTATTTGTCTTTCATTTTTGCCATGTAGCCATAATATGATCATCCATTTGGATACATGAAACTGAAATTGTTGTAATCGATATATCGTTCTAATATCGTGAGTTATTTTCGAATGTTTTTTTTAAACACAATGAAATTATTGGCAATCTTCTGGGATCGATTAGGGTATGGAAAATATCCTGATAATATCGTCTAATTAATGAACGAATATCAAATTGTTATACATAGTTGAATAGAGAATTTCAAGGCAAATAAGATAGACTACAGAAATATACGGGGTGCCATATAAGAAAAAAGTACTTCCAATCAAACAGGTGGTTGAAAAGAATTGTTATTGGGTTCAAAGGAAGCGCCATCATTGATAACATAACCCTTGTGAATTTCTAATTTTCATCTCTTCAACTAAAAAAACTACAGGTTGTTACATGTCTCCTGTGTCACCCGGTATATCGCAATTTGAATTGGATTTGAAATGTTGGAATGATTTCAGTATAGGCCTGTATAGGATTGAACAATTTGTTCCATATAGATTCTTGCATAAATGGAAATTAACTAATGACATACCTGGATACCATTATCAACCTATCAGAATTCAAGGCATCCAAATTGGAAATGCACATTCTTACCTACATACTGAACTTTTTGCGAAAATTTTTGAAAATGCCTAGGAATGTGATAAAGTGTTCCAATTCTAACACAATCGGTATTCGGTAGTAATCGATATGCATCATATTAACATATACAGAGTGTCCCAGAATAACGTTCGTATACTCCGGAAGGTCGATCTACAGATAAAAATGAGAAAAAATGTTCCTATCAACAGGTGTCCGAAAATGCTTCCTAAGGGCGCTACAGCCCTTTGAAGGTTGGTCCCTAAATGCAAGTTTTCTTCAATTATCTTTGTTACCATTGATCCTAGAATCATGAAATTTTGTACCAATAGGTAATTTGATCTCATAAATCGTTTGAAGGAATGAAAAAAATGATATAATATTCAGGGGGGTGCGAAACTTGATGTAACCCGTGCTATAAAAATGTCCCAATTTTTTTGTCTCACACTGTATCTTCTTGCTAGTACCAGAATATGATTTTCCAAACACTTCTTCATGAAAAAGGTACTCTTGTTGGAATGCCGTAAAACGAACCGTTTCCAAGAAAACTGTAATTTTCATTTTGATGTCCTAAAGAATTCTCTTGCTGAATGAGTTTGTCAAATTTCGCCAATTTTCGTTTCGGATAACTACTGTTACCAGACAAAATCGTAAACTGAGCAGGAGTAGGCTATGGAATTGCACACATTTAATTTCGAAGTACCTTGGCGATTGAAAAAACTAAGTAGGCTTGCTTCAGTTAGGCACACATGTCAAAAGTTTAAATAGCACTAATTAGATACTTATTGCACTAAGTTATTTTCAAATTAGCACCTTAAAATGGAAGCATACACTTTTGCGGAAATGGCTGATATGCATTTATTTTATGGCAAAGCCAATGGTAATACACGTGAAGCGCGAAGATTCTACCATGATTTGATTGCATGAGACTCAGGAATTAGTGTTAGGAGAATTTCTACCCAAGAAGGTATCTCAAAAAATTCAGTATGGATAATTATTCATGAACAATTACTCTACCCTTACCATGTGCAGAGAGTTCAAGCTCTCAAACCTCAAGATCTAGCACCCAGGTTACAATACTGCAATTGGTTGTGTGATAATTATCTTCAAAACCCAACTTTTCTGGAAAGTATCCTTTTTACCGATGAGGCAGGGTTCACCAGAGATGGAGTATTCAATTTTCACAATACTCATATTTCGGCTGATAAGAACCCACACACAGTTTTTGAATCAAATCACCAAGAAAAATTGTCTATCAATGTATGGGCAGGAATAATCGATAACTATTTGATAGGTCCCTACGTACTGCCTAATCGTTTGAATGGTGAGAGTTATTTGCATTTTTTACAACATGTTCTGAGAGATCTCATGGATGATGTACCATATTTACTGAGGTCTGAGATGTGGTTTATGCACGATGGGACACCGCCACATTTTTGTCGCGGAGAGATGGATTGGACGTGGAGGACCTGTGTCTTGGCCTTCTTGTTCACCAGACCTGAATCCCCTCGACTTTTTTTATGGGGTTATTTGAAATCTCTGGTATATAAAGTTCCTGAGCAGCGTGTGAGGAATGCTTGCGATTTGATAAGAAATAAGCCTGGTATGTTCCAAAGAGTGAGGGATAATATGAGGAAACGAGCAGGAATCTGCATTGAAATGAATGGAGGACACTTTCAACATCTATTATAAAATCAATTATTTTGGGCGTTTGTTCTTATGATTGAAAAAGTGGAGTTTGATAATTAAAATTTTCTATTCCAGTTAGTTTTGCTTTATTTGAGATAAATGTGATCTTGATTTGTTGAGAAAATATCCGCAACAAAATTGTCGAAATTTGACAGACTTATTAATTCCTGACGTGAATTCTTTCGGATATCAAAAAGAAAGATAACAGGTTCGTTTTGCGGCATTCCAACAAGAGTACCTTTTTCATGAAGAAGTGTTTGGAAAATCATATTCTGGTACTAGCAAGAAGATACAGTATGAGACAAAAAAAAATGGGACATTTTTATAGCACGGGTTACAAGTTTCGCACCTCCCTGTATATTATATCATTTTTTCCATTATTTCAAACGATTTATGAGATCAAATTACCTATTGGTACAAAATTTCATGATTCTAGGATCAATGGTAATGGTAACAAAGATAATTGAACAAAACTGCATTTAGGGACCAATCTTCAAAGGGCTGTAGCGCCCTTAGGTAGCATTTTCGGACACCTGTTGATAGGAACATTTTTTCTTATTTTTATCTGTAGATCGATCTCTCGGAGTATACGAACGTTATTCTGGGACACCCTGTATAGGGTGACATTTCAAATTTAATCTCCTATGCTATTTATATACTTTATATTTTCTCAATCCCTTCGTCACAATTTTCTTAGTTATCTCGAAAAATTTGCTGATCAGATTCAATTCAAAACTTATTTAACAAGATATTCATCTCAATTCTAAGAAACATCCTTTTTCTATCCGCACTATTGCACTCATTGATAATAAACTGTTCTGAATGCTCATTTCACACCCGTCTAACTTCATACTCGTGGGAAATGTTATTCCTCGCTAATTTTTTTTTATGTTCTGGTCCCCACAAAAAGGAATATCCTGTAATGTTCAGAGAACATCGTGAGAACCAAGGGAAATAAGGTAGTAATTGATGTTCTTCTTAAATTTCTGGAGGATATATGCCTCGAGAAACACCTCCCTTGGCAATGTGTTCCAGAGCTCCGCTTTTCGTTGGATGAACGAGTCTTTGGAAAGATGTTCTACAGGTCGCCAAAGTGACCACGAAGTGGTGCGAAGCCTCAACTTGACGGGTTTATCTCGCGGGGACTGCCAAGGGAAGAACAATTGTTGATATTTCAGAAAAGCATCGTCTACGGTGTTCCAGAGAAGTGAATGAGTTTGTGAGCGAGACATCACCCACGTGACGAATTGCCCTTTTTTGGACAGAATCCAACAGTTTTAGGGTATGTTTGGGTGCTGCACTCCAAATATGGAAACAGTATTCCAGGACAGGTCGGATCTGTGCCTCATAGATCATAAGCAGCTGACTGGAAGTGAAATATCTCCTGGCCCGAAATAGAATACCAAGTTTTTGGGATGCACTTTTAGCAATTGATCTCACGTGATTTTCCCACGAAAGGTTATTGCTGATAGTAATTGAATAGTAATGAACAATATACTATTTCGCAACAATAAGTCACTGATGTATGCGCTTTGTGGTTGAATGTTAATCTCTTGTATTGGCGCAAGGAATGTCAACATTTTCTGACGTATGAAGAAAAAGGATGATTTTAAACCAGTTTTGTCGGTATATCAGCAGTTTACAAAAAGTTAGCATCATCAGCAATTATTGTAGGTATCACGTGCAAAATGAATCTGCGTGTATAAGTAATTTACGGGTGCAGTAATACTCTCGGAATAGCCGCATTATGCAAATGCAGGAATAGAAACGATGAAAAAAGTTTTCAGTGAGTTTAGATGAGGTTAAAGACTCCTATCTTGGACGCATGCATGCTTTATTCTGACCGCGAGACAGGAAACGATAATATTATATCCATATCGTGATCGTTTACTTCACAAGTTCATGCACATTCCTTATAATCCAGTAGTTTTTTCACTTCCGTCACTAAAATGATATTAGATGCTAATGGTCCACGGAGGTTCAATCACATCATTTATAGACATAACTTGTGACTCAACCCTTTGAGTGACAGAGGCAGCTATCCGTTAATTACTCGCGCTGGTGTATTTTGTACACCAGCGCCAAATTTCTTGCTACCATCGAACGTAGATTTTTTTTGTGGCTCTAGACTCCCACCTAACCTATGTCTAACATGTCTGGGATGTGATAGATCATGGATAGATCAGTTATGTGTGTGTGTTTGTACGTAAATGTTGACGCTGTCACGTTGGTGCCTAGAATGACGGCTGTGCTAGAATACACCGCGCGGGAAATAGAAATTAACTAAGTATTCAATATTGTATACAAACACGTTAGTTGTGTATTATGTGGACGCACTAAAAACAGAGTGACTTCAATGAGGTGTTCATTGTGTCGAAAATTTATGCCACGGTGAGGAAGCAGAAGATTAGAGGCTTTTTGAAATAGATTCTGTTTTTTTTTTGTTCGTCAGGTTTTCAATATGTTCAACATGTTCATATAAACCGCCAACAAAAAATTGCGTTTTTGTTTCACCTGAAAAAAAGTCATGGTGTACAAAATCACCGAACATCAACTTTGATGTTCGGTGACAAAATACACCGCACGGGAAAAAGTTCGAATTAATTAGCGCGAGTAATTAAGGGCTATAGCTTTACCACGTGTAATTAAAGTCCACTATCCTGATGTAGTATCCATCATTCTACTTCATGCATTTAGTTGCCTTATTGTCTAATCCTATACCGTAACGTGAATATTTCGCGCGAAAATCCCCTCTTTTGGAATTATTCCTTTATACAACTCACTTTCGATTGTTTTTCCACCACTAGCTATAAAACCTACCATTATTTACTCCTTTTCGAGGCGTAAAGTGTGTTTTTATTACTATGGTAGTTTTCGTCATTTTATGTACCACTAGCGTGCCACTAGTCAATAAAGACTTAGTCACCCCCGTTAAACCCGAATTCAATGTTCTGATGCGAGATTCGTAGAAATGGCACTCGAATCTAGTAGGTATTTATCGATAACGACTTGTCATATGCTGTCATGGTCATGTCTATTAGACTACTAGATTTTAATGAGAATCGAAAAGAAGTGCTTTCATAGTGACAATAGGTTCATATTTCAGTTTTACAGGACTAAAATGATTAGAATGTATTGCTAGTGGTGGAAAAAATGCAATATACACCTTGGTAGTAATAGTTATTTATGTATCAAGGGCGTAAAGTAGGCGTTTATGGCCTGTGGCGTGAATAATGGCCCGATGGCGCTAGCCGAGGGCCATCACACGCTGAAGGCCATAAACGCATTTCACGCACGTGATACATACAAAATTTTATGCACTAGTGGTGTATTTTATGATTCAAGAGTAATGACTATAGATTTCGATAAACTAATATTCCCCGAATTTAATTTGTTACGTATAAATTCAGAAATCAAGAGAAGGGTAATGTTCATGGATGATTTACATATAAAAATTATCGTACGAATATTGCAATTATCGTAATAGTAAAACTCTTTGATCACTACAAGAGATTCATTCCTCAGAATTTTACAATATGCATACCCAGTATATATACCTACCTAATTTTGACGTTGTCAAGCAAGCTGATGGTTGTTGTCTATAGCAATACAGCCAATAAACAAGCTGAATTGTCATTCTTTGACTGAAAAGTAAAAATTAGTGATAATTATAATAGCGAGACTATGGAATCGGATAAAGGATATATTAGAATTAGAGGAAAATGATCATAGGTTTTTCATGAATTGATATGTGGATATAGAGACACTGGGAACAGCGGGCGGTTAAGTGCATTTTACGGCCCGTGGGCCATAATGAGCCCGTGGGCGGTAAAGTGCAACTTAACGCCCGCAATACCGGGCGGTAATGTGCACTTCACGGCCCGTTAGTGCATAAATGATATTATTACCACGGGACCTTCCTTGGTCCCTCGTAATATTGATATTCTTTACTACTTTGCAGTGGCGGCTCCTCAGAGGAAGCAACGGAGGCTGAGCCTCCTCAGAGATTTTCCTTAAACTTATATTATCTATACTTTTTTATTCATTAAAAGGACACCAAAATACATGGATTTTGATTTTATTTCCTGTTTTTAGGTAAATATTTTTGAATTGGCAACAGTGCTTGCCCACGCATCACACGTTGAAGTCTGCAGATCACGCGTAAAATATTCAACTTGGCAACATCTATAGGAGGCTAGACTCCTTCACAATTCCAAACCCACGCGCGCAATGCAAATGCCCGAATACGCCCGAATAGCACGTGTTCGTGGTGTCGCGTCGCGAATTGCGGACAATAAAGCGCGGATGCATTGTTTATGTCGAGGTTTATGTTTATGTAAGGTTTGGTTAGGGGCTCTATGAATATCTGAAAAATGAGTGTTTTAAACGATTGCGATTTAGTGAAATACTTTTTGGTGAACCCATTCAGTGCCTTGTCTTATGAAGATAAATTGATTGTGGAAAACAAACGTCCGATTATAACAGGTAACAAACAAAATCGTCCGTTCAATTCTGATTATTTAAAAAAATATATCTGGTTGACGGGATCTGAGGTGAGGAATAAGCTATTTTGTTGTTACTGCGTATTGTTTTCAACCGATAAGTCATCATGTTGGGGGCGATTAGGATAAAATGATTTGAAAAATTTGTCTCGCGGATTGGATTGACACTGCAAATCACAGGAATACATCTCTTCAAGTATTAAGTTCAGGTTAACTGGTGAACAGATTGTCATTAAAGCTATTAATTTGGGTGAGTAGAGAGTTGTTTTTCACAATGAATCTCATATCATTCAGCCTCCTCTGTCATGAAAGTTACGAGCCGCCACTGCTACTTTGGTGTATAAAGAACTATTAGGTACATGCGTTTTTATTTTCCTCCTTGATCCTTGTTCATTTAGTGTATTACAACTAATATAATTGTGAAATAAATTGCAAATTGATAGTGTTAATTCCGGCTAATTCATTATAGCACTATCAATTTGCATTGGAAAAGTTGGGAACTATTCAACTCAAACATTATTTTCACTTTTGATATTAAAAGCAAAGGTACAATTTGTACAATTTTCAATATTTATATTTCTTAACGAATTATTTTTTAATTCTACTTCTTGATTTGTTACCTCTCTGAATGTACTAGTATTACTTGTTATCTGTTCATTGTCATTTACTTCAGGCTGTGGGAATTATCTGTTTTGCAACCTCGAGTTTGTTTGCAAGTGATTCCTCTTCGTATTCCTCCGCTACTGTCGATGATTTCTTTGTTGCTTCCTGCCTCTAGACGCTAGTGTCGCGAGTCAGGTTGCAGCTTCTCGCTTGTGAGAGCTATCGTCGCCCTGACAAGTTTGCTCTACGCGCCGCGTCTGCCCGATTCCCACCATGCCCACTTGAATATAATCCCACAATGCCCAATTCCCACAATGCCCAATTCCCACCATGCCCACTTTTCATACATTCCCACGATGCCCACTTTTCATACATTCCCACGATGCCCACTTCCCACCATGTTCACTTTTCATATATTCCCACGATGCCTAATTCGCACCATGCCCACCTTCTTTGGATTTCCACCATGATGAAGGTGAGCATGGTGGGAATTGGGCATCGGAGGAATTGGGCATCGTAGGAATTGGGCATCGTGGGAATGTATGGAAAGTGGGCATGGTGGGAATCCAAGGAGGGAGGGGATGGTGGGAATCCAAGAATGGTGGGCATGGTGGGAATCTGGCATCGTGAGATTGTATGAAAAGTGGGCATGGTGGGATTCCAATAAAGGTGGGCATGGTGGGAATTGGGCATCGTAGGAATTGGGCATCTTGGGAATTTATGAAAAGTGGGAATAGTGAGAATCTTGTGTTTTCTGGATTTTCCTGTTGACCTGGCAACGTTGCGCTTTTCGGCAATCTTCGTAATCGTCGACATGAAGGTGGGCATCATAGGAATTGGGCATCGTGAGAATTGGGCATCGTGAGAATTGGGCATCGTGGGATGCTTCCTCTAGCGCCGCGTTGGCGGTTTAGAATAAAGCGGATCTGTTTTGATTATGACTGAATTATCCCATTGTGAATATGAAATAATATGCAATTGTTTAAAAGCTAATGCAATCTCTCAGAAAATGGACTATGACGAGACGTCGATTCGAACGTTCATGTTTGTCATGTCAAAATATGCTGAAATGATGAGTGCACTATAAAGTTGATTGCACTAGTGCAATAAACAACCCCTTTTTTAAGAAAGTTCAATATAAAAGTTTATTTTCTGCATGAACGTAGAAATAGTACATTGTTTTATTAGGATCAAAAGTGACACTTTGTTTGACAAGCGAATTTTGCATTTGCGAGGCGGAGCGTTTAGCGAAGTGAAGTTACCACCAATACCGTGCCATATGTATGCAATGCAACAAATATTGAAAAATAATCAGTGTGGTGAGAACATTCTACCTGCATCAACAGCAGGTTCATTCAATTTTCAAGAATGTTCGAATTGTAGTTTCAATATAAATACAATCACAGAGTGACATATTTGTGTATGGATCAGGTGCTCTAATGGCAAATACCGCGCCAGTGCCAGCTATATAGGAACAAGACGTGGAAAATGTTAGGCTAGTGAGCATATCAACAATGATAATAGTGATTATTTATTCCTCTCCATACTACACTGTGTTTGACTTGATAATCAAATGAAGCCAAACAATATCGTTGTTTGAGACAAAAAAACTATTGCTTGCCGTGATTGTTCAAAAACAAGTTATCCATCCCGATAATAAGGAATGAAATACAGATCAAGCTAGTATTTGAATCTTGAAGGCTTCCCTGATCAAAACAAAAATACTTAACTGAAATGTTTATAATTCGAATACTAAACTATAATAAGGTGTATGTATATCTCCAGCATGGGTATGAAATGCCAAATCTGCTGAAATCGGAAACAAATCAGGTATGCGTCTCAACCCAAATAACCAACCGTCACAATGTTGTTTATTCTTGATGACGTCCAGTAGATCCTTTTTAGGTCCTAGGAGCTAAAGTTCAACTTTAGCTCCTAGGAACTAAAAATCAACTTCAGCTCCTAGGAACTAAATATGTTGCCTAGCAACATACCTATTTTTGTGTCAGTAATAGAAACGTCAATTTAAGAGCTAATTTTGGTATCAAAATGGACGACTTTTGTGTCGGTTGCAGAAAAAATATATTATATCAGTGCGATAGCATATCATCGGGACAAGTGTATGGTGGAATTTTTATTGGTACCTTCCGAGGTGGTTTTCAGGATACCTACATTTTTTCATATTCATGAGGTTCGCGAGGGGGTTGGCCCCTATGGCCCTCATCCCTTGATCCGCCCCTGGTATGGTCAGGACTCTGTATAGCTAATACCATTCTTATACGAAATGTAAATGTCAAGGAAGTGACGAATGTAGTCCACCCAAATGCGAGAATGTAGGTGTGGCATCTTATAAATAAATTGGAACTAATCGGTACGATTATAGATAGGTTCCTATTTCTTGGACCAAAACATTGACCTTGCTCGTTTAAATATAACTGCATGAGTGTTTTGAGGTTACTACACTCGGTTTGGTGATTATGCTGATGAATAATATCTGATATTATTGGATTTACAAGGTTATAGACGAATATAATTGGCAACCTAATTTCAATAGCTGAACTTCGAGCTACACTATGAGTTGGATTAAAGAGCATCTTTTGGGAAATGTTTGTTCCTCTCTCGTTTTCTTTAAACTATTCATCAGTAACATCAATATATTTATTGCAGGATTCTTTTCTTTGAAGAGTTGTTATATTTACCTTTGATGTACGATTGATCAAAATTCGTTTCCTTGAATAACATCAGCGAATACACAGAGAAAAATGTATCGTTGATTTCACACATCATCCTTCAACCTACACTGAGAAAAAGTGATGGCACTATCTGCAGGAATGGAAAAAGTATTTCTGCGGCATATCCTTGAATACTCAAAGGGCATATTCATAAAGAGAGAAATTATCATTTATTAACCAATTTGGTTACACAGATCAGTATCTAATTATCTTCAATGATAAAACTGAAAAAAAAATATTTCTGATCATTTCTATTTGACAAAGTAGAATGGATTGGTCGAAGCAGAGTTCAACTCTTCTTTGTACAGATAATCCCTTCTTGTCTGTAATAAACGATACATTTTTTCCGTGTAGTCAAGGCAAAGCTTGGGCATTTTTGTCACAAGAAGTATTCCCAAGAACTCATAATCTCCAAAAGTTCCAGAAATATATACCTACCTCATCTCCCTATCCTCCCTATACTTGTCCGATTTGGACGTTTTTGTTTCGAATGACATCTCTTTCTCATTATTGGCGTACAAACTGTATTCGCATTCAAACCTCTTTTTTATGAATACCGGGTGTAGCAATTGTACACGCAGAAAAAAGAATAGTACAAACTACTAGAATCGCTGTATATTTTTCCACGAGAAACGTTAATAATAGGGACGAACTTTCGCCGCAGTAAAATATACTCTATATAAATTCGTTGAAGCAACCTAATCGTCTGTTATTAGGCATCGTGGTGAAACTCAATGTGAAAAGTTCAAAACAATCAACAAAGCATCGTGGTATAATTTACCACGAATATTAATACTCCAATCCAGCTGTTGATTTCGAGTGCTGAATTGATTACCATAGGTGAAATATATGTCATATCTAGATTGCCGCATCATTGGCATTGATTTTATTAAGATTACATTCTCCTTAAATATCAATTTCGAAGTATTTTGTTCGACGAAAGATTTGAAAACTGATGCTATATGTATACGTATATTTCTATAGATTTTTTCACCTCGTTCCTGAAATCATATAAAAAAATGTGAAGTTCATTAAAACCAAATTTGAAGTTTATTGAAAAGATAATCCAAAAAATGCTTTAATAAACTGCTGATCAATCGAACTGCAGATTTCCAGATTTCCAGAGAAAAAGATTTTTTTTTTTCGAAAAATGTGATAATCTGTACTACTGACCAGAAATATTCTTATTTGTAGCTCAAATATCACAGATTGTCTCTTGGATGAGCTATTGTGACCTTTATCGTATGAAATCCTATATTTTTTATGTACAGAGTGTTTGGCAATAATATTTGATACATATTATTACAGGAAGACCGAGCACAACACATTGATCAACTTGTATAGTGTTCGAGATTGAATGACAGCAGCTTTCCTTGAAGTAGCAGAAAAAAAACGGGAGAAAGAATATACAGGGTGATATACCAAGATTGATGAGAGTTCAAGAATGTATGTGGTAAATCAATGAATTCTTACTCATCTCTCTAACTTACTCATCATTAGAATGGTGCTCAGTGTAGAATATACGAGGTGACAATAAACTGCCTATTCCTCTGGATAAAAAATTTGAGCCCCCAAGAAGCATTTGGTGGCGGAGGAGTTACGAACCGAGCTAGTGATCATAAATGGCACGGTTACAGCAGAGACAGATGCATTCTGCCTGTCATAATGCCATTTGCCGAAAACTCTGGTGATGATTTCGTCCTTGTTGATGACAATGCGAGACCACATCGAGCACGAATCATCAACCAGTTATTGCAAAGACTCAACATAAATCGTATGGAATGGCCACCCAAGTCACCCGATTGCAATCCGATTGAACATATGTGGTCACGTTTGAAATTACAAATACGATCGAGATCGAATCCAATCGGAAATATCAGTCAACTGATAACCATTGAAGAGGAATAGGAATCACCTCGTATATTCTACACTGAGCAACATTCCAATGAATTCCAATTCGAAGTTTCATTGCATAAAACTTCCATCAATCTTGGAATCACCCTGTATATCCTTTCCCCCGTTTTTTTCTGCAACTTCAAGGCAAGTTGCTGTCATTCAATCTCGGAACACTATACAAGTTAATCAATGTGTTGTGCTCGGTCTTCCTGTATAATATCTATCAAATATTGTTACCAAACACCCTGTATATGAACAATATGAGATTTCATACAATTAAGGTCACAATAGCTCATCCAAGAAACAATCTGTAGTATTTGAGCTATACAAATAAGAATATTTCTGTTCAGTAGTACAAATTATCACATTTTTCGAAAAAAAAAACTTTTTTTCGGAAATCTGGAAAGATAAGAGAACAATTGCGAAACCATTTCGAGGAATATGCTCGAGAATTATGGAAATATGCTTGAAATAAATCTCAATGTTGAATTTAGAGCAAAAATGTGCTTGATGGGGTTCGATTGATCAGCACTTTATATCACGATCTTGGTCTTCCTGATGGGATAAGGCCACAGGATCATCTTTGAGGGTAGCTCAGATAGGGTAGATCATATCAACTCAGATAATAATAGTTTAAGAGGTATGAGAAGTAATAAAAACCATGCATATTAAAACCACAAATACATTTATTACATCATCGATATAAAAGAGGAATCATCCAAATGCGATACAAAACAATTAAGTGATACTTACAATATAAATAGAGCCATTTCGGAGAGGGTTGTCTGGTAGGATGCACAAAGACCTAACTAACTCGTTAATGTTACCCACCCTTATATGGTGGAAAACTGCCTATTGAAATTACCTTTTCTCCAATATAATGGTCCATGATTGTTATATCGAATTACCGATATATGAAATGGAAAAAAAATTATAAGTAGGTATGAATAATAAGACTAGTTTTATCATGCCATCATGCGATATATGAGTACTTAGTTACCCATTACCTACCTACAGCCTTTCTTACCTAATAGTATTCCTATACCAACCTATAATATACGTAGTAGCTATAGATTTATATAGCTCATTGTGCTGAATGATAATTCATACAAAAAAATGGACCTAGGTATCACATATGGCATAAACTCAATTACTGAAAACTGAATTCTCAAATTTCAATATTTTCATACATACCCATACTTTGCTCATGTTTCAGAGAAGTATTCTTCTATATCTAATGTAGCAAGAGCCAAGACATATATTTGAAGAAGTTATTCATCTCTGAAATGGATAAAAGATTATTATTTTACTTGGGACATCATCCTGAAAATTATACCTCTGAAAATATATACATACCTGCTGTTGAAGTTAATTGGACACTCGAAAATAATCATGGGTTATATATCAAATAATTTTCCAAATAGACAGCATGACCCACAACAATCCTAAACTCAAATAGGCACTGAAAGAGAATTTGCCAAAGAAATATTCTATGCTTCTACTCTCAACAATCTCCTAACTATACTGAATATTCGGAATCATGCATGAATGTTTGTGATTCAATTTTCAATTCCTCATATTTTCTATCGTTGTCTTCATAATTCTTCGAGCTTAACAATTTTCTTGCTCAAAGTCAGAAGCCTGAGACTCATCCATTTCGGATTGGCTATACTGAAATTTTCCAGAATTTTTGTGAAATCATATTCATGGAAATTATTTGGATATTCGTTTTTCACCAATTCTTCCACCATGTTCCGCTGTTATTGCCGATGGATACGTTGAAATATTTCAGAACTTCAACTACTTCTAAATCAGTAAGATCTCCTAATACTTTCATTATCGTTAACGTCGGAGTCACCAAATTGTAGATTACAATAGTATCACAATGAAAATGAAGTTAACTTCTGGAAGATGTAATTAATTAATCCTCTGACAATGACAATCTCATCCTTCAAACATTAAAACATTCTACATACAAGGTGTAAGATTACACCACAGGCGTATAAATAACAAATAATTATGTCGCTTAAAAAATGATGTTGAATTTTGAACTGAAATATAAATAATTGGTACTCCATCAACGGAACCGAACAAAGACTAACAATAGCAAACAAATTGGCAAATTGCATAATACTTCCTGTTTGGATGTTGCATGTCTAATATACCAGGTAACTATTGGTATATCAACCTATTCCAGCAGAATTTTTGAAAACATGCTCAACTGTAAATGCATAATAAAATATGTTCATTTTTCTGAATATTTAGGATTCTTCCTCCTCGTAATCGGATAATATGTCGGTTTTATTTCTTCAGTCATATTTTTCCATCCTACCATGGATTATTCAATCAAAATAATTGGTATTTTATTTCAAATGAGACACCCAGTATATCATCCTTTATTGGTTAGAAGTGAGGTTAGAGGTTATCATACGTCATACCACTAAGATTTTTTTTCATCTTTTGGAGCGCACGGAAGGAAAACCTCATTATGTTCGTGGAATATCGTGTGTGCCTACGAAGATTGAGAAAAGATGGTAGGTATCTTTTTTTTCAACTTCAATTCCTTTTGCAGAGAATTTTGACGGTTTGCTTTTCCACAGACAAATGAGTTTTGGTAGAGAGTTGTTCGATATATCTCAATGTTGATGACAAAGATATTTGCTGACAGCTTGTCGGCCTCGTTTGATTGTGGTATTGTTAGTGATATGGAAAGATTTCTGAAGACCATTCCCCGTGGAAGTATCTATAGAAAAGTGAGAGGCCGCCGTCTTTCCTACGGTGTTCCAATGATATCAAGGAATTGTCGAGTGTGGCATCACCAACCAGGCGAAATTGCCGTCTCTGAATGGATTCTGAGAGCATCAGTCATAATATTTATCTGAGAACAGTATATTCTAGAATATATAGCATGGAAGGCTGTTGAGGTGTAATAGCATATAACATAACAAGAGTTGTGAAACGCATCCCAGGAAACCAGATGACGAATGATCACGTCACTGTGACGTCCCTAATTGGAAATTTTCCGTCAGAGACGTCACACCCAAATTTATGACGTGATAATCACGTTATCATCTCGACGTCGAGTGAACGTCACTCAAATAGGTGAAAGAAGACGTTTTATGACGTTGCAGGGACGTCCTGTCGACGTCCATATTTCCCAGACCATCTCGAAGCCATGTATACTTACATTATCATGTGAAATGGTTAGGTTTGTGACGTATCTATTTATACAGGTTGGAAGTTTTCAATGTCGAAAAGTTTTCATAAAAACTCGTTTTTTCATAAAAAGTAGGAGGAAACTTTTTTTCAAAACTCTGACACCCTGTATATCTCGAAAACCAATCAAGCTATATATATGTATACATATAAATGGTGATATGGGTGTACCTATGGAAACCGTCACTTTTATGACGTTACAGTGACGTATATATGACGTCTGAAAATTTCACATTTTTATTGGGTGACAAAGAATGCATGAATATACGTTACTCAACAAAGTGAAGCTGAATTCGCTAACATCCTTTTCATTGCTATATCAAACTATTCTTGGTTTGTTTACATCTCGCCGACACAAACTACATAATTTTTTATACAGATGATACCTCGGATGATACTGATTTCATTTTGATGGGGATGCGTACTGAAGGATAGCGCTGCTGAATAGACGATTGAATGGACATGACACCGGAGAGACCACCAAGCAGACTCAACAATGCATGATCAATATTATATGTCAATCAAAGGTCAGTGGTGTTTATCACACCATGTTTGAGGAAACTTTTTTACGTAACATCACCAAATTTGAACGTATTGACGTCATTTCGACGTTAGTCCGACGTCACAGTTTGGTGAGTGAATGACGAGGTGAATGACGTCAATGAACGTGAGCAATATGACGTCATTGGGCTGTGACTTATTCACGTCATTTATCACGTCATACGACGTCAACTCCGAACGTCACCTTGGTCATTGAACTGACGTAAAAAGACGTCACTGAAACGTCATCTGGTTGCCTGGGATATAACGTACGAAGTGGAGAGTGGAGACACGATACCGCGTAGCGGCGAGTGTGTAACTCCACAAGTGCGTAATTGCTTTACAACTCGAGAAATGTATTATACTTTTTAATGACTATACTATACTTTCTTCAGGAGAGTAACAGGTATTGTGTTAAGACAAACATTGAATACGTCTCCCGTCACTTTGAGTTAACCGCATGAAAAGGCACAAATCATAATTATTCTTGTATCTGTTTATTGGTCAATTGCATAACGAATGAATGCATACACCCGTGAAAAATTGTGCATACTTATAGGTTTGATGGTAACACCCTGTCTTATTCAAATACGTATTCTTGTCAATTTGACAACTAGAATGATCAATGAAGCTATATGTTTGTTTTATTAGGATCAAAAGTGACACTTTGTTTGACAAGCAAATTTTTCATTTACGACTTTGCGAGGCGGAGCGGCTGGCGAAGCCGAGCGAAATCAAAATTTGCAATTTTGGGATTAAAATGGATGACTTTTGTGTCGATTGCAGAAAAACACATTTGATAATAATAATAATAATAATAATAATAATAATAATAATAATAATAGTAATAATAATGATAATAATAATAAACGTCTTCATTACTTTTGAATAGAAAATGATATATAAAGTATGGGTGGATAATAATTTTCAGAAGCAAAGGGCGAAGTTCAACTCAGTTTCTAGATGACTCTGTCCACTGAATTGCTCTACCACTTAACCCTCAAATACCTCTACAATTCAACACATAGGAACAACAAAGGAAGAAATTAGAAAAAGTGAAAAAATAGTACATATGGATGATAACATATTATAATAGGAAGTCTAAATGTTGTTATTGATTTGAATTAAACAGATGTGAAAATATATTCGTTTTGAATTTATGAAACACTGCTGATTTCAATTGATGTGGAATATTATTGTAAATATGGCATATTTGATAACTGAAGCATCTTCGGAAAAGTTCTGTTTTGAAAGGGGGAGGAGACAATACTCCTCTAAACCTAATATTCACATTGTGAACGTCCGTACGGAAAACAATTTTTTTATGGAGATAGGAAGGTTTTTTTCTGATGATAATTCTATGAAAGAGGTTAGCGGTCTGATGAAGTCTCCTGTTTTCCATAGTCAGCCAACCAGCATCTTTCATCTTATGAGAGATTCTCTGGCCTCTTCTTATCCCATACATCAATCTCAAGCACGAATTCTGGAGCTTTTGTATCTTATTTTTGTAAAGTTTTGTTAAATGTGGTCCATAGACACAATTGGCATAATTGAAATGTGATAAAACGAGAGTTTCACACATAATAACTTTCAATTTGAAAGGAAGAACATGCCTAACACCATAAATAGTTTTCAGCGAAGAATATGCACGTCGCAAAAGATTATCAACATTCTTTTCAAATCTAAGAGTATGATCAAGGATGACCCCAAGATTTTTAGCTTCCTCTACCAGCTGAATTGGTTCACCATTTATTGATATACATATTTACGGATTGATAAACATATTAAATATGTGCAGTTTTTGAAACTAACAGAATATTTTCCGGAAATGACATAATATTTATTCCGGAGTATCCAGTAATAATCTCATCGTCATCGCTGGATATTTCTCAACTCCAAATTGAGTAATATCAACAGAACATTATCAGTTTCAAAAAATATCACTTGCCTGCTTTCGGTTTCGATTGATATCTTGATGAAATGATCAGTATACCTCCCTAGCTACTGTCGCTACTGACGTTAACTCAAATTAACACATTGCGCCTAAACAACAAAACAATAGTTATTTTTGTATCTAGAGCGCGAAATGCTACTTTGGTGATCGAGATCTGATTTTTTTAACGAGGCGTAGCGCGTAACCGAGTTAAAAAAATAGTCGATATGACCAAAGTATTTCGCGCTCGAGTTGCAAACAAAATGTTTTCTACAAACGTCAAAAAATATAGTTCTAAAGTAAAAATATGCTTAGCTTGATATAAAAAATAGTGTTGAACTGGCTTGAAAGGCCTCCCACTATCCTCCCTAGGTACGCACGATGTTCCACGAACATAATAGGAATTTCCTTTCGTGCGATCCAAGAGATAAAACAAAGTTATTGTTGAACATTCAGAAATGAATGATTTCGTGAATGTTTGCTCGATTGAGGACCATAAAGTTGAAATATAAATATCTCATATATTTTACATAACAATGCGCGACGTATAAGTACCTACTTCGCGCATTGTTTTGTGCAGGGTATCATGGTAACGTAGGAAATTGAAAAGAAGCGTCACTTCGCAATTTGTTATCAATGCGCGAACCTTGTCATTTTTTGACGTCTGTAGAAAAAAGTCATTTTTTCTGTGACGGGAAAAAAGTTTGGCATTTCATCTCTGTTGGCAGGTTATAAAATGTCACTTTTCATAAATTACTTTTTTCCCGTGGGAAAAAAGTGAGTACTTCTTTCCCGGATATATATCACATATATATACTCTGTTAATGGCTTTTGTTGTGCAATAGTTCCGAAAAATGAGTCAATAATACCGTCTCCGAGAAAGAACTGCAAGTCCTTTTATCTTCCATTCGACTTCGCAGTTTCGTATATTACTAAACAACTACTGAATTCGCAATTTTTTAAAATCAAATCACAGAATTGAACTGACAGTAGTGACATCAGATATTTGATTACTTCAAAAGAATGATGAAGATGCCTATAAAACGCAGGTGTCCCTACTGTTAAAAACTTGAAATTTCACGTCGATAATTTTCAGATTTCGAAATAATGTAATATCTTCTCAATATTGATTCGTCCTTCCTTCTGTCACAGAAAAAAATAGTGTATTATACACGGGAAAAATATTAGATTTTAGCTCACGGTTTTTTGTCTCCCTCCGCTACGCGTCGGGAGACAACACAACCTGGAGCTAAAATCTACAACTTTTTTCCCTTGTATAATAAATAACTATTTTTATCAACGTTCGCTCGCTTTACGCACACGTGTACAATTGCCTTTTGCGATGGATGTGACATGATTTTCTCATGAAAGCGTATTGCTGATGGAAATACCGAGCATAGAATATTTTCACAAAGTCCACCATATCTGGAATGGCATTCAAATTAAATCAGGTTTTCGGCTACCAAATTCAGTTTTTTATACTGAATGTCCGTCTAGGACCTACAATACTTATATAATAATAATAATATCGTTTATTCAGGATCTTATAACTAGTACATTTAACAGAATTTTCTCATGATAAATATTCACTCAAAAAAAAAATACAAAATTTATAGGGTTTTATGTGGAATAGTCCGAATAAACAGTTAGACCACAGAGTATATTGTCCACTGAAGCCAAAAGGAGGCTGTGCGTGAACAAGTTATGTCATATGTTTTTTTTATTATTATTATTGTCTTCTTAATTGAGTAATTTTGGTGATAACAATGTTTCTTGAATAAATCAAAACAGATAATCTTGTATGATTAAAAGTAAAAAACACATGGAACAGGGTGAGCAATATAAAGTATAAAACAGACAATTAGATTACAACAAGTGAATGAACTTTTTCTCTTCCTAAATTCACGATATAATATTTGAATCTTTTTTTTATCAATGGAGTTGAGTTTATTGTTAAAATGTACATTTTATATTGTTCAGGGAGACTATTGAAAATTTTATACATCAAATGTTTATAACTTCTGAGGCAAACATTTTTGATAAATAACAGAGACTGAACATTCTTGCTTTCTCTATATCGTGTTTCGTACCCATGATTCACAAATTCAAGTGTATTTCGATTTTTAAATATGTACAATATTATTTGGTGCATAAATAGCTGCCTGACATCAAGAATGCCAGCCTCATAGAAGAGGAGATTTGTTGGATAAGTAAGTTCTTTATTCAATATTATTTTTAAAAATCTTTTATGCAAGATATCAAGTTTTTTCAGGTAACACGTGGCAGCTCCTCCCCAATTGAGGATGGCATATCTTATGCGGGATTCAACGAGAGCATAGTAAATTATTTTGAGGTAACACATATCAATTATATTTTTAAGATATCTGAATTTATACAGTAATGTTCTCAATGTTTTCACAAGACTTTCAATGTGCACGTCAAATCTGAGATGGCAATCTATATAAATCCCTAAGTACTTTATAAGTTTCTTAGCATGTATTATTTGGTCATTAACTTTTAATGTTTCAAATTCTGGTAATGTACTAACGGTGTTCGAGAATGGAATGAAATATGTCTTCTCTGTGTTTACGGTCAATATCTTGTGACTGAATAAATTAAAAATATTCATCAAATCATTTTCTGTTTTGTGTTTCAAGTCTTTCCAATTATCAGCACAATATACAATAGCCGTATCGTCGGCGAAGCTTACAATATTGCCGTTACTTGGATAATTGAGTATACTATTTAGGTAAATAATAAAAAGAATAGGTCCCAGAACTGTACCTTGGGGAACTCCATAATTAATCTCCTTCTCTTCACTAAGTATATTTCCAATTTTAACTCTTTGCTTTCGATTCATCAAATAGTTCGAGAAAAGTTTATACCATCTTATACCATATGATTTGGACTGAAGCATTTTTTATTTCTCGCAAATTAGGTATTTCTAATATTTGATACATTCAATATCCTGTGGTATGGTATGGCCAAGAGAAAAGTAGTACCTAATTCATCACATCAAATTACTAAGGTAACATTTGAAAACCAAGTAGGATATGGATGTGAAGCACACATGTAGGTAAATTATATATATCGTCATATAATCTAGCAACATCGCATTGATGGATCATGAGTTATAACAGATCACAGATCAACATAAAAATGCACCACATGTAATGCCCAATGCTGCATTTCTGTGGAACGAGTAAAATTTACATAATTTTCACATTATTTTTAAGACAATTCATGGAATTTGGAATCAATTAGTATCTAGGTCTCTCAGAGCTTCATTCACACCCGTGAAATATTGTGCATACTTATGGGTTTGGTAACACCCTGTCTTATTCAAATACGTATTCTTGTCAAGGCCGATTTATGATACTAGAATTTTGATGAGTTGATATGATGATTAATCAGCCATGATGTAAGATGGTCGTCTTACCTACCTGTTACCTCATCAAAATTCTAAATTAGCCTGAGAACGTTTAACTTTGTCAAGGACGTGGCGCCATCAACCATCACCCATAATAATTGATTGGATCTAATTAAATTCGTTTGCCATTGCTTGATGGTACGTGATTTCGTAAATCTAGGGGGGACATAGTAGAGAATTGAAGTAGGTATTGTATACGTAGACCTCCACGTAGATGTTAACGTATGGGAAACAACGTTGACGGATTGTTCTCAAATTGAGTTGAAATCATCATCAGTGACATTGTATCGTAGGTATAACAACAGCTTCTCATGATCTACAAAGCGCAGATACGGCCTGTTCTAGAATACTGTTCCCACATATGGGGTTCAGCACCAAAACATACGCTGATGCTCTTAGATTCCATCCAGAGAAGAGCCATCCGCCTGGTGGATGACGCCACACTCACTCACTCACTCTTTGACATCATTGGAACACCGTATAAAGGTCGGCAACCTTCCACTCTTCTATCGATACTTCCACGGGAAATGTTCCTTCACTAGCAATACTAGTCAGACGAACTAGACAAGCCCAGTCAGCACATCCTTTCGTTGTCAAAACTCCTTCATCCATAGAACGGCAAGGCTCTGGAATTCATTGCCTGAGGAAGTATTCCCAACAACATATAATATCCAGAAGTTCAAAAAAAACTCCAATACCTACCTCCTGTCCCTATCCTCCCTAGGAACGCACGATGTTCTTTGAACATTGTAGGGATTTTCTTTCGTGCGCTCCAAGCGATAAGAAAAAACATACGCTGATGCTGATTATTCAATCCAGAGAAGAGTAATTCGCCAGGTGGGGATGCCACACTCACTATAATTCTTTAGACATCATTGGAACACCGTAGAAAAGTCGGCGACCTTTTACTTTTCTATAGATACTTCCACGGGAAATGTTCTTCAAAAATCTCTGCTATCATTCCATCACTAGCAATACCAATCAGACGAATTCGACAAGCCCAAAGTCAACACATCCCTTCTTGAGATATGTCGAACAAACCTTTACTAAAACTCGTTCGTCTATAGAACGACAAAAAACTTTGGATTTTTTTGCCAAGGGAAGTATTCCCGAGTACTTATCTCCAAAAATGCAAAAAAATCAAATTCCTATCCCTCCTCTCCTCATCCTCCCTAAGTAACTATGTTCTCCTAACACTATAGGGAGTGTGTCCCAAGAGATTTACAAAGTTCGGTTTGTATATAGGTGATTCATTTTGTGATTGTTTCTTCAGATCTAGACATATTTATTCATATGTAATACCACAAGTTATACTATTTTGCCGGAATTATTCGGCGATTGTTAGGACAGCTTGTTGCCTAATAATTTCGCCGAATGACATTGTTTATCAAAACTTTCGAACCGTAGGCGGGAAGTTTTGGAACAATGTTATGAGCGACATTAAAGCAGCAAGCTGGAGTATGTCAATCGAAGAATATTTCCAGGAAAATAATATCACGAGTTGTATTCGTATGAGTATTCCATGATTGAGACAATAAACGAGCGGCTTGCGAGAGTTGCGCACACTGCATTCATCATTCTGGCTTCCAACATAATTGACGTTTTAAACATCCAAAATTGTATCGCTGAAAAACGAGGAAGGTTGGTCACGTGTGGGTCATGAAAATATCTATAAAATAGAGCCAGATCGCCAACTTTTCTACGGTGTTCCAGAGAAGTGAGTGTGTTTGTGAGCAAGGCAGCACCCACGAGACGAATTGCCCTTTTTTGGACAGAATCCAACAGTTTCAGGGTATGTTTGGGTGCTGCACTCCAAATATGGAAACAGTATTCCAGGACAGGTCGGATCTCTTCCTTATAGATCATAAGCAGCTGACTGGAAGTGAAATAGCTCCTGGCCCGAAACAGAAAACCAAGTTTTTGGGATGCACTTTGAGCAATTGATCTCACGTGATTTTCCCAAGAAAGGTTATTGCTGATAGTAATACCAAGCATCGAAATGGATGTCTTCAAAGGTATGGTTACTCCTGACAAGCTTATGTTGGGCACAGTGTGATCGGCTTTTCTAGAGAAAAGGCATGCTTGTGTTTTGTTTGCATTAAAATCTACCAAATTATTGGATCCCTAACGGTAGAAAGGCATAAGATTGAGTTCAAGAAATTAAAAAGTGTCATACTTTCTCAAAACACCTGTATCTTTCCACAAAGATAAAATATCGACGTGAATCATGAACCATTGTGTTGAGAAGGAATCACACTTCAATTCAAAACATGATGAAGCAAAGTTCAATCATTCATTTTTGCCACAGGGCGTTACGAGGAACGTTACAAAGTTAAGCGTGAAATAGTAACTCTTGTTTTTTCCTGTTCAATGATCATCTTTTATTGAAAACTAAGATCGAGGTTAACATTTAGAAACATAAAAACATTAGAAAAGTTACAGGCCGATCGATTTGACACATTCTTTTGCTAGCCGTTTTTTTTTGCCGGTGAGTGTATATGTGATATATTGAATCGGGCTTCCAATAGAGATTCCAGAAATTGTTGTTGTTCCATCAACGTGGATCATTCTGTATATTTAATTCTTTCTTAGAATGTGTTGAATTGAGATTGAAGATTTATCTGTTCCAGGAGATTCTTCAAAAATAGAAATTGGCTGAAAATGAACTTGTTTCACGAAAGCACTGCGATGTTAACTCGAATATAGCAGCAACATTGCTACAATATTGTCTTTCCATGCAAAAGCAAGCTCTACATTATATTACGACAATATTACTCAGATGTTCGGTGAGCAGATTCCTAGGCAGAATCACCCTGTGTTTAGGTATTTCTCGGCTAATCATTCACCTTGAACGAAATCGGAAATGAACATCCTTTTGTTCCTGTAAACACACAGACATTTGAAGCAAAATTATACTTTACTTCACATCGTAAATTGCCTACAATCATGAACATCGTCGTTATCACGAGTTCCTCCAACCGACCATCAATTCACAAAACCAAAACGTTTTCCTTGGAAAATAACACGGTACCAGCCAAGGCTATAACCATTTGAGGAGAAGAAATTACGTAAACTACCAGTTTGCACTTGGCTAACGAGAATCAAGTTGCAATATTGTTAAAGGCATAAAATATGGGGAAATGGTGTTTAGCAAGAGTTTGATGACGAATAATTGGAAATAATTGAATGGTGATTGAATGGAATTATTTATAGGTGAATGATTGATTCAATCCGCTGATGGTACAAAGGATGCGCTCTTTCCATGTACAGTGTTGCTCAATAAATAATTAGTTAGCGACTATTATATCATTATTATCACTAGTAGAAAGACCCAAAGTCAAAAACCCTTAATAGGCCAATCACTTTAGAAGAAATGGAGAAAAAATAGCAAAACATTTCAAACTTTCACAGAAGTTGTATTTTGGTGTTAAATGAAACTATAAAGATTTGCCCCCTCGTACAAGGCCGACAACATTGTTAAAATTGTAAATATAAACAATTTTGGTTAATTTGCAGAAAAAAATGCTAAAGAGTCGCAAAATGGTCAAAACAAATGAAATATAATCCTCTTTCGTTTTCTAATTGTGCGACAATTTCAAAGTGTGGCATCACAGTAAGTGAATTATTTATTCATACTTTTGTTAATAACTCGTCCGAAAAAAATCTAGTAGAGTGGCAAACTCGAAGAGATGTTTCTATATATGTCACGAATTTCTACAAACGTCAAAAAATTTATTTATTTATTTATTTATTTATTTATTTATTTATTTATTTATTTATTTATTTATTTATTTATTTATTTATTTATTTATTTATTTATTTATTTATTTATTTACTTAAGTACACTACAGAATTCGATAAAAATTCCAAATGGTACAGTATAGAAGACTATGACTATACTAACGAGCAAACAAACAAAACAAAACATCAAAAACAAATAAAAACTAAAATACTAAAGTATATGTGTACAAGTATATTATATATATAAAACGAGATAAACATATAGGTACATATTGGGAAAGAGGATACAAAGTAATTACTTTTTCAGACATTTAGGTAGTATTAGTGAAGTGGGATTTGAGTTGTTTCATGAATACTTGATTAGAGACATTGAATATATTTATTGATGAGTAGTGGAGATTGTAGTTTTCTTGAAGTCTACAACAGAAAGCAGTACGACCATAATTAGTACGGTGGGTTTTCACGTAGAAAGTGTGACAGGTTCTCGTAGCCCTAGGATTGGCGTGAAATGATAATTTTTCCGAGGGGTCAACCACTCCGTCCAATATGTGTACACTAAGCGTCCAATCCCGATGCAGTCCGTCCAATCCAACCCCAATATGACCAATCTCAAACAAATATGACCAATCCTAGTCCAATACGACCAATCTCGTTCAACTTTGTCCAATTCCAGTCGAATACGTCCAATCTTGGTCCATTCTGCTCCTTCCTGGTCCATTCCGTCCAATCATGGTCCATTCCGTCCAATCTTGCTGCATCCCGTCCAATCTTGGTCCAATCCGTCCATTCCAGGTCCAATCCTGAATCGAGATGTCCAATCTTGGTCCATTCTGTCCAATCCAAACTGTTTCCAATGACTGATATTCCAATTCTACGCTAATAAGCACTGCCCTTCCCCCACCTCTTCCCAAAAATATACTTTATTATGAAATGTTTCAACCTGAGATCGTCACTCAAATCAAATCCAGAACGTATTTATTTGGTTGCGTTGCGGGGTGCATGATATTTTATATTGAGTGACCAGTGTTCGTGTGTGCTATCTACGCAATAATATGGAAGGAAACAATGATCTTGTCAGTTGTAATCAGGTAGGTGAGATGATATATTATTATAGGTACTTATTCACATCATTCAAACTCCCATTTATTGATCTATTCTATCCCTGATTTCTCATAAGAAAACATAACAAACAATAACTGATGGGAATAGATCCAATAGAATAGATAAGTAGGTTTTTATGGATGAATTGTAAAAATACAATGCATATGAGTTTGAGTCTTCGCATCCCCATTATTGTCTACACCCTACAATTTAGAATCGGAAATCGGAATTGCGCGGGACATCAGAAAAAGTTCGGCACGCGGCTGCCTCGGCGAATGCATGTCGATCGCTTACGCCGACGTTGCCAGTGTTGTCACATATCATTGTCGGATATCTGGTTCTATGAAAACCAATAATTTGATGATACCACTTATATTTTTGACATTTTCACAAAGACAATTGGATGAACTAATAGTTCATATGATGCATGCATAAAAACGATATCTCATTCAGCAACCGAAATAACAACACTCATATATTTCTTCTTTATAGGATGCTCTTGAACAAAACTTCCTAGGTTACATTACCGAAAGATTCAAAATTCCGAAGTATATGAAAAATGTACTTGAGTTTTCTGGATATGACACAAGATTGAGTTTGATGAACTTGACACCAGAAGATATACTAAATATCGAGAACTTCGCCAAGTCAGATATGAAAGAACTGTTAGATGCTGATTGTTATCTAGGAGATTATTATGGAGTATATAAAAATAATATCAACCAATTCAAGTTTATACCTGGACATAAAAAATTACTTATTACCATTTGTGATACTTTGAAAGAAGAGTCATTGAAAGGAGAAAACATAAAAAAAAGGAATGCAAGTGCAATGAAATCGGTGCTGTCAAAAAAAATGAGAAAAACACATTCGGTTGCTGTAACTCCTGTTTTATCACGAGGATCGGCCATCGACTCGGCCAGCAGCCAATTGTCTGAAAATCTTGGTGAAGATCCCGCGAATGACTTAGAAAATGAAAAAAGACATCTGGCTGATACAATCAAAAAATGGATGAGAACATTTTTGAGTAGCATTAATAAACTTGACAACAACATTAATTCAATTTATAATAGTTCTGACGACTCGTTTGTGACTCTATCACTCTCATGTGAGGATTCTAATGATGAAGGCATGAGATGGGATGCCATTATTAGGTGTGATGACTGCCAAGGTCAAATTCGAATATCCAAAAGGGTGAGAGCAAATCGCCAGTCACAAAATTGGATTCTATCGAATTATTATAAACATTTCAGAAGTCACTACATAGAAAATGAGAAAGAAAATAAGGTGATGAACAAAAATAACACAATCCATAAATATTTCCAGAAATCTGTGCTGTCGAACGCTACTGACAATGTTGATAGCGAGGATAGGGTTTTGGATGAGGCATTGGTTTTCACCGAGGATTTTACGATGCAGGAAACATATGAGGCAGATGTTTCCTTGAGTGTCCAGAATGCCTCGTTATCTGAAAATTCCAGTAGTACCAGCAGCAGATGGAAAAATCAAAAATATTCCAGATCTGGTAGGAGGAAACGTATGCGAGAAGCGCAGAAAGACAACTGTCTAAAACTCACTGATTTCTTTGAAGTAGTACCAAGAATCAAAGAAATTGTGAATAACGATGATGTAGAATTGGCGAGTATAAACTACTTCAGGAATAAAATAGAAAACGAGCAATTGCAAGACATAATAGGGCAAAATCTCAACTTTCAGTCTATACTAGATTTACTAGTTTCTTCAGCATGTAAAAATTCAAAGTCTTCTTCAAAATGCAGTTCGAAATTTGAACTAAAACATGGAAACAGATATTCGAATAAGTTGAAGATGTTTAGTTCTTATTTGTTTCTTGTGGGTGGCCGTCTATTATATGAAACATTATATGCGAATTTACCAGGTTCATTGCCTTCGATAACCACTATACAAAGGAACATATTCACTCAAGAAGATAGTTTTATAGAAGGTCAAGTGAGATTTGATAAGTTGAAAGATTTCTTAGAAAAACGGAACTATCCGAAGAACATTTGGATAAGTGAAGACCAAACTGGCATAACCGGACGTATCCAGTATGATAGTAAAACTAATAATATAGTTGGTTTTGTTTTGCCCTTGAGAGATGGTCTTCCTATTACAAATTATTTTCAAGCCAAAACTGCCAGTGAGATAGAATTAATATTTCTAACACAGACCAAAAGTAACTACCTTCTGATGATAATGGCTCAGCCTCTTGTTCCAAATGCTCCTGCCTTTTCTCTGTGTGCATTTGGGTCGAACAATAAATTTACACATAAAGATGTTCAACGACGTTGGAAAACTCTCGATTACTAAAAACAATGAGAATAAAATCCCAGCTACCCTACACTAAGACTGAAAACCAAGATCTAAACCAAGATAAAACGCCTTCTGACGTTACAGATCCCGATTGGTTTCAAGCCAATTTACATAATGAAGGATCCTTCTGCGTACAAGATACTGTACATATTGGAACTAGGCTTAGAACAAGGTTTCTTAAACCATCTATAATGCTGCCAATTGGAAAGTACATAATATCACCAACATATCTGACGTCACTAATGAATATGGTCACAAAAGACAAACATCTTTTATGTCCGAGCGACCTCAAAGGCGACGATAAAATGAATTATGATTCGGTGGAGAGAATCTGTGCCCCTCAGGTGCTGGAGTTGTTATCTGAGAAACTCCCAGACAGTAAAGGGACGGCAGCATACTTGAAAATTGTACGATACGTCCTTGATTCTTTCCTGTCAAAAGATTTAACTCCTCTCGAGAGAGTAGAAAAGATATGGTATGCAGTTTTCTTTTTGCGTATTTGGAGATATTGGATCAAGATTATGAAGTATAGCGTGGTGGACAACTTCATAACATTGAGTACTTACATCAGTATAGAACTGAATGCTCATGCTCTAATTCTGGTCATCAAAAAAATGTATAACGACAATCCAAGTGAATTCTGTCCATGGATAATGAGCAGCCAGCCATGTGAGAAAATTTTCAGATCCACCAGATCAATGACCAGTACTTTTTCTACTGTCACCAACTACAGTATGCTCGATATTTTAAGAAGGCTTACAAGAATTCAGGCAATAAATGAAATCACCTGTGACACAGGTAAGCAAACTAGCAGTTAACTATTCGTTCAACAAGTACATGATTATCATCATACACAACGTGGAAATAAAATGAGCCAGCTTGCTCTAGTAAATTATGATGCCTTGTCTACTTTCTTATAATTTTACTTCGATTTCAAAAACGCATATTCATAATAATTGCCACAATCATGATACTCAAAATTCGAAGTTGATAGATAATAAAGTCAATCATTTTAGCAACAATAGATCTACTAAAATAATCATTCACCCAAGCAAACAGTTTATAATGATGAATAGCCATGGTAACGTTATTAATACCTCCAATAGGAATAACAGGTTTCAATTTCTTTTACAATCGCATATTGATTGATGTAGTAATTTAGATAGAAATATTCTTCACAATTTCAAATTGTAAAATATCTGCTCATTTTAAAATAGTTCATAATACGTATATTTTCAGAAAACGATATAATTTATCCAAGGGAAAACAATAGACGACTAGGGACAAAAGAATTACTGGACAAATCTCAACAACCCGATAATATTTTGCCTTCATGGATTCAAATAATGGAAACGGTTACCAGAACACAAAAACAAGTGGAAAATGACATGAGGGATCTGGGAATAGATATTGAAACTAACGAATGGGTATCAATGGATGTAGAGACTCTGAATTATTCTAATTTAGATGAAGGTAAGAAGATGAGTTACAAAATATATAAATATAATATTGTAGCTATTTCATTATTCCTTTTTTACAGAAATCGAAATGGAAAGAGGACATGTTTCGATATCGGAGTGCAACCCACAACATTCTGAAAATAGTAAGTTTGTTTAAAGTTGATTGAAACACGAATACTAATTTTGAAATTTTGAAGCAGTTGCCGCTGATCGAGTAGCAGATATAGACGAATTGGATAATGAAACAATAAGCGACCTACATATTTTGAGATCTCTAGACGCTGAAGATTCGTTGAATTTCAAAGATTTATCAGATAAGTTTTCTGAAAAAGATGATGATTTCTTCGAGAGAAGCTCTTATGTTAAAGTATATCATAAAAATAAGAGAATTGTGATAAGAAAATCAACGCTTTGCTGGTTCTTGTCTAATAAAGATAAAAAAATGAGCTCTGATAGACTTCAGAGAGTGAAGTTTTTGGTGGAACCTAAGCAGAATATTGTTAATAATACACGTGAATCAGAACAATTAGTAGAAGAAAAGGAATCATTGAAAATTGGTGAATGGGTAATATTTTCCATCAACTCTAAACTCGATAAAACAAGGGATAAAACTGTTAGTGAACCTTTGAGCTTCCTGAAAGTAGGGAAAATATTGAGCTTCAAATATCTGAATAAGAAAACAAAAAAGCAGCAGGAATATTCATTAGACTCAGCACCAGTACTTTCCAAAACTGACCCTAATGTTGGAGTACTATGCCAATGGTTCTTACTGAATCAAGAAGGGGAAATGACGCTCGACGATGGCTTTCAATTATTTCATAAGATCGGACTGTACATATGTAGTATTGGTGCACCAACTCTCAAAGGAAATTACCTTTCAATTGATAAAGAAAATGTACAACATATTGTTGATCGCTACCTAGAAATTAGGAATGGTAATAAAAAACATGATGACTCGTCTGATAGTGACGTTGATATTATTTATGACGATAGTGATGATAACTTGGAATTTAGCAACCAATCAGAACATGAAGAATCTCCTCCTTCTCAGGCTCTACCGGAACTGGAAAAATACTATGCCATATTTTATGAGGACAACTTCTACATAGGAAGGGCTATAAGACATTCTCAAACGAATGTATCGAGATTCAAATTCCTCAAATGGGACCTAGATAGATTGATTTGGCCGAAAAGTGAGGATTATCAAGAAGTTGATCACAAATTCATTTTGGATGGACCTATTTCACTCTCAGGCGTCGGTCCATTCGAAATGAAGCGCAATGATTTCATACAAGTTAAGAAAAAATTCAAGCAGTTCAAAAATATTATTTAAATTGTAACCAAATCTTTATTTTCATGTGACAATGATATCAATATATAGGGTGTTCCATAATATATGCGCAGGACTCCAGGTTGTGATAGCTCGTCCAAAGATACTGAAAAAACTTTCCATTAACTTATCCACTAAAATGCACCATTTTCGAGATACAGGTTGTCGTAATTTAATTCTTAATAATTTATTTCTAATCGCAATGACCATACCTAACCACATTGTGTCAAAATCCATCCATTTTATATCCAACAAATATAAAATATATTCTCCTTCATGAGGCTTTATTTATTTTCATCGCCCTTTTTACTTCATCAGATTGTAAATATACACACATACCTACATATTAAATGTATTTATTATGTATCCCTTTTCTGATATAATTAGTTTCATGAGTAGGTATCTGAAAAACCTCAATGAAATTCACTTCAATGAATGAGATAAAAGAATCAACGAATGCATCGGCGATCAATCAGGTCCGAAGTCAAGTCCAATCCCGTCCAATCCCGTCCATTTCAGTCCATTTATGATTAATTATGTCCAATATTGAATAATATTGTCCAATCTAATGCAGTCGGTCCAATCTCCCACAGTCCGTCCAATCCCGTCCAGTCTTGTCCAATCCCAACCATTTTGATAGATTTTGTCCAGTTTATGTCCATTATTGTGAAATTTCATCAAATTAGGTCCATTACGTCCAATCCCGTCCAATATCAACAAATGCAGTCTTTGTGTACGTTTTCTGGACGAGTGGTTGACCCCTCAATTTTTCCAATATTTCAGGGCAGTTTATAATACCATTTACAATTTTGAATAAAAAGTTTGTCATGGCAATAATTCGTCTATCTTCTAAAGTTTGAAGATTCAACAATGAAATTCTAGTTAGAGGGCCGAGATCATGGAAGGAAAGTCCAAGTTTCCAAACAAGAAAATTTGTGAACCGACCTTGTACTCTCTCTAAACGGCTCTTGTGACAATTGTATACTGGTGACCAGATGATACTATTATATTCAAGAACGCTCCGAACTAGTGAAATATACAGCGTTTTAATTGCATCCTGATCTGAGATATTTCTAGCTTGCCTCTTTATAAAACCCACCATTCTGAGAGACTTATTGCAGATATTGTTGATATGATCATTGAAAGTGAGTTCTTTGTCAAATATTATCCCCAAATCGCTGATACTAGCTACTGTTTGCAGATCGACTTTATCAATATTGTAATTGTATATACATGGATTCAGTATTTTATAATAACGCATGATTTTACACTTATCAATATTGATTTTCATAAAATTCCGCTGGCAATAATTGCTAAAATTGATTAGGTCATTCTGAATCAAATGACTGTCATCTTGAGATGATACAACTCTGTAGAATTTGAGATCGTCTGCATGAAGTAAAACATTACAATTTTCGAAACAATTGATAACATCGTTAATAAAGCATAAAAATAGAATTGGTCCAATGTGGGATCCCTGAGGCACGCCAGAGGTAACATTAATCGTTTTAGAGGTGGATCCTCCTATTTTAACAATCTGATTTCGCTTGTCTAAATAAGACGTAATCAATTTCAAATAGTTTCCATCAACACCAAGTGCTTTCATCTTATGAATAAGTAGACTATGATTAACTGAATCAAATGCCTTGGCAAGATCAGTATAAATGACATCGACCTGAAACCCTTGTTCGAGTTTATTACATAGAAAATTTTGCATAATTCGTAAGTTGGTAGCTGTAGAACGACCTTTGAAGAAACCATGTTGTTCGTTAACAATAACATGTTTAAAGTTGGAAAAAAGCTCATCTGTTAAAATTGACTCAAAAACTTTCGGAATGCACGAAATTTTAGATATACCTCTGTAATTTTCAATATCGCTTTTTCTACCTGGTTTAAAAATTGGTGATAACAGTGATGATTTCCATACGGTTGGAAATATTCCAGTATCAAATCATTTTTGAAAAATAATTTTAAGTGGAAGGGACAATACCTGGCGGCACTGTTTGAGCAGTACCGGTGGAATTCCATCGGGACCCGCGCTTTTATTTATGTCCAAGTTACATAGCTTATTCTCGATTTCCTCTTCACTGAAAGTGTGAGATGTCAAAACTGAACTATATTGATGGGGAGTATTCGTTGTAGGAAAGTTCGGAAGTTCAACTTCAAGAAATTCCGAGAAACATCAACTTCAAGAAATTCCGAGAAAATGACAAGGTTCGCGCATTGATAACAAATTGCGAAGTGACACTTTTTTTTCAGTTTCCTACGTTACCATGATACCTTGCACAAAACAATGCGCGAAGTAAAATATATGAGATATTTATATTTCAACTTTATGGTCTTCAATCGAGCAAACATCCACGGAATCATTTATTTCTGAATGTTCAACAATATCTTTGTTTTATCTCTTGGAGCACACGAAAGAAAATTCCTATTATGTTCATGGAACATCGTGCGTACCTAAGCCAGTTCAACACTATTTTTTATATCGAGCTGAGCATATTTTGACTTCAGAACTATATTCTTTGACGTTTGTAGGAAAAATGTTGTTTGCAACTCGAGCGCAAAATTTGCTATCGCTCGGCTTCGCTCAACGCTCCGCCTCGCAAATGCAAAATTCGCTTGTCAAACAAAGTGACGCTTTTGATCCTATAATGCAAAAATCTACTATTATTCTTGATGAACTCTATTACATCCTTTTTAGTTCCTAGGAGCTGAAGTTCAACTTTAGCTCCTAGCAACATAC
Organism: Phaedon cochleariae; assembly: GCA_918026855.4. Lineage (NCBI taxonomy): Eukaryota > Metazoa > Arthropoda > Insecta > Coleoptera > Chrysomelidae > Phaedon > Phaedon cochleariae. The sequence goes on along the minus strand of OU896710.1, from coordinate 15,115,291 downwards.
CTATTTCTGTGTCTGTAGTAGAAACTTCAATCCAAGAGCTAATTTTGGTATCGAAATGGACGAAAAATAGTAGATTGTTTTATTAGGATCAAAAGTGACACTTTGTTTGACAAGCGAATTTTGCATTTGCGAGGCGGAGCGTTTAGCGAAGCCGAGCGAAAGCAAAATTTGCGAGTCGAACAAAGTCACTTTTGATCCGAATGAAACATGCTATTTTTTCTGCAACCGAAACAATTAACTCAAATAAATTAATAAATATGTGAACTTACCACCAATGCCGTGCCATATGCATGTATGCAATACAACAAATATTGACAAATAATCCGTGTAGTGAGAACATTCTACCTGCATCAACAGCAGGTTCATTCAATTTTCAAGGATGTTCGAATTGTAGTTTCAATATAAGTTCAATCACAGAGTGACATATTTGTGTATGGACCAGGTGCTCTAATAGCAAATACCGCGCCAGCTATATAGGAACAAGACTTGGAAAATGTTAGGTTAATTAGCATATCAACAATGATAATGGCGATTATTTACTCCTCTCTATGATCCAAGTTTTTCACTTAATAATCAAATTGAGCTAAACAATATCGTTGTTTGAGACAAAAAACTATTGCTTGCCGTGATTATTCAAAAACAAGTTATCCATCCCGAGAATAACGAATGTAATACAGATCAAGCAAGTATTTGAATCTTGAAGGCTTCCCTGATCAAACAAAAATACTTAGCTGAGATGTTTATAATTCCAATACTAAACTATAATAAGGTGTATTTATATCTCCAGCATGGGTATGAAATTCCAAATCTGCTGAAATCGGAAACAAATCAGGTATGCGTCTCAACCCAAATAACCAATCGTCACAATGTTGTTCATTCTTGATGACGTCCAGTACTTCCTTTTTAGTTCCTAGGAACTAAAATTCAACTTTAGCTCCTAGGAACTAAATATGTTGCCTAGCAACCTACCTATTTTTGTGTCAGTAATAGAAACGTCAATTTAAGAGCTAATTTTGGTATCAAAATGGACGACTTTTGTGTCGGTTGCAGAAAAACGTTATTTTTCCGATTTCCGGGTCACCTTTAGCTCGAAATGATCTGCTCAACGTGCCACGCGAGCGGCAAGGGCCGCTTCATCACCAAGATCCTTTCCTTCGGCATCCTCTGGGCGCTGATCATCATCTACACCCTGTACAAACAAAAAAGGACGACTTTTGAATCTATTGAAGAAAATAGTTATGTGTTTTACTAGGCAGAAAAGCACAAGATTTGAGGCATTAAATCTGCTTTTCTGCCGTGTGAAACATATATTTTTTTCTTCAAATTCGTCCAATTTCACGCAAACTCCAAAGAATCTATCATTTTGTGTTCATCCAACGTCAGTGTCAATTTTGATAACTAATGTGATTCGAATTATTTCCTGGAACGTTGCATAGCAACAAACTTTTTTTATCTATGCAGTGAAAGCACCGTTTTCCTGCCTGTAAAGTGTAATTAAAAAGCCACTTCCAATATCATTTGGAGAGAATAGTAGATTGTTTTATGAGGATCAAAAGTGACATTTTGTTTGACAAGCGAATTTTGCATTAGCGAGGCGGAGCCTTTAGCGAAGTCAAACAATGTCACTTTCGATCCGAATGAAACATGCTATTTTTTCTGCAACCGAAACAATTAAACCGAATAAATATGGGAGGTAACCACCAATGCTCTGCCATATGTATGCAATGCAACAAATCAAAATCAATGCAAAATCCTTGTGGTGAGAATATTCTACATGCATTAACAGCAGGTTTTTACAATTTTCAAGGATGTTCGAATCGTAGTTTATACAGGGTTGGCTTTATGTATGGAACAATGTCGCTAGAAGGAAAACGGCTTGAGATATCATTTTGAAAATTTGTAGGGATGAATTGGGCAAACTTTCGCAGATTTAGACAGAAAAAAAATTTTTTTCTGTTATAGTTTCTTGACACGTCCGCCATCTTGATTTTTTTTAAATGGCATCATGGGTCGTGTGACAAATCGTTAAAAAGATTATTTTTTTCTCTCTTCAATTGTCATCATATTCATTGGTTTTGATCATCGAATACTTGGAAAATATCAAGAAAATAAATGCATAAGTGAATATTATCTCTGTTGTGATTTTAATGAAAATAATGTTAAGTAGTTACTTACAAGTCGAAATTAACAAAAATTTGAATTATCTGATGAATTATTCAAAATGTTGCCCGTTAACTTCTAGGCAATAACGTATACGTTTTTCAAAACTTTGTACGGCGTTTTGTAACCAGTGAGCCGGAATGGAAGCAATCTCATCACTGATTCGTACTTTCAGATCGTCAACATTTTCAGGTCTATTTTCGTATACACGACTTTTGCAATGCCCCCATAAGAAAAAGTCCAGGGGGGATAAGTCAGGTGATCGTGCTGGCCATTCGATATTTCCTCGTCTACCAATCCAACGCCCAGGAAAAATCTGATTCAGGTAATTCCGAACTGCAATTGCGTAGTGCGGACTTGCACCATCCTGCTGGAACCAGATATGCTCATTTATTGTGCCAGGGTGATTGGCATTAGGAAAAAGCTCCAGCAGTCTTGGAACAATTCTTTGCCTTAACAGTTCTAGGTATCGTTCACCAGTAAGATTTCCCTCGATAAAAAATGGACCAATAATTTGGTGACCTATCATGCCACACCAGACCATAACTTTTTGTGGATACTGTGTGTGTACCTCTTCTATCCAATTTGGATTGGTATCTGAATAATAGCGGGAATTGTGTCAATTAACTTGTCCATTTAACATAAATGTAGCTTCATCGGAAAAAACAACGTTATTCACAAAATGTTCATAAGTTACGGCTTCCAGCATTCGCTCGCAAAATTCGGTGCGCCTATCAAAGTTATCTTCAGTTAACTCTTGCACTAAATGCACTTTGTATGGATGATATTTATGTTTCTTGAGTATTTTTCTAACAGAATATCGAGACATGTTATGATTAAGGGCAAGCTGTGAAGTAGATGTTCTTGGTTGATCCACTACATCAAGCACTATTGACAGAGAATTTTCGTCATTTGTTACGTTTCTTCTTCGACCTGTTTTATGACGGTCATTAACGTTTCCAATTTGTGAAAATCTCCCTAAAGTTTTTGTCACTGTTGATACACTAATCGGCGGCAGGTCGGGGTGTGTATCATTAAATAAATGGCATACCTCTTTCCGTGTGCGTCTTCGATCGCCGTAAACAATCATCATTAAAATTTCTATTCTTTCGGTTTCTGCAAGACGATTCATTGTTACAATAATAATGTTGTTGAGTGAATAACACACTGACACTTGCACTGACATCTGATTCTGAGAAGTTTGTTATTATTTTCACACCTGTCAAAGCGCATAGACCTCTAGATTTTGAAATCACAACAGAGATAATATTCACTTATGCATTTATTTTTCTTGATATTTTTCAAGTATTCGATGATCAAATTCGATAAATATTATGACAATTGAAAAGAGAAAAAAATAAGCTTTCAAACAATGTGTCACACGACCCATGTTGCCATTTAAAAAAAATCAAGATGGCGGACGTGTCAAGAAACTATAACAGAAAAATGAAATTTTTTTCTGTCTAAATCTGCGAAAGTTTGCCCAATTCATTCCTACAAATTTTCAAAATAATATCTCAAGCCTTTTTCCTTCTAGCGACATTGTTCCATACATAAAGCCAACCCTGTATATAGATACAACCACAGAGTGACATATCTGTGTATGGACCAGGTGCTCTAATGGCAAATACCGCGCCAGTGCCAGGTATAGGAACAAGATGTGGAAAATGTTAGGTTAGTGAGCATATCAACAATAATAATAGCGATTGATTATTCCCCTCCATACTACACTGTGTTTGACTTGATAATCAAATAGAGGTGAAGAACATCGTTGTTTGAGACAAAAAACCATTGCTTGCCGTGATGATTATTCAAAAATAAGTTATCCATCCCGAGAATAACGAATGAAATATAGATCAAGCAAGTATGTGAATCTTGAAGGCTTCCCTCATCAAAACAAAAATACTCAACTGGAATGTTTATAATTCCTATACTCAACTATGATAAGGTGTATTTATATCTCCAGCATGGGTATGAAATGCCAAATCTGCCGAAATCGGAAACAAATCAGGTATGCATCCCAACCCAAATAACCGCAACCGTAACAATGTTGTTTATTCTTGATGACGTCTAGTACATCCTTTTTAGTTCCTAGGAGCTAAAGTTCAACTCCAGCTCCTAGGAACTAAAGTTCAACTTTAGCTCCTAGGAACTAAATGTGTGCCTAGCAACATACCTATTTTTGTGTCAGTAATAGAGACGTCAATTCTAGAGCTAATTCTGGTATCATTATGGACGCCTTTTGAGTCGGTTGCAGAAAGACGTTATTTCTCCGATTTTCAGGTCACCTTCAGCTCGAAATGATCTGCTCAACGTGCCACGCGAGCGGCAAGGGCCGCTTCATCACCAAGATCCTCTCCTTCGGCATTCTCTGGGCGCTGATCATCTACACCCTGTACCAGTTCCGCACCATCGCCATCGACGTGCCGGTGCCACACCTCAACAGCCGGTTCCTGCTGCAGAAACGGCTGGACCCGCTCACGCGGCACGCGGACAGCACCACGGAGAGCTTGGATCTGGAGCCGTTCGTGGACAAGAGTCCGAGTTTGTCCGAGGACAATCTCATCGAGGACATCCAGAAGCGGATGCCGAGTCTGCCGATCGTTTACTGGAACAAGAATAAGAACAAGCCGATGGGGCTCAATAATACTTGTGCTAGGTGAGTCTGATCTGAAGGGTATAATGGGCGTGTTATCACTTTTAGTATACAGGGTGAGCCACGGTGGATGGCCTATTAGAAGTATCTGGAGATCGAATAGACAGAACATACTGAAAATTGGGATTCTTTGATAATTGAACATTTTCTATTCGTCTAAAATATTTTCATCGATACAGTGTTGCCACTTCTATCAAAAACAACTAGCAACTTCGTTATTTTAAATGGAGCACCCTGTATTTTATTGCATTTCTAGATTCTTCCTGAAGAGCTGATTTCATCAATGTATCACACTTGGGGTCTAGCAGGAATGATTACAGAGATATAGGGTGTTCAAAATCGATCGAAACGGCTTACATGTCCCTTTCTTAACTTTTTATTCACTTTCTACTGACATTTGATCAGAACAGATACAGGGTGATCAGAATTCTGAAGCTTGAGGCACCCTGTATTTTTCCCAATTAAATTCCAGTAGATAGTGAATCAAAAGTTAAGATAGGGACATGTAAGCCATTTTGATCGATAATGAATAGTTTCGACACAAAAAAATCCTAAAATTGATAAATCTCGATTTTGAACACCCTATATCTCTGTAATCATTCCTGCTAGACCCCAAGTGTGATAGATTGATGGAATCAACTCTTCAGGAAGAATCTAAAAATGCAATAAAATACAGGGTGTTCCATTCAAAATAACGAAATTGCTAGTTGTTTCTGATATAAGTGGCAACACTGTATCGATGAAAATATCTTAGACGGATAGAGAATGTTCAATTATCAAAGCATTCCAATTTTCAGAATGTTCTGTCTTTTCTGTTCTCCAGATGCTTCTAATAGGCCCTATAATACACAGTCAGTAGTTTTACAAGTAATCAATTCTATACAAGACAGACTTGGCAAAGGAAATTATGTAGTAGCTATTTTTATGGACCTAGAAAAAGCATTTGATACAGTTGACCACAATATTCACCTGAAAAACCTCAATTCAATGGGCATCAGAGGTATTGAAAACAACATCTTGAAAACATATAAACAAAGGAGTTCTCCGAGGATCAGTGTTGGGCCCAATCCTGTATCTTTTATACATTCAAAATATTTCAAAAATAAATGTAATAGGGAATTATGCCATATATGCAGATGACACAGTACTTTTATTTGAAAACAAAAACCCTGTAATTTCAGAAAACAACATAAATGAGGATTTGCTTCTCAGCATTCAGCACAATGTTGCGAAATCTCCAACATTTACATGATATTTTGTTATGGAGTATAAGAAATATTCATACATGCTGGTTACTCGAAAAAGTCAAGAATGAACTATAATATCATGGGTTCCTCCTTTTATTTTTTATTCAAGGACAGGACTCTTACCTCTTTTCGATAACTTGATTATAATTGGTGACTTGACAACCTTGCTTCGTGAGTGGGAATGGAAGATTATCTGACCAATAACGAAACAGCATACAGCTGACGTCACCATTTATTCGGCATTACGGCAATTAACTAGCCTTTAATGCCGAAACTGGCAATAGGTGTACATAATTTTGGAGCATGTCCTCTCCCTCGGCAAATTCCTAACTCAAACTCTTTCAACAGGTTTCCTTCGATGTTCGACCTCGAATTCAACAACCTATACTGGCAGACCTTGAAGAGCTCAAACGGCACTTTCCAGTTGTATGGAGCCTATCTGGATAAGAGGGCGAACAACAGACTGGGACCGACCGTGAGGATATTGGGCATGATCGACAGGATAGAGCCGACTGTCGTCACGTACTGCCAATTTTGGTTCGATGGAAAGAAAGACCCGGTGATTGGAAAAAGTTTCGAGTACAAGTATATTTGGTGAGTCTTGCACTGAGGAAAGTTGTGCTATTAGAGTTTTTGCTGAGATATTTCTTGCTCCATTACATGAAATGATATTACCGTTATACATCTTCGAATAGAAGCAGCACCTTGAAGTCCTATGATAGCAATAACGACTTTACTGAAAGTGAATTTCCTGCCAAAGAAACGTATACTGCTGTCGCTATCAGGCAGCCACTCTGAGTAGGATGATTTTTTTTATAATTGTCTAGCTGAACTACTACTAGTAGTAGTGCTTGTGGCTGCAAGGTTCATCATCGCATAGAACTGCACTCACTACCAATAATACAACTGTCAGTCTGCCACGAAAATAATATTTCACGAACCTACTTGGAGTTATTCAGCGCCTGCTTATCGTTATTCGATATTTTACTGATTTGTCCCCCTCTATATAAGTATTTGTCAGACATCTTGCTTGATCAATCATTCACAGTTGGGCTCTTGATGCAAACCCATGTACAGGACGACAATTCCGAAGACACGACAGTTACGAGTACTTCCCCTCTTGAATTCAATTCATTATTTGAAATCTGAATCTGTATTCAAACATAAAATGAAAACATTTTTAAACAAATGAAACAATCTTCTGTGTCCCTCTTAGTGCTTTCGTAGATCTGAGTGCTTCAGTTATTACCAGGATTGATGGAATGATGAAGGTGAGTTTTTTCGAGGTATTTCGACTGAAATTCAAATATTTTACATTCAACATTCTCAACTTTTTGGTTCCATGATACTTTGAAATTGTCAAATATGTTCCAGAGCTTCTCTATAGAATGTGGTCTAAAAACATATTGTGAGCAAAAATGTTCAGGTTATGGAATTATTTGAATGACTTTTCTGGTAATATTTTGTTTTCCTGTACGCATCTGTAATAACTTGCCTAGTTTTCGGAATACAATGGTTTCAGAAAGTTTCAGAAAAATTCTATTTTTCATTAATTACTCAGAAACCTTTTGTTTTTCCTGGGGGTGCATGAATCGATTTATCTATTGAATTTCGAAGATCATTGGTCTGAAATTTTCTTTGGGAATCAATAAATTGCTATTCATACCAAGTATCAGGGTGGAAATTATGAGAAGTGAAATTGGATTCCAGTCAGAATTTCACCTTTCTTGATGACAACAATCCTAAAAAATAACTGAATAACTACAACAAGTAGGTCATGCAACTATCTATATGATTACCCATCAAGAGTAGCAAAGTTCCCTACCTACGATTATAACATTGCCCTACTCCCATTATTAGATGCACTCACTAGCGGTAGCAAAGTCAGATACCTACTACAGAAACATCGTCTAAAAGCAATATACAGAGGCCGCAAGGTTCTATATCTAATAATCGCAGGTGGGTTATAATCAGCAAAGTCGACTTTATAATCACAGGTGATAACTCGCTTGTCCCCAATGCTATTAGAGTTTCTTGCTGGGGTAATTCGATTTCTGACTATGGTTAATAGGAATTTTCCTTACTTTAGCTCGCTTGGGAAGAGATAATACATATTGGGGCCTTGGAGGCTTTACTTGATCAGACAATAATCAACCCAAATGGAATGGAACCGTAGAATATTATTTTTCAAACATTTTTACATACAAAAGACTTCCATAGATGAAAACTCAAAGTCATCTCCACAACTTTTTGGATATGACTTCGGGTTTTTATCTATGAACTACACCACTCCACTTTAAGTTACCATGAACATCTTCCAAAGATCAAAAGGGGTCTTGTTAGAATTCCGTAAAACAATTTTTCAGCAATTGTTTGTTCTTGGAAAAAATGGAGCTTCATGATTAAAATCTCGCATTCTCCGGAAGTTTTGTTTCATTTGAGTTGAATGTAATGGAAAATGACAAAATTTGATAAATCTATTTCAGTTTTTTGAAACAACTTATTTTGACCTCCTCTACACGTGGCAGCTCTGTGTCCCAGCAATTTTGGGACACCCTGTATATATGTGATATACAGGATGGGTCACTTTTTTGTAGCAGGACTTTAACAGCTTAGAGGAGACATGAAAATCTTCTATAAACATATACACTGTGTCCATAAAGTCACCCCCCCCCTGGTTAACTTTAGAACGGATGGGATTTTTTTTTTCAATTTTTTCCTGTTCCAATGGTAGTTTCAGTGCTACATATTGTTCCAAAAAAAAATATGTATCCCTCAAAATGGCGCCTGGGCGCCATTTTGGAAGATTTTTTTAAATGGAGTGGGGGGTCGAAAGATACCTCGATTGAAAGGTCTTTCGATTCTCTATACAACCTCAGAATCTCAGACGAAAATATTCATCCAAAACAAAATGGCGGATGATAACGTTTGAAATCTCACACCAGAATTCTTTCGACTAGATGGCTATCAAAGTGCTCGCATGTGATCTTCAAATCTCTATTGGCGTATAGAAGAGTTCTCTATCTATGAAGATATCAATAGGAAGCCATTTTGAAGAGAATAACATAGTAGTCACGTGGAATAAACATTGTTCTTTATTTTGAATAAATATTTCTAAAACTTTGCAGAATTTGGAAAGACAATCGAGCAAAGGTAATAATTGACTACCATGTTATTCTCTTCAAAATGGCTTCCTATTGATATCTTCATAGATAGAGAACTCTTCTATTCGCCAATAGAGATTTGAAGATCACATGCGAGCACTTTAATAGCCATCTAGTCGAAAGAATTCTGATGTGAGATTTCAAACGTTATCATCCGCCATTTTGTTTTGGATGAATATTTTCGTCTGAGATTCTGAGGTTGTATAGAGAATCGAAAGACCTTTCAATCGAGGTATCTTTCGACCCCCGACTCCATTTAAAAAAATCTTCCAAAATGGCGCCCAGGCGCCATTTTCGAGGATACATAATTTTTTTTTGGAACAATATGTAGCACTGAAACTACCATTGAAGCAAAAAAAAATTGAAAAAAAAAATCCCATCCGTTCAATAGTTAACCAGGGGGGGGGTGACTTTATGGACACAGTGTATGCGTGGGAGCTTCGTTTCCGATATACATGGTTTCAAAGTTTGGCACGACCCCAAAAGTGTATCATCCTGTAGATATTCAAGAACGCTCGACAGTCCCAAATGCGTATTCAAAGTGTACCAGGTGTACCAAATTTCAATTCATTATTTCGAAAAATGTAGGAGAAAACTTGAAAAATACAAGAAAAATCTCAAACTTTGAAATTTCGTATATCGGAAAGGAAGCCCTCACGCATATATGTTCACATGAGGTTTTCATCTTAAAAAAATGTGTTCTTCAAGCTGTTCAAATCCTGCTACAAAATACGGAACCGAAAAATAAAGTTTCATCACAAGTAAATTATTTTTGGCATTCATCTTGAAACCCAAACAGTTTTCGAAGAAAAAAAAAAGGAAGCAAAATGTATCCAAATTGAAGGAAGAATCTAAATTGATGATTCATAGAAAACAGAGGCGGTACGCAAAAAAGTTCGAGAGGGTTAACTCGGGTACGACCTTCATAAGTGTATCATCCTGTAGGTATTCAAGAACGCTCGATAGCCCCAAATATTGCGTTTCCGAAGTGTGATAGGTGTACCAAATTTTATTTCATTATTTTGGAAATTGTAGGAGGAAATTGTAAAAACACGAAAAAAATCTTAAATTTTGAAACCCATATCGGAAACAAATTTTCATCTCAAAAAAATGCCTTCTCTCAGCAGTTAAAGTCCTGCTATAAAAAAATTACTCAACCTGTATATCCAGGAAAAAATTACTCACTTTTTTCGCACGGGGAAAAAGTAATTTTTGAAAAGTGACATTCATTTCCATTATTTCCACAAGACTACACGAAGAAAGCAGCAATAAAACATTCACTAAATTAAATGATGACAGCAATATTCAACAATCGTCAAAATATCAACAAATGCCATCCTTACCATGAGAAGAAAAATGAAAAGAATGCTAGAAGCAGTAAACCGCTTTTTAAAATCGATTTTTCATTATAATAAGATATTTTTTTAGGGCAGCATTCAACCCTCGGGCCAAAGGTCCTCGGGTGAATATGTATATTGTTAGATCTTTGGCCAATTCTTTGATTTTTATCTGTAATGAAATATGGGTCCAAGAAGAAAATTGAAAATACATATCATGCAGTGGTTTTTCATTAACTTCACGAAAAATAAAAATTAGAATGTTTGTAAAGGTTGTGACACTGGCATTCAAAAATGTCTAATTATAGTTTTTTTCCCCGAAGGTACAAGAAATGGGGCAACTACAAGCAAGGCATCTACCAGCCATACCTGATTGCGTGCGTGATTCCGCAAAAATTCAGGGACCATATTCCCCAGTCGATTTCCCTGGTGGAAAAGCAGTGCGACAACGCAACGAACAACCTCAGGATCATCTACGAGAGGCCGATCGAGAAAAAGGATTTCGCCGTGTGCGTCAAAGGCCTCGATTTCCTGCACGAAGATTTGTCGGTGAGGCTCGTCGAATGGATCGAGCTGCTCAACTTGCTGGGGGCCGATAAGGTGTTCTTCTATGAGTTGCAGGTGCATCCGAACATCAGCAAAGTTTTGCGGCACTACGAACAAGAGGGGAAGGTGAGTGCATTTTCAATCCCAAAAATAATCTGAACCCAATAAATTGCCTAGCTCATTCTGAGACCGGCGACGTGTTATTTTCAATCGCGAATATAATTATTGTAGTTTTTTGTGGTTATAAAGTGAGATACCTCTCTCACAAATGCCAACATGTCTCTATTGATAATGAAACGTCAAGTGCCGCAGGGGTCCATTTTGGGCCCGTTACTTTCTTTGATATATATACTATGGATATAGCTAACCAAGCTAATAATTGCATAGTCCACCAATTCGCTGATGATACACAAATATACAATCATTTCAAAGAACACAAAGTACGTCAGGCATGTTTGAATATCAACAACACAATAATGTTAATGATGAATTGAACATCGTCATCAACGAAAATTGAATCATTAGTCGGAATCCATTGGAGAGACCCAGAATTCTCAACGTGGAATTGTCATGATCAATAACACTGGATTATTACTGGCTTCAATCCATAAACTAGCGAATAGCATCTGGCATACCTACCTCATCTTGAATTTTTCCATCTCGTAAAATGTGAGAGACTATTAGGCATTCCAGAACCCGTGACCTAAAAATGGCCGCTGTACCTGCCCCGTTTCCGTCCGTACTTCAAACGTCAAAAATTCACTTCCTCTTCCCCTAAATTTCGAGTTTTGAGGTTATGATCGTCACTGATTTTGTTTTGATTTTTTGATATTGTAGTTTTTATCATGAATAAAGTGAATATTTATTGAAATTAGAAATTTCTGGTGGTCATAATATAAAGCGATACAAAGAGAAACTCAAAGTCAGTGATTCTATTGATCCCTATTCTCTGCAGAATAATGGAAACCCAGGCTCCGATGTTTCCTGGAGTCACTTCAATAGATTATCCTAGTTTTTATACTGCAGAGCAAACGAAAGCTCATGAAAGTTTGAGTGGGTATACATTTTCTGAGGCATGTTTTGTACAAATACCTATGTGGAGTGAAGAAAATCAGTGGCATATGTTTGTTGTTCTAGGCAGTCATACTATGAGTGGATAATTGGATAGTACCTGTTAAATATTCGATATTTTTGTAGGTGAAACATTTTCAAATGATGATTTTACTCTCACTAGAAGTCTGGGTATTGTGTAAAAGTGATCAAGGAATAAATAGAGAGCCATTACACCTGATTGGCTGGGCTGTCAGAAGTTTGTAGTCATTTTGTTGCTTGTCTCTATAGCTTAACATGTATTCACGACTGCAGAATCGCCAAGTCAAGTACCCATTTTCAGGCAAAATGGATGAAACCTAAACCTTCTAATGTTCCTCTTGCCAGTCTTGAAAATCTGAGAGAAAATCACACTAAAGTTAGAACATATTCAACCTATAGAAGGCAACAGCTCTCAGAAATATTGTAATCTTCAAGAGAAATTGACCTAGCAAATATCTGATATCCCTGCCATGCATAAGCAATTAATCATATCAATTCCTCAATAATTTTCACACAAAACAGGCATATTATAGTGAGTGTAGGTACTTTCCTCCTTTGATACCCTTTTACTTACAAGGCCAACACCAATGCATATCACTGATTCCCTCCACTTTACCTATTTGTGCAAATCCTGTTTGAAAAATTTGTATCACTCTTGTAAGCTCTGATCTGCAAGGATTTAAACTATCATGATTCAACTCTAAATATCTAAAAATGTATACTGACTATAGTAACTCCAGAAAATATTTTGATGTTAGCATAGATTCTTGCTCTGCAATATCACTACTGGAAATTTATGTCAAAAATATTCACTTTATTCTTAACTACTAGACAAATATGAAAATTAACAAATAAGATATTGACACAATTCCCCCAAATATCTACACTATTGATGAAATCAATTATTCTTCAATTAAAAATTAAGCTATATTATAAATAGTTTCTTTCAACCTTATAATTCATTAAAACACTACATATTCATGCTTCATGATTTTATTCATCTTAACTATAGTTTTCTCAAACACATTTCAATGTAATACCTGTAATAATAATTATATAGTCAACAGAATGTGTTTCCAGAAAGTCCACCAAGTCATTTTTGTGAATTATCTTGAACATTTTAATGTCTTGTTAAAGTTTGCTGTATTGACCAACAATTCATTGCAAAACAGATCAACCTTGTTCATCAATAATTCTTCTTGAATTTTCAATTTAGAAATTTTGACAATCATCACAGTTCAAAGTATCTATAGATATCATCATCACACAAAATACTTATTAATAATTACAAACATTTGCTATCATAATGAGTACCTATCATTCATACACAAAATATTTATCACATTAACTCAATATAAAGTAGTAATTCAGATTTTTTTAAACAATACTCATCAGTCTAATCACAAGGAATATTTTTATCAACAATTTGATTATGAATTAACATATGAATCCACTGTTCATTGATGTTTCATGAAAAGTTCGTGAAAATTGACCAACCAAAAGTGTTGGTACAAAGAAAAATGTACAACAATATAATAAATTTCAATCTTGTTCATTTGTGTTTTTGAAAAAAAAAAACTGAGTGTTTCTTCTCCTGTGTTCCCAAATATCTACTACTTATCTACTTTATTATTTAGGTGAGTTGTGAGTGAGCAAACTAGTTTTGTTCAAAATTCAAAAACAGGCATATCTATATAGCAATTTTGCAAATGTAATCTTATCATTATTTACTCTGAAATGGTGACTTCAACATAAAATATTGTATCTTTTTTTTTAAATCATGATTAGCAGTTTGAATTCACTATTTTCTCCAGGCTGAAAATAAAAAAAAAATAAGCCAATCCTGTCAATTTGAAATGTGGTGATTTTTTTGCACATAGAGGTTTGGAAGCATGAGGAACAATATGAAGTTAGTTTTTATGCCAAAATATTCCTGATATGATTTCATAAAAATCAAGATATTGAGGGGCCAGTTGAGGGATATAGAGGAAGGGGCTTTCAAAGTGAGATATGCTGTATATATTTGGTTCCTACTTATCAAAGATTTGTCTATATTGCATAACAACTCTATCACTATATATCTCCATCAATCAAGATCGAACATAATATATTCAGTCCAATTGAACAATTGGGGGACATTTGTTGATATTTGTACAGCAAATTGTAATGATTTTGTGGAGAGTTGGATCATCATCATTGGGTCATTAGATAATAAATGTAGTATCCATGAAACCTTGAATTCTAAAATGTTAAAACAAGTTTTTGAAACAGCTGGTCATGCAATTCTCAATTTAATCAATACATCGCTTCAGAATGGTCAATTGCCGGAATTATTAAAAATAAGTACCCTCATACCTATACCTAAAGTTACAAACACTATAAAAGCAAGTGAATTTAGACCTATAAATACCTTACCGCCAATAGAGAAGGTTCTAGAAATAGCAGTATACAATCAATTACTAGAGTTTATAGACGAGAATCAAATTATGTTTATCAATCAATCTGGTTTTAGAAAGAAACATTCTTGTGAAACATCGCTACAATTATCGCTAACTAAATTTACTAATGAAACAGATAAAGGTAAATATGTTGTAGCTGTTTTTTTAGATTTAAAAAGGGCATTTGAAACGATTGATAGAAGTATACTGCTTCGGAAGCTGAGAAGGTATGGGATTGAGGGGAGGGTGTATGAATGGTTAAGTGATTATTTATCAAATAGGAAACAGAGAGTACGTGTTAATGATTATTTCTCATCATATACAATGAATCATACAGGAGTACCACAAGGTAGTGTACTTGGCCCCCTCTTATTCATTTTATATCTGAATGATATTCAATTATTTACAGATTGTGAGTTCATAAACTTATTTGCAGATGACACATTATTGGCATGTACTGGAGTAAATTTAGAAGAAACTGTCCTCAAAATGAATACAGCATTAGCAATGGTCGAAAAATACCTGAAGATCAATAAAATGAAACTAAACGTTGGAAAAACTAAAGCAATGATAATTACTACTAAATTCAAATATAATCAAATAAACACAAACAACATAAATATAAAAATGGAAAATGAACGTATAGAAATAGTAACATCAGTGAAGTATTTGGGGTTTCAACTTGATAATTGCTTAACTTTTGACGACCACTTTAAGTATATTGAAAAAAAGATTGCAAAAAAATTATATTTTTTCTCGAGAATCGCCTGTAACTTATCAACAGATACAAAAATTTTGGTATTTAAATCAATAATCCAACCCCATTTTGACTATTGTGCATCTATTTTATTCTCTTTTAATTTGAACAAAGTGCAACAAATGCAAAAACTACAAAATCGGGGAATGAGAATAATTTTAAAATGTAACAGGTATACACCAATTTCTACCATGCTATCTGCTCTACAATGGCTCTCAGTATCCCAAAGATTACTCTATTGTTCTATGGTGTTCATCTATAAAATATTAAATAAAATGACCCCACCATACTTGTTATCATTGATAACTTTCAATAAAGACATTCATCACCATTCAACCAGACACAACAGTCACATTCATATAAATAGAACAAATACAAGAAGTAGTATGTGCAATTTATTCTTCAAAGGTTTTGTCCTATTCAATAAATTGCCTGATTCAATTAAATCTTCTCCATCATTGAATGTTTTTAAGAATGAACTTTTGAAACATATCCAGGAACGACATTGAATATTTCTTTTGTCCAGTTTAAACACTATATGCATATATATATTGATATTTGTATTATTAGTATAAATTTAGTTTATTGTACTAGATGTAAGTTAGCTAACCTGTATATTAGGGAATCCTATTTCAAATTCTAAATAAAAAATAAAATAAAAATCACCACATTATAAGTGAAATTGGCATGTTGATCAGCTAATATCCTGTACTTCTGTTTCATTGCACCAATAATTCACTCCCCATGAATTCTCACATTGGCATCAGTAGCTCTAGTTCCCACAATCTCAGTAGGATGTAATTGTTTCTTTCCTTTTGTAAAAGCTTGAATCTTCACTTGGGCATTCAAAATTTGTACATAGTCAGCAACCAAAAAGCCATGGTCACCTAAAATCAAATCACCTACAAATTGAATTTGTATTAATTGAAAGTTGGATAGATACTGTTTGAAATTCAGATGTTCAGGAAGATTGTTAGAACAATAGACATACATAAATAGATTGAAAGTCAAGACAAGTGAAACATTTTCAACAGTGCATGCTGTTTAATTAAATTAGTTTTTCCATACATATAAAAGATTTCTAGCTTCTAGTCAATAAAACTAATTTAAAAAGTTTATTCTCTTTCAGTAATTCTGGATTCAATAAAGATTGGTATCAATTATATTCAACTGATCTTGTACAGAAACTCACCTGGAATAATATTATCTATTAATTTTGAATTGATTGTTATGGGATAATCAGATGCTCTTTCTCCACAAGCCTCACTGATCAAACACACTGTTTCTTGTGGGGAGAATCCTATCAAATTATAATTAGATCAGCACTAGGCTGACAGCTGTGATATTTGTTTGTGAATATTTATCACATTCAGGAACTATACTAAGGTTCTCATCTTGAAAATCTGATGATCCTACAGCCTGTTCATTAGATGGCCCTGCGGCCTGTTTGAAATCAGATGGTCCTGCAGCCTCAGCTTGGCATTCTGATGTTTCCATATCATTGATAGTTTCCTTAGATTGGTGGTCAAAAATAAACTGGGAGCCCAGTTAGGATTATTAACATCTGATAGATATGCAGGTTTCCCTAAAATTTCCATTATACCTATTATATTTACTACTATTCATTAATCATTACCTGTTTCAGTGAACTCACCAAGTAGGTAGGAAATGCAAACTCTCAACATTTTGAGTTTCTGCTCCATCAAACCATTTCTATTTATCCACTTGTCTCTTCTTTTGATAATTCATTGTTCCAATTTATGTCTAAATTTCAAGACACTCAGGATTCGATGAAAATTCATGCTATCACGATATTACCGACTCTTACAATTGATTATTCCACAATAAAACATTGTTATAACACAAACACCAAGCAAAACCTATCCAGATAGTGTCCAGAATACACCACAGGAATACACATCAACTATTCAATAATTTTCATAAAGATGATGCAATCCTAATAAAACCAAGTATATAAAGTTCAATTATCAACTAAAGAAGCGAAGAAAGCAGCATTTAACACATTTTAAATTCAATTGAAAATATGGTTAAAAAAGTCACGGAATGACAGCTATTTGTTTGGGTACAGCAACCATCTTGAATCTGATTTTGACAGCATTCCGAAATACCTAATATCAGCACATTATATATATATATATATATATATACTACCAGATATAAAGAAAGAATCATCGGCAAGATTCAAATCTTTTATATAATGCCATGTATCCACTTTAATCGGACACGAAGGCAATTACAGTATTGCAACATCATCAACACTGAGTGGTCTGATCCCTTTGGTCGAATAGTTAGAGTAACACATCCTTGATTAGATGTCGTTTGCATATCACCCAATCCATTAATTTCTACAACAGAGTTACTCTTTGGTAAGCCTAATCGATTAACTAACCCTTGCGTTATAAAGGAAGTCATACTACCTGAATCTAATAAACAACGACAATGTCGATAATTACCCAAGCTATCAAGTATTTTGACTTTAAAGGCTGTATAACACCTGTTAAATTTGATGACAAATATGTTAACAAAAATGATGACAAACATATTTTTCATGTGTCATACAGTGAAAACGGTGTTGATATTGCGCAGATTTGCAAACATTCTTGTAAAAATATAGGACTGGTTCTAAATATTTTGATATTATAAATATATATATAGCCTCTAACGGTAGACAATAAAATATCATTATTCTCAGATACCCCAGCAGCTATATGCAACGAAAGCGGTTTATTTAGTATCCGAAATTGAATTATGTGAAGAATGAGTACCTTCAGTACTACGAATACCCGAAGTCGATGCCTCCACCCTGGTATCTTTCACAGCTGACGTAGTGTCAATATGTAACAAAGTATTGAGCCACAAACAAGAACCAGTTGATTTACAAGATTTCGAATCATGCATGTGATTCAAACAATTGAAACATAGATGAGAATTGAGATTGTTTGCAAAACCCATGTTTTTCTATGGGACTTCTATTCAAAAACTACTGACAGGTATAAAGCTAGTGACTTCCATACATAATCGGCATTTGGAATTTTACGAATTATTTTCATTAACTACGGAAGAATTCGTTTTTTTGGTATTGGGTATATTATTATCACTATTATGCGATCGAGAATTGTTCATTCTGGGTTTTGACTGATATTGTGATGAAAGCGCGATATAATGCAATACAATGCCTATTTTAAAAATTGAATAATGAATCATATGTGGGCACGTCACGTCAGTAAAACCGTGCTCCATTTCAAATTTGGTTAACACCGGGAACATCATGTTTTTCAATGCAGCCAGAAGTTTTCAGAAAACTGCAATAATCTACGCAAAGCACTAGGATTTTCTGAAGGAATTTTGTATTGTATTGTCTATCTGTGACCAATGCGCTTGTGCCCTTAATCTTTCATTCGAATACCGTGTCAAAAGCGTATCGTAAGCAGTCTGATAATTTGCTGTATTCAACAGCAATGTTCGAACCAGAAATTATATATTCTTCCAGAATCGAAACAGAAAATTGTAATAATGAGAAAAATGTCAGAAGGGCCTAATCCGGCTCGAAGGACCATGTAAAATCTCAAAAAAATGGGGTTGTATTGAAAATCAGCCACATTTTGACCTAACAAATAAGTCTATTACTTTTTTTTTGTAAAATTTGTATATCGCTACTTCAAAGTTGGGAACCAACTCCCTAGAAGTCGAAACTTGTGCGGGGTTAGGAAGAGCGAGACCTACAGCTTATAGCGGAATCCGACACAACTCTAGGGCATCGAGGTACTGCCAGGATTACAATCATGAATCACGCATTCCAAAGAAAAATACTCAGCCGATAACCGGATTCGAACCGACAGTACCTTCTCATCGTGAACGGCTATGAATTTCAGTGCATAGACAAACTAGGCCACGGCGCCTATCTTGAAAATTGTTTTTCTTAGGGTGGTGATTACCCCCATTACATTCCCCCCATATCGACGCCCTTGCTGTTGCTGATGACTAACGCTAGGCAAACAAAATTCTATCTTTAAAAAAAAATGCCCCACTATCGAAAATACCCTGTATAATTATAAGTTTCTGCTATATCGTCGTTTGGTGGTAGGGGTGGTATCCATAATGCTCCGGTTCTCGAGATATCATGGTACAGTAGTGGATATGATTGAGTTGGAGAGTGGGCGGTCGTGATTTTTGACTCTTTATTTCCATAAAATGCCCTTCTCTGCACAAAATTTCACCGTTCTTAGTTTTCTCAGAGTATTAAATCAAGCATCAAAGTATCATAATTTGTTACAGGTTCAGGTTACCCCAATAAACCTTGCTGGTGGTCAGCCAAATGCACCTTCCTTCCAGCATCTCTATCTGACGAAGAAGACGAATCACAAGCGTCAAAACGAGCTCATTCCTTACAACGACTGTTTCTACAAGCACATGTACGAATACAAGTACATCGCCCTTCTGGACATTGACGAGGTGATAATGCCCTTGGAAGGGACGACGTGGAAGGAGCTGATGCAGAAGGTGCTTCCGAAAGCGCTGAAAATCAACAAGGAAGAACGGGCTTCGTACAACGTGCGAAATGTTTATTTCTTGGACGATTTGATTCACAACCATGGATGGTTCAAAGAGATACCAAGGTGAGCTTTACTATTATGTTCCGAACTGTAGCATTTCATGTTTTCTTTGGTAATCTGCCGAACATCACGGTGAATCATCAGATGACATTTTTTTCAATGTAGATTATACGTCAGTTGATAACTAATTTGACGTCGTGAGGTTACGTATTCGTGAAGTCAGAAGTGAATAACTTACTCACCTAAATTGTTACTTGTTTCTATCACGTAACTTTTAAGCAATTATCAAAGCGATCCCTACGTAATCTTCATTATTACTTCATTGTTCACTCTGTCTATACTATATCGGTCAATAATGAATACTTCCGGCGTAAACGTAGATGCTTCTTGTGGTTATGTTTTCATAAGTCATAAGTCATTACGATGTTCTGAATATTCGAGATAGTTCTGTTGCTCCATTGTTCATGAAAATCTGTACGGCAACACAGTTGAGTTAACAATGAAAGACAGAATTATGAGAAGATATTCAGAACAGAGTGGTATTTGGTAGATTATTTCACGTTCACGAAGCATAGGAAGCATTTATTATAAATGAGTGATTCATTCTGACAAGTACAGCCATCATTATTGTATGCCAAACTGACTGCTTTGCAATCCATGGTTACATTCAGACTTTGATTTGTTATCCAAGGTTACATCGTTGAAAATATGAACGCTGTCAGACTAATCAGAATTGATAAAGACAGCTCTTGTTTCCGCGATAAGCACACGTTGTCTCTGGCTTGTGATTGGTCAGATTATGTGATGATTGAAATAGTCATGACATACCCAACCAACTGTATCCTGTTGAAAACATTAAAATCGTCTGAACCTTGACAAGATATAAAAATCAACACTCCCCATATCTACAGTGTGATCTATATAGTTCGTAATGACATGTTGGGAAATAGTCTATTAGATATTAGAGTAGCGAAAATGTTTTTCTCGGAGATCTATTATTTTGCATGTCCGATAGCAAAAAATCGATCTTGACACATTCCATGTGATCACTGGTATGACGTTAAATTGAAAAAAGGACAGAAAAGGTGAGGTTAATGCATCAAGAAATTTATTTCGAAAATGTTGGTCAGAATTCAATTTTATACTAACATTTATATTTCCAATCAATTATAAATAATTCGAAATTTCATCTATGTTGACAGGTTATAAAATGTCACTTTTCATTAATCACTTTTTTCCTCAATATATATCAAATATATATATACACTGTTGATTTTTGTTGTGGTTTAGTTCCGAAAAATAAGCCAATAATCTCCAAGAAAGAACTGCAAGTTGTTTCATCTTTCATTCTACTTCGCGGTTATATAAGCTACTAAACAACCACTAAATTCTCAATTTATTGAAATCAAATCACAATATTAGAATAACAGATATTTAATTACTTTAAAAGAATGATAAAGATGCATGCAAAACGATGCCTGCAACGCAGGTGTTCCTGTTAAAAACTTCAAATTTCACGGCGATAATTTTTTGATTTCAATATAATGTAATATCTTCTCAATATTGATTCGTCCTTTTTCCTTTCACAGAAAATAATAGTGTATTAAACACGAGAAAAACATTAGATTATGGCCAACGGTTTCTTGTCATTCTCCAGTACACGTCGGGAGACAACACAACCTGTAGATAAAATGTACTACTTTTTTCCCTTGTATAATAAATAACTATCTTTCGAATATTTTTCGATCTCGTTACAGTTATCTTTTTTTTTTCACTTGAATAGGTTGACAGTAGTGATACACTTGACTTTCGATGAAAATAGAACAATCTCGTTTTCTTCAGAATAAATATATTTCAGATAGTGTAATAGTGTATTGAAATTCAAGACGCTTATGGTTTTCAAGTTCAATTTCGAAGTGCGATATTCATTCACAATTATTATCAGTTGAACTTGATGCATCCGATATTTTTTAAGTGGTATATCTTCACAATAGTGGCCACATTCTGATATATGTCAGATACTAACCAACCAATGCCTTGTATCTCAATTTTCACTGAAAATGTATTCATTACACAAACTTTTGATAAACATTCGTATCTCCAATTGTTATTCAATAGCTCCTATGTTGAAGAATAATATTTACTCCTTCAAATTGACTTCAATGGATACCTCGGATATGAGTTAATAACAAAATAGCTAGATTTCATCAAGTTTTCTTCATCTGTAAAATTCTGTAAAATTGCTGTTTCGGAGATAAGAGGTATTGTTTCTTAAATGTCCAGCGATGGTCCTGGCAAAATAATTATTTATTATACAAGGGAAAAAATTATTAGATTTTAGCTCGTGGATGTGGTTCCTTCCGACGCGTAGCGTCTGTGGCAGGAAATAGGACAAATCAATATTTAGAAGATATCACTCACCTGAAATATGAAGTTTTTAACTGGAATGGCACCTGCGTCGGAGGCATATCTTTTTGCAGGAATCTTTATCATTCTTTTGAAGTTATCAAATATCTGTCAGTCTAATCTGTGATTTGATTGGTGGTTATTGTTTCGTAATTTACGTACCGTGAAGTGTAATATATATGCAGGGTGAGTCATTGAAATGGGAAGTATAGTGGAGAGGCTACAGCCAGGCAAGTATGCCCTCATGGGACCTTTCTGCCAACCCCTGCTCTCCACATATCTACATATCCTCCTTCTAGTTGTTCTTTCTGAACCTCCCTGGCCTTCTAATGAGGGTCAGGATGTCCATCCACTCTAATTCGACCAAATCCTCCTGTTGTAGTTTATCCACTCCGAATATTTCGAATATCATCCTTCCAAACGCCTCACACTCTCCGAGGAAGTTAGATGACGTCTCCTCATCTTCTCCGCATTTGCGGCAGGTGGGACTTTCTTTTATACCTATGAGTGATAGGTGTCTGCGCAACCTGATGTTGTGCCTGGTCAGTATCCTTATAAGAAGAAGACAATCGGTAATAGATAGCGTTTCAATTGAGGTTGAAGGACAAAGGATCCAGTACTGTGAAAATATTGAATTTCATAACCATGCAAGCAACCTCATCAAAAGATCATATTTTATAATGAAGGGTCTCTATTCCAATAGACATTTTTGGGAAGAAATTTGAGAAGTACTCTGTACTCATTGTGACATCCTCTATGGCCCATTTCTCGACGGGATACAGTCGGTGAGAATTCAGAAAGTTCATTTTTGGGTTGAAGTTCAGGGACCACGTCACACCTTTTATTAATGAACTATACATTGGTTGAAAATGCACAATAGCAGAGAACTTCGTCATGCCTGCTTTTCACATAACCTCTTCAGAAAAAAAATACCAACTTACCTCATTGAAAAACTCCAACATAGACAAGAAGCACATCAGAGACACCCGATATACTGATAATTTGTCAATTCCTCAGCACCGGACCGTTTTCTTTGAACGATCTTTCTCCTACCATTCCGTCGTTCTGTACAATTCTATCTGTCAAAACATAAAGAGTGTATGTCTTACAAATTTCAAACGTAAACTTAAGCAACATTTCCTGGATGAACAGCGATAGACTCATCAATTCTCTACTTTTCTGCTTTTTTTTTGTATTACAGATCTTTCTGTATTATTAGCATCATCATTATTATTATGGTTATTATTATTATGATCATTTTTGTTATGATTACTATCAATATCATTATTGATTTTACATTTATATCATCATTATTAATATTATTATTATTATCGTTTTATCATTGTAAACTCACATGACATTGTTATGTGGAAAAATAGCTATGAGCTAACATTCGCCAAGAAAAATAATGTCCATTTCTTATTATTATTATTATAAGAAGGCGCAAAACTTGGCGATTCCTGCCAAGTAACCAACCCTTTGACTTATTTGACCAGCCCCAGGTCTGTCGACTGCCTGCAGCCGCCTATACGCCTCCAGTATCCTTCTAGTGCCTCGTCTGCCCATTTGTTAAGGGCGTACGAAATTTGGCTTCTTGTTATGCCCAGTGCAGGCTATGGTCCCCAGAACGGTGTTGCGGATCCGATTCTAGCCAGCTCGTCGGCCACCTCGTTCCCGGGCACCCCCCTGTGACCCGGGACCCATACTAGTTCGACTTCCTTTTGTTCAGCTAGTTTCTCAAGGGCATCGTTGCATTTCTGCATCAAAACTGTGCTTGGTTTGGGATGGCAGATAGCCTTGAGCGCCGCCTGACGAGCAGATGTGAATCTTCTGCTCCGGTCCATCTTTCACCTCTTGTCTGTCTGCTACGGCCAAAATGGCAAATACTTCAGCCTGGTAAACTGAGGTGTATTTCTCAAGAGCGTAGCTCTTCCTTATACTTATTCCTTCTACGTAAATTTCTGCACCTGAGTCCTGTTTGTCAATTATACGCGATCCGTCCGTATAACATACTAGAATCCCTGGCCGGAATTTCACTGTTCTCTTCCCATTGTCCCCTGCTTGGAATAGTGAGGGTGGACCTTCTATTCCATCTCAGCCTATTTTGGAATGGGAAAGTGGGATAACGGCTTCGCTGTTTGAGATAGATGAATAAAAAATTTTGTGATGGCCCAGGCTCATGAGCAGCACATTTCTAGAATATTTCGCTTGTACAGGGTGACTCAAAAATGCGCGGCGTATCGAAGTTATACTTTTTCTTATGGGACACCTTGTATTTCATTGCATTTTCGGATTCTTCTTTGTGAGCTGATTTCATCAATGTATCATCACACTTAGGGTCTAGCCGAAATGATTATAGGGTGTTCAAAATCGAGATTTTCTTAACTTTAGGATTTTTTGTGTCGAAACGGTCGAAATTGGTCAAAACGACTTACATGTTCCCATCTCAACTTTTGATTTACTATCTACAGATATTTGATTTGAACGAATACAGGGTAGGTTCATAATTCTGTATAACTTTGATACGCCACGCATTTTTGAGTCACTTTATATAACGCAGAATATTTTAGAAATGTGCTGCTCATGAGCTTAGACTAGACAAGAAAATGTTTTATACATCTACCTCAAACAGCGAAGCCGTTATCTCACTTTCCTATTCCAATGACTCACCCTGTATATATAAAAATATTTTTTGGCCTTCGATAACGATGTAAAATTGCCATATAATAACTCTGATGGCAGATATTTCATAAATATTTAATCGTTTGCTGAAATTCGGCAGCGTTGTTTCTCTACTGAAACTATTCAAGATGCTATTATGAAGAAAAAAACAGATCCGGACTTGAGAAAGTTCATTTTGTGATCACTTTCCTCGAAAAATGTCATCAGATTCGAAAAGAGCAGGAAAAATGCCATAAGAACTGCTCCTCAATTTGCACGGCACACTTTGACCGGTTCAATAAAGAAATATGAAACAATATGAATTAAGAATTATCAGCCAGGTCGAAATTGTTCCATATTTATTTATTGATTCGGTCAAAGTGTGCCGTGAGTCTCCTCATGAATCACCCTGTATGTATCTCACTTTTTTCTTGTGGGAAAAAAGTTATTGATGAAGTGACATTTTGTAACTTGTCAACAGAGATGAAATGTAGAACTTTCTTCCCGTCACAGAAATAAACCAATTTTTCAATATTTCATTCCATCTGGTGTCAAGAAAACGGAATTGTTTTCTCACTACCCGAAATACAATAAGTGTAGGTACTACTATACTACTGTTAACCCTATCCAGGAAATCAGTGGAAAATAATTAGGTAATAATTGTAAAAAGATTCATATTATGAAGGATGAGGTCTGCATTGAATAGGAATATCCGTTTTGGTTTTTGATAGAATGTACACCTATGGAATGTTAACAAGCATTTCTATATCTCTCATGAGCACTATTTGTCCTGAGGTGGATAAAATTGATTTTGATTTCTAGTTTTGTATTTGTGGGTTTCGCTTACTTTCTGAATATTGGTGTTACTTTTCTGTTGATTTTTTTGTATCTTATATGTTCTATTTGTACTATTTGATCTGATGACAACATTCCTGTTTTATTTGTATATTATTTCTGTATCTGTATGTGTTCTACAGTTGTATCCATTCATAATAGATCCTCGTGATGAAATTCGTATCGATAATCTGATAATAAATTTGTTCCCCATATGTTACGGACTTGATAGATGACAATGGTATTTTGAGCAATAACATTCTTGACCATCATCTATGAACTGATAAGTATATAGTTCTAATTTTTTGCAGATACATGCATATGATGCAGCACGTCTACCGCACAAAAAACTTCACGAAACCCGGCCAATACGTGAAGTGTTTCCACAATACGGAAAAAGTCCTCACCCTCCACAATCACTTTCCCCTCAGTTGTCTGGGTAGCGGTTGCACTAGCTACCCAATCGAAACGACTGACGCTCAATTGCACCATTACCGAGCAGACTGTGTGAAAACGCTCAAAAAAAGCTGTGAAGACTTCAGAAAAACCAGTGTCATGGACACGACGATTTGGAAGTTCAAGGATCCCCTCGTTTCGAGAGTATCAGCGACGCTGAAAACTTTGGGGTACTTTGCGAATAGTGAGAGTACTACGAACTCGAATGTGCGAAAAAGATGATAGTGATAAACTGTGATTCTTGTTGTTTTCATCCAAAGATTTGAACGCTTTTCATAAGACTAAATAGTGCAACGGTGAGGTCCTACAAAAACAGAATAGTATATTACGTACAAATGGAAAAATTACGCTAATTAAATGAGTGTGTAAAAGGCTTACAAGACGCGATACGTACTATACTTTTTCTACGACTCTTAGATACCGGGTGGTGCGTTTGTTTAAGCCTGAAGTAATAGAAAAACGAAGGTACCTAACTACCTGACGTAGTTTATGGTTCAACTTTCAACAACAAACTAAAGAAAATATAAGAATTCATACTATACAATGGTGAAATATATACTTAGGGAAATTTTAGAAATTACTGAATTCCGAGTCTGTTCATGAAAATATTTGTAACTGCTTCATAACTGAGAAATGAAGAATGTTAGTAGAAAACTACGTACATGTTGTGCTCATATTAAACATTCTGGAAAATGTTTGGAATCGTCCTAGGATCCCAGCTTCTCAGTGAGTTCAGAAACGAGCAAAAGTTGTATTTCTGCGAATGAAAAAATTCTTTTGGAATACATTCCTTCATATGCAGGCAAATATTTTTCATTAATGGATAAGTTGTCACATTGAATGAGGCACACCGGGTAAATTTTTTAAGTTGAAAGTGAAATACCTATCCTGTATCCAGCTCAAATAAGGAAATATTTTTTCTCGTAGGACTTCTCCGTTGCTACCAAAGCTTTAAATTAGTAATCAAACAACAGTGATATCAGCAAACTCCTTCCTTCACGTAAAAACGAATCAATAAGTATAAAATGCTATCTGCCTTTTGAATATATGAAGGTTTGATGAAGTAAACAAAATAATGTGTATATTAATTTCTTCATCTAGGCAAGAACACAAATGCGTGAAGCCATTGAAAATGTGCATATAACTGAAATATAGTAGTAACATGACATTAATGCATCAATTTTTTATAAAATATGCTGTGATACTTCAAAAAACACCATTTGAGTACCCTACAATAATTACAAGAAATGTATACAAACATAATGTTCCGCGACTAACTCGTCTATCCTGCAGTACTGGCCTTATAATCAGTTTTTCTATGTTGCTAGTTCTTTCATTTCCAGGAAATATCGAGTGAATATATCACAATTTTTGAATCGATGCAAATGTGCATTGTCGAGAAGATTTGCTATTCATTAATGTAGTAAATGTCACTAATATAAGTTTCCCCCTATCGCCAATTCTACAAAGTTTATAGCTGACTTGATCACGTGTTAGGTTCAATCAGTATAGTGCCAAATTTTGTTTTAATCTTCAATCACACGTATATACCAAAGTTTATAAAATCTAACTGAACGATTTTGGTATACTTGCCATTTTAACCTCAAATTCTGATGACACCAGTTCATCCATGATATTGTTGAAATCAGTTAAATCTTGAGAGCGATGAATGTTGAAATTTCCAAACAAGTTGAAGAATCGGTTCAGCTCATTGAATAATGTATTATCGATTTTTCTCGACTTACTGATAGACGCGTCGGTGCATTATAATACCCGCCATGTCAGTACCGTTAACGATTTATTGTCGTGTTCTTATGGAAACATTTATTTGGGAAATCTAGAAGGAATACATAATTCAAAAATATTCTGTGTGCCTTTTCTAATTGTGATGAACGTCATAGTATTCTTCCTAGAAATTAGTGTTCTTGCCTATCATGTTCTGATAAGCTCTTTTATACTCATTGTTAGATATATCTGTTGACATGTTGTGCGTAACGTGGCTCTCTAACAAGAAACCTCTGGACAAATCAGCATTTGATAAAACAGAGCTGCGACAAATGTATTCGAGGTTCTTACATAATGCAAATACTAAAGGTATGACATGAAACGTAAGCATAGCCGTTTCCATAAAATTGTCACAAGCAAAACCCATCAAAATTAGCTAAACGAAGTTTTTTTCGACTAAATATATAGGTACCTTCTGCTGTTTGAAAGTATATAACCCACCACTAACATATTCTGATAAGATAATATGTAATTGTGTTATCTCAATAAAAATATGTTGAGTTCTTTCTGCAGTCTTTTGCCATGTTTAAGGGTTATGCTTATGCTCCACGTGTTTGCATTGTGTAAGAACCTTCAATTGTCGTGAATAAAGACGGGTTTCCATTAGGCGGAAAATCCGAAGCGGATTTAAAAATCAACTAAAAAAATACGCGAAGGTTTCCATTGCCAGCTTCATTTCAGCAACAATTTCTTGGGATTTTTTCTGCTACCTAAAAATAATTTGTCATCATCCACAGTTGGTAGCAGTAGTATAACCTCAAAATATGGTTATTATCTCTATTATCATCATTATTATATGTTGGACTGGATACTTTAATTAATGAAATTCAGAATCAAAACCCCAGAAATAAGATATTAAAATCATGCAAGAAGAGGTATGAATAGTTATTGAATACCTACTCATATTTATTTCGGATTTCATTGATACAGAGTACTTCTCATATCTTATCATATAGGGAGAAGAGACTGTGCTACAAATCAATGATGACGAACAGCTTTTAACTCAAAAACTAAGTTCGATTTCGAGGTTATTAAATCATAATCATATTTTGAGGTTATAAATCTAGTAAAATCCGCAAAAAGTTGGAACTATGTCAACTTATTTGCATATCCGCAAAAAAATTGGCGGCAAAATCTTTCAGTTTCAAGCCATCCAATAGAATTGTGACACTGAAAATCCGCTTCGGATTTTCCGCCTAGTGGAAACCCGCCTTGAGAATGCCTCGCGATAGCTCAATACGATCAAGATAACCCGATTCTCATATGTGACTTTCTATATCGTCTGAAGTGATCGTCCTAAACTAACCTTCGAGAAGCGTAATTTTGTCTGGAGATGTTTTGTTACAGAGCCAGGTAAAGTAGTACTGCACTGTGTTTATATCCCAGCAAATTGTTGTAACTAATACATTGAAGACTGCATTAGATAGGTACTCATCCCTGTGTACACAGTATGACCTACTTGAAAACGGAACATCTCCCCTAAACTTGTTCATTTCTATCGTCCGATATGTTTTATTTGGGAGGCATATAGAAATCACTATGGTTCAAAATTCTTGGGTGACTGTATAAAAAAAATATATGAATATTATGTAAAAAAGTGATATATCTTATGTATGTAATAGGTATTTGTACTGGCCCATATGAGTTATTTTTCATTTGAATCCCATGTTGGCGCTTATGTTTTCCGTAGAACTTTCGCCCATTTATATATTTTTTTTATTATCAGCATCATCACGCAGTATTTTTCGTATGAAAATAGTGTCGCTTCATCCTCAAGTGAAGTTTTAGGCCCCTAAATCAAATAGAGAATCTAAAAATAATAGAAATTCTAGGGGTGCGTCTTGCTTTCAAATGGGTCACACTGTAGAAGGAACTGGTAACAGGGAACTCCTTTTCACTGCAAACATAAAAACTTGTGAGATTAATGGGAAATAAATAACATATATGTAGTAATGTGATTGAATGTTTTGCCACTAGAGTACTCCAAAATCGTGGCGAAAGTCCTGCTGAGAAAATTATAATTTTTAGTTGTCTTTGATCAGAATTTTTTTTTCATTATTGTGTATTGAGAGTCGCCAGATAAAAGCGTTCTAAACTGTGTTTTGCTCAAACTGCTCAAACCATCATAGTGTCTTGGACTAGAATGAACGATTACATTTTTTCCCACTACTAGTCGCATGTTAAACTTTAATTCTACTTCAAAATATGAGGGTGGTCACACTTGAAGTTTTATAAATGTGAAATATCCCATATAGATTATCTAATATACAGTATGTCCAAGATAAGGATGTCTATTATTCTGTCTATTCAAAAGTGGCATTGAGTAAGTGTATTATTTTTCTATATCTCTTTAAATGACTTCAGAAAAAAATAAAAACGATCTCCAGGATGGACATCCTCATCTTGGACACAATGTATATCTTTGAAATATCTCTCATTCCATTATATTCTGATGAAAATTGAAAAAAACGAAATATATACTTGTCTGATGCAATTCAATGAAAAATTCGTTTGCGGATTGAAATCTTGCTTAGGATCTCTTGGAAATGCTAAAGATTATAATTGTCAGCAGAAAAATCACATCACTATATCTGAGCCTCCGTTGAAAATATTATTTTACCTACTACCAATATGTAATGTGAAACATTACGACAATCAAGCAGTAAGTAAGTTCTAAAATTTGAATAGCTTCATTTGAGCAATTTCTCTCAAATAGAAATGAACGCGTCAAAGTTGACAGTTCACAGAATGAGTGATAACCGAGAACACAACAGTTTCATGGTGGAAATATATGATGTGCTACTCAGGTATCTTGAATTTGTCTTTTCTGCGCATAACGTCAATGCGAGTCTATACTCGCACCAAAATGATCACGGCGACTCGTGCGAACTGATAACTGTGAGCTCAGACTGCGAGCAATTGTTTTACTCGAAGTGACGTATAAGAAGATACGACGTAGCACACCTTACTAATTCCACCATTAACAGATTCACAAGTATTATGTCCACCATTGCAACGTTTGCTTGTTACATATTGCTAATAAATTCAAGGAATATTAACTAATTTCAATTACATAATCAGCGTTTTTGGTAGTAGGTAAAAAATAATGTACTATATTTGTATCGTAAATTCATATTACGCTATTACGATAATCGATTGGTTATCAAAAGAGGCCGAAGAACTCGTTCGATATCTCTCCCGTCTCATAAGTCATATCGTAATATGACTATATCTATAATATTCATTAGTTTTATGCATGATTTTTATATTCTTGGATATTTTTCATGCGAAATCAATAGATAATTTAGTAAAGCTTTCAATGTTATGTTCCTTCTAAAAATTATTTCGAGGCAAAGTCATGTCGGAACAAGTTTTTGTCTCCAATTTTGCTCAAGTTCTCTTTGCCATTCTGTTCTCCTGAAGAGGGGACCTATACACGTAGAATCCACGAATTTGTATATATATAGGTACCTACTACGTAAATTATACATTATATTAATTTCAGTTATTTCAATGACCAGTTATATATAGGTTACTGTTAGATCTTCGAGTTTGCTCACAACGATTATAACAAGAGTTAACTCTAAAGATGAAAATTTATGAATTAATGTGTTCCTGATATCAGCAGATATCAACCATAGATATAAATAGATCCCAATATTCTATTTTGACGGAGTACCTCGACAATATCAATGACACCATCGCATTTTCGACATCTGTAATTTCCAGAAATATACAGTGTGTCCACGTTAAGAACTTACCACCCCTCTATATTTTTTTTCGGTTAGATGTTCGAAATGAATATCTAAAAAATGAGTGATTTCATTTTTAGACTGATGTAATCATGGCCAACTGCGACAAATTTCATTTGACATCTGACCTATACAGTGCCGGATTTAGGGGGGGGCTATGGGACTATCAGCCCCCGGCGGTGAATTTCAAGAGGCGGTAGAGAAATAGAGAAAAGAGAAAAAGCAAGCAGTAATACAGTCGTCGCCGACGAGGCGACAAATATATTATATTGCTTCTTGCTCTTTATATGCCGCCTCTTTAGTCGCGTTTTGAAACAAACACGCAATTATCTACCGCTGGCAGTCGGCACCTCATTTTGTGAAAATCATAACATGCACTAATCTAGCGTCAGCTGTGTCTTCGACGCTACAATACAAAAGCTCAATAACAAAAAAAATCAGAGTTCAGTATTCGATAGGTTGTCGTTGGTATTGTTGGTAATGGTGAAAAAGAAGGTGGTGCATTCTGGAAACGGCAGAAGATCAATAAACAAAAGCAGTTAGACGAAGTTGCCAAGAAAAGCCCTAAAATACATTAATTTTTTTTGTAAATTCGAATGGGACAGAATTAGAACCGACAGAACCGTCTCCGGGAACTTCACGATCTCAAGACGGGGATGGTAAGTTCTATATATTTTTACATTCGATACGCGAAAAAGAAGAGTCAGAATCTCAAAAATAGATGAGCGAAATATGAACACGACTAAGCGTTGTTTCAGGGATAATCACAACAAATTCCTTATTCATTGAATATTGGCAATTACTGAGAATTTTTTTACTATCCCTGATGATGAGTGAAAAACTACCTTAGGAACTCCATGGTAGAGGATACATTTTATATCTCATCAATTTCAAGTATTAACAGTGACATGTTATTAAATCTGAATTTTAATGATGCCATTAACGACTTTGCATCAAAAAAATGAAGAAAAGTATTTAAAAAAAAAAGTTGTTGTTTGTTGTTATGTTTAACGTGTGAAGTAAATATAATTTGATTCGTTGTACATAATGATTTCATGTTATTGTTATATGCTGTAAAAAAACAGTGAAAGGATTATTTGAATTTTGAAACTGACAATTGAAATTTAATATTTGGCGGCGGCGCGGCGTCATCGTAAAAGTTAGCCCCCGGCGTAAGGGAGTATAAATCCGGCACTGGACCTATATTTCAAAAAGTAATGTTAATATCAGAGTGATATTCTTCTTTCATAAAATATACTGATATATTCTCAATCAGGATCACTTAATACATACCAATACTGGTTTTTATCATCATAAAAACACAGTGTCCAAAAATACGACTCATCAGTTTTTTGAATACGTATGTATGTATAGTACTGTTGTATTTTTCGGAAGAACTATTGACACATTATCATTTAGGACTATACCTCTCTACTTCAAACATATCTGTACCGATTTTTATCACAAGAGCTTTTTTTGGCGGGAGTAAACTTTCCAATGAGGATTTTGTTTCCTGGAAATTTTTTCTGGCAGGTATTTGATTAAATTCCCTAATGGCAACAAAACTTAAATTATAAATGTTGAAAACTGTTTGAGTGTAATTCGATAAGACAATTCAATGAATGCGTAAATCACACATTATTAATGAAGGATTTCTCATTGTGTCCACTTCAAATTGCGCCATTTCCATAGATTAGATACTATTCTTTTAACGCAAGATCGGGAGAGAGTGACATGAACGCAATCAAAGATTCGTTCACAATTCTGGTTCTCATGGTTCCGAAAGTTAGATTCCGTTTTGTCGTTGGAGAACTTAGGCCAAAGTTTTTTCACTGTCATAATGACAAAATCACAGCGGCTTATGGAATTTTCGATACATGATTATATTGTCATTCAAATATACAATGTGCCTAAGAAAAAAAAAAGATAAATAAATAATAATTAGTATTTTCGGACATCCAGTGTTGAATGATGATGAAAATTGGTACAGATATGTTCCAAGTGATCCTGATTTAGAATCCATCATTATTATTGGTGAAAAAATCCTAATATTACTTTTTGAAATATACGGGTCAATAAAGTATTGGTCGCGAAAACAGAGACTACGAATAAAATCACTCTCTTGTTAGATGGACATTTCGAACACCTATCCAACAAAAAAAAAGTTCTTCGAAATTCATCATTTCATAATAACGATTTTACAGGGGTGGTAAGTCCTTAACATGGACAACCTGTATATTGAATGTCCTTATACATTTCGTTGAAATTGTGATAAAAAATTATTCAGATTAATGACCATAACCCCTATATAATATGAAGATACTGCTTTGAATATCAAATCTTGAAATTATCTGGCGCTTCATCCGTTGGTTGAATAGGAGTTAGGTCAAGGTCACAGTTAACTATATAGGTACAACCTATAAACCGGTCCTTAAATGTAAATTTGGTGTAATATACGTTCTTAGGAGTATTTTTTAGTGATTAGGATTAATTATATTTCGATAAAAAATGGTGATCGATCGATCCTCTCGTAAAATGAAAAATACGTACCTACCTAATATTGGCAAACTTTGTTGTATTAAAAAGTTTAACGGCGTTCTTACGTACCCAAATTACCATACCAATACTCTTCTTGACAAGTTCTTGGATGAAAAGATGAAAAGCATGTTTTCGATCGAAATAGCCATCAGCTTAGGGCGTAAAGGCTAGGAGAAGCTTCGACTTTCTTATTTTGAACGACGTCCAGTATATTTCACATATAAACATAATGTTCAGAGACTATATATAGTAACAGCACATGAGCACATTATTCATGTTCATGTGTTGTATCTAGCGAATTGGAAACAAATATTGATGGATATGTATGTATATTGTTGGCCTGCATAAATTTGGTCGAGAACGATATTCTTCCACATATTATGGTACCATATTATTGGTTTGCTCTGTCTTATGACTAGGCATATTCTAACTGAATGGGTACTCTTGATCAGTACTTTGGTAAAAACTGTACACTTGGTAAAGTTACCAGCTTATTGGTTTGATACCGAAATTTGTTGCATACCAGACTATAATAGTATGATGACCAAGACGGTGTAATCACTTTGGTCTACTTTGGTATATAACCTTGACAATGCTTTGACTCCAAATAAAATGCAATTTCAGTTGTTTAATGAGTCTTCAAAACAATATTTCATTCAATTTCAGCTAATTTGGATTTTGCTAGAAGATAAGTATCCATCACTTATTACTTTACGTTCAAGTGGAGTTCCACAATCTAACCTCTGACGTTGTGGAATGTTATTCTCTTTCTGAATAGTGTCGGTTTAGAGTGCAACTGTTTACTTAGGTATATACTTAGTCGTGTATAACTCGTACCTGTGATATTTTAGTATATCTAGTTTTTTGCTAAAATATGTCAAGAAGATCGTTCATGTCTAGCCTGTTGAGATCAATCTCCCTTTTATCTGGAAAATGTTATCTTTGTTCAACCGGACACAAAACAACCATTTTGCAGTCGCAACATATTTCGCAGAGTAATAATACGCGGCAGTCACGTGTTCATTGGAGTCAATACATCAATTCATGATGAAAATATACTTCCACCTACGCTGCTTCCACCTTCGCTGGTTGCAACTTATATTATGACATTTGTTAAAACAAACGG
Organism: Phaedon cochleariae; assembly: GCA_918026855.4. Lineage (NCBI taxonomy): Eukaryota > Metazoa > Arthropoda > Insecta > Coleoptera > Chrysomelidae > Phaedon > Phaedon cochleariae. The sequence goes on along the minus strand of OU896710.1, from coordinate 15,079,762 downwards.
GACAGAAACAATATCTTTGAACTTTCAAACCTAAAACAGAATTTCGAGTTCCAAGTCTGAATTCCGAGGTCTAAGTCGGATTTCCTTTCGAAATGAAAAAATACATTTGTTTTGATCATTCTATACTCGACTCGACACGTTCTGATTGAATCCCAGAGAAATATATAAAAGGAAACATAAAATATGCTACAATAATGACTACTAGGGACCGACAAAATTATATTCAGAAGAGACATAAAAAATAAAGTCTGCAATTGAATTGAAAACGACTTGTTTGTCAAAAATTCACAAGAATTTGTTTTCTCCTTCAAAGTTCATGAGATAATTTATAGCCGATTATTTATATTTTCGAAAATATGCAGTGGCGTGTGTGCCGAAGTCAAAAAGGATACTGTATTTCCGCAGATAGGTACCTACACTCTAATATGTATATGGTATTATACTTTGTTTGGTCGAACTCTCTAACGCCCTTTCATCAAAAGTTATGGTGAATCTTTGGTGGTAAGCTCATCAAAGAAAGCCTCCGTATTTTGCAAGTCTCTTTCACTTCTCGAAATTGATGTTATGTACCAACAAAACTTTGGGCCACCCGGATGTATGGGTATTTGTGTTTGTCAATAGTTAGGTACGGTATTTTTGCCATTTTTTATCTGGAATACTGGGAATTAATCCTGATACTATGCACACTAAATTAAGTGACTTATAATTTGATGATTGCCGCGAATGCCTATACAGTGTGACCAAGTTAAGGTTGCACAGATCTCGGAATAAATGGGAGAAGATGCGAATTCGGTTGAATGGTAAAAGTTGCGCATTCTGAGGGTCATACCAAAAGCATTCGAAAAATTTCAAAATTGTACATAGTTTTTCAGTCATATCTATTGGATTCAATCAAATCACCGAATAATATTCAGAAAGCGAAACGATATTGAAACGTCAGTTACGCGTCAGAATTTCCGTTACCATGGATATCGAGCTCGTGGTATAATTATTTATTAATTTGCTGCAGGAGAGAATAATCAACAAAGCTTCAACCTCATTGAATATGTTTTATCATTAGGAGCAATTTTATTAGGTTTTCGACAGTTGCGTGAAATTCTCAAGGTAATTCGTGTAAGAATCCATTAACATGAAACAATTTGAAGCACTGCATTGAAAAATTTCGTGAAATATATATTTTTTTGAATACTGTCTGTAGGTTACTCGAGAAGGTGGTACATTCAATATTCCACATTTTTTTGGATTTCCCGTCCTCAGTTCTATAAAATAAAAATATGAATATTATTTCAATATACGTGTAGTAAGAACAAATCAGATGATTTGCCCCCGAATTCATCAGCTTGTCAGTGACAATTTGTATTGAAAAAGGTTTGGAGAAGAGGAATAAAAGTATATAAAAAAATATCGAATTTTCACTCAGCTTTGGACGTTTCGGGAACGAATCTGCTCCCGTTTTCAACACAAAAAATGGATATGTGTATAGCAAATTCCTATTCGTCTTGACACTTCTCAGTTCTTGTCCTTGCAACACGTATATTGAAATAATATTCATATTTTTATTTTATTGAAACGAGGAGAGAAAATCCCAAAAAATCTTTAATAATGAATTTTTTTTTTCATTTCTCAGTATTGAATAACTGCAATTTATACATCAATGTTGAACACCTCATGATCAGAAATGAGTGGAACTGATTGGAATTTCGAAAAAACATTGATGATGGTCAAAACTAGGTCGGAACAAATTCAAACCACCTTGTATAATACTGGTTCAATTCAGAATAACAAAGCTTCCAGAATCTGTGAACATATAATCACTAATCAGGACCGTATTTGAAATAAAAGTTGATGATGGTTCTACGAATACGAAAGGTCGCGTAGAGAAATCAATATTATCATGTTGAATATCATCAAACGCTATGGAATAGTATTTTCAGTTTTTCTGTATATCTCTAATAATGTAGAAACATTTTTTTCCAAAGCCCAACTTTTTTCGATATAACCGAAAAACTAAAAACAATTTTGAAATTTATCGAATGCCCCTGGTGAGTGCGCAATTGTTTTTCCATTTAACCGAATTCGTATCTCCTCCCGTTTTCGAGATCTTCATGCTGTGTAACCTTATTATCTTGGTCACACTGTATTACAGGTTTTATCCTAGTAAAAATATATTATCTCATTTTCATTTGTGTACCGACATTTCTCTAGGTTTTCTCGTAGTTATAGCTTTATTTACCCTTTTGGGCTTCAATGAACTGGTTTTGTTCCATTATAGTGCATTGTTGTAAATAACTGAGTTAAGGTTACTTCTTGGAACGAGAAGCCATCAATGATTTATATGAATTTGTTGGAATAGGTAGGTAAACTTGCAACTGGTAAAATAAATAACTATCTCTGTATATGTTATATCTAGTATAGTTAATGATGGAGATGCTGCAAATGAAATGGTTGAATATAGCAGGGCATTAATATAATGGTAATAAGTACGGTATCTGAAGTATATTTTGAATAGATATACCTACTATTAATTGTTTATCTGAAAAAATGTATAAGTAGACATATTTTATTGACAATTTAATTCATGTATGAAAAATTCCACAAGCCGCGTGATTTTGTCATTATGACAGCGAAAAAAGTTTGCCCTAACTTTTCCAGCTACAATAACCTAACCTAACTTTTGAAAGCATGACAACCAGCCATAAACAAATGTTTGATGAATTAAATTGTCTTACCGAATTACACTCTAGCTTTTTTTTTAGTCGAAGTAAACTTGGCATTTATAATTCGAATTTTGTTGCCATTAGGTAATTCAACTCAAAAAACTGCCAGAAAAAATTACTCGTCCTACGGACACGTAATTTTTTCAGAGGCAGTTTTTTTCGTTAAACTGACAGAAAACAAGATTCTTATTGATACATGTCAAGTTTACTTCGACAAAAAAAAAGCTCTCGTGTGTAAGTGAAAATAAAATCATTTAGTTTTTAAGTAGATATACTCAATTCTCTCTATCGAAAATATTTTCTTACATCTCAATAATTATATATTTTCTACTACCTATTCGCATATATAAGTTACAAATTCTCAAACATTGCACCATACATATTGTTATGAAAATTGTGCCTTGTCAAGTGAATATACAAACAAACATTTTACTATTTATTGAATATTTATCGTATTATATGTTTAATATTGAAATATATTCAGCTTCAATTCATTTGTTTATTTCATTTCAATAGGACAAAAGACGCAATCAATAGAATAAATAGTCATTCACGTAACACGCCCGGAAAATACTGTTTTTTGGACGAGTAGACAAAAGTCTGCGAGTCAAAAAAAAACTGTTTTTGGGCGTGTTGCGTACAGGGTGATTCACCATAAATGTCCCCCCCTCTAGCTCTTGAACTGATTTCAAAATTCGAAATATCATCTCAAATGATTTTCGATAAAGTTTTTTTCTGCTACATCAGAAGATACAGGGTGCTCGGAACAAACGATCTACAGGGTAGGTACCTACTATTTGAATTTTTCAAATGAAACACCCTATTTTTCATTGTATTTTTAGATTCTCCCTGAAGAGCTGATTTGTTCGATGTATCACACCGTTACCACCGATAATCACACTCGGGGTCAAGCAAGAATGATTACAGAGATATAGGGTGTTCAAAATCGAGAATTTTCAACTTTAGGATTTTTTGTGACGAAACTATTCATTATCGGTCAAAACGGCTTCCATGTCCGTACCACAACTTTTGATTTACTATCTACTGACATTTAATAATTGGAACAGATACAGGGTGATCAGAATTCTGAATCTTAAACCACCCTGTAAATGTTACAATTAAATGTCACTAGATATAGTGAATCAAATGTTGGGATAGGGACATGAAAACCGCTTTGACCAATGATGAATAGTTTCGACAGAAAAAAATCGTAAAGTTTGAAAAATCTCGATTCTGAACACCCTATATCTCTGTAAACATTCCCGCTAGACCCCAAGTGTGATGCATTGATGAAATCAGCTCTTCAGGAAGAATCTAAAAATACAATGAAATACAGGGTGTTCCCTTTGAAAAAATCAAGGAGTACTCTGTAGATCGTTTGTTCCGAGCACCCTGTATTTTCTGATGCAACGGAAATTTTTTTTTTGAAAAATCATTTCAGATTATTTTTCAAATTTTCAAATAGGTTCAAAAATAAGTGAGCTAGAGGGGGGGACATTTATGGTGAATCACCCTGTACACTATTTTTTCGGTGACCATGTAGAATAACATTTCCATATTATATTTCTTTGTAGAATACAATAATTTCTTTATTAATTCTCATTTGTATCAAATACTGAAATTCGAATAGAATACTTATACCTACTAACTGTTATACATATACATTGGAAATTTCGTATGGACATTTTCAAACTCACTATCGCAGGTGCTTTCGATAGTTTATTGCGATAATTGCAACCAAACTTTCAAAAATAAAAATGTCAACTGATTTTTTGTATTAGGCTAGCGCAACGCGTTGTTTTCGGGGCGTTGCCAAGGCTCCGAAATTAGGTGTTTGTGAGCCGAAAGCATTTTAGGCGTTTCATTCACCTTTTTTGTTTTCGGACGAAAGCAAAAAAGGTGTTTTTTCTGTGACGGGAAAAAAGTTTGGCATTTCATCGCTGTTGGCAGGTTATAAAATGTCACTTTTCATAAATTACTTTTTTCCCGTGGGAAAAAAGTGAGTACTTCTTTCCCGGATATATATCACATATATATACTCTGTTAATGGCTTTTGTTGTGCTATAGTTCCGAAAAATGAGTCAATAATACCGTCTCCGAGAAAGAACTGCAAGTCCTTCTATCTTCCATTCGACTTCGCGGTTTCGTATATTACTAAACAACTACTGAATTCGCAATTTTTCAAAATCGATTCACAGAATTGAACTGACAGAAGTGACATCAGATATTTGATTACTTCAAAAGAATGATAAAGATGTCTATAAAACGCAGGTGTCCCTACTGTTAAAAACTTGAAATTTCACGTCGATAATTTTCAGATTTCGAAATAATGTAATATCTTCTCAATATTGATTCGTCCTTCCTTCTGTCACAGAAAAAAATAGTGTATTATACACGGGAAAAATATTAGATTTTAGCTCACGGTTTTTTGTCTACCTCCGCTACGCGTCGGGAGACAACACAACCTGGAGCTAAAATCTACTACTTTTTTCCCTTGTATAATAAATAACTATTGTTTCTTTGGTTGAAACTTTTACGGTTAGAAAAACACAAACGTTTTCGGGCAATACATCTTCTATCACAGCCCGAGCTGCTTGAATAATCTCCGCGGGTGGTTCGATTTCGCACATATATAGTTGAGAACTTTCTCTTTGCTGATTTCCTTCATACAATTCTGACATACTTCTGACACAAGTCTGACACAATTCTGTTGTTATTTCATGGTTAGAATGAGCAGGGGTTAGGGTTCAGAAATGAGGTGGTCTGCTGCTGCGCTCGCCTAATATACAAAAAAATAGCGTGTGTATCGCGATTCGAATTTTCGTTTGCAAATGTTGAACTCGAGGGAAAGTGTGCGGGAATTGGCGAGGAGAGCCAGAGGCTCTCCTCGACAATATACGCGCACTATCTCCCTCTCGTCCAACAAACGCTTGCAAAACGAAACATTCGAATCTTGATATATACAATATACTATTATGTCAAATAGCGTATGTAGGTACTTCCTGGACTAGGCCAGAAAAATGTTACTTTCTCAAAGAAAAAGCGTCCGGGAAGTGAGCACTTCCCAGACGGTTTTCGAAAAATGAATTAGTAGCTAAAGCCTAACATATACTGAAATTTGAACCCCTACAATTCGAAGAACCCACGTATAAGCACATACCTAAACAATGGTCCGTACATAATATACATAATAAGGTAGTAAAGCATATCATCATTACCCAGGGACCAAGATTATATCCAGAGGGTAGGTATACACCTAAAAGGTTATGTGGTAATAATATATTCTTTACTACCAAGGTGTATAATAATATTACATTTTTCCACCACTATAAATATATTTCAATCATTATATAGTTCTGTCAAACTGAAATATGGACCGAATAATATGTCACTATGAAAGCGGTTGTATTCAATTCTAATTAAAATCGAGTAGCCATTGTCGAAGATTATCTTCCTTGCCCTGGGAATTCTCGAATGGGGAACCATGAAAACTTCCTTCCGATGGAAAAGACTCCATAGGGAATGATTGGATTGATAAATAGACTAGATTAGAGAAATGATTCTCCAACTTGCGTTTTCTAACAGAAACAAAATCCTGACAGATACGAGACCAGACCAAACTCAAATCTGGCTAGCAATGTCATCATAGTTGTACAGGGTAGGTACTTTTTACCCGCCCAACTAGCATGATCGCCTCGGAGATTATTTATTTCGAAATGAACGATGAATGTCATAACAATAAAGAATGTATACAGGTACTATTCCTGAAAATAACGACTTTCGTAATATCTTCGTCTAGATTCTGGTAGAGTTGTTTGACGCCTAAGCCTCGTACTGAATTCTTCACCTGAACTTCGCTCTTCGTCAAACGATGCTTCTCTGAACCACTTCCAGAAGTAGAAATTCCATCCACTTGTTCCTTCTCCATTTCTTGTCGTTCTAGTACATCAGTTAGTGGAACAGGATTCAAAGTAGTGTTAAAACGCGAAAATCTCGAAAAATGCGTTTATTGAATATACTACTAAAATGCCTGAGGATTTCGTACTCCTATACTCGTCCAGGTCTTAACAGTAGAGTAAGGTCTGATATCATCGATATGTACTTTGAAAATACGTCCATCTCGACTTACTTCAAAAATATCTCTACCTATTTCGGCAATAATGTCATGTGGGCCAGTCCATGTTTTGCCTAAAGAGCAGGATGGGGTTTTGCGGAATTCTCTAATCATACCAAGTGTTCTACTTGTATCTTAGGTGGTGTATTTTGAGGTACTAGTAAAATTTACGATGACAGATCTGCTGATTCGATTCTGCAGTTTGTAAACGTTCAGATACAATTTCTGCTGTATTTTTCACCTGTTCATGGGTAACAGGATTTGCCCAATCCCCATCACTCCCATCAGGTCTAGGTGTAGCTCATGTCCCAAAAGAAGAACACTCGGAGAAAACCCGGTTGCTCGGTTTCGTCTATTATTCAGAGCAAACTGAGCTTTAGATAGATTTGTATCCCATTTACAGATCCCTCTTGCCATAGCTTGTATTCGTAATGTTTTTTTCAGTTCCTGGGTTACGACGTTTTACGGGATTGGCTCTTTGATGAAATATTGGGGTGGTGAAATATGATGAATGTGTAACTTTCTCAAAAAGTCTTGCCAGTTGATACTGCGGAATTGTGGACTGTTATCTGTAATGATCGATTCGGGGAAGCCCCAACGTCCAAAAACACTCTGTAGAAATGAAATCAATGTTTTTGCAGTTGAATCAGATGTAGCAGCAATTTCTATCCATTTAGATCCTATATACGTGGCAACAATCAGATATTTGTTTCCGTTTTGGGTTACCGAATATGGTCCCATATGACATCAAGACTGATAGTTTGCCATGGTTGAGTTGGCGGCTTTGGTTTTCGTGGTGCATGTGGCTGTCTCGCACCTGTCTTTGTAGACGCACAAACCAAACAGACTCTTATATGCTTGCTTATCATATTCCACATTTTGCTCCGGTGATATTTTTGGTTAATTGCCCTATAGGTTTCATCTCTACCAGGATGACCAGCAATCTCTCAATCATGATACTCAAATATTACGCGAGGTTGTACAGCAATTGGTATTACCAAAGTTTTCTTCTGGTTATGTCTATGGAAAAGTACATGGTTTTCGACTAAATATGATTCACAAAATGTCCGGTATCGTTTACTGATTCTTGAATTGGGTTGTCGTTGGTAATTGAGCCACTGCTGCTTATTAGTATCCCGAATATTTTGATCTCGACTCTGAGCTTCAACAACAGGATTGTATAGAGCATCTTCATAGTGTTCAGTAGGGCTAGGGATACATGCTCATTGATATTATTCAATGGTATTTCTGGTGGGCAAGGAGGAGTTAGTCTTGAGTCATACTCAGTTCTGTCTATTTCTTCTTCTTCAACCGATGGTTGAGAAAAACGAGATAAAAAATCTGGCAATTGATTTTCCCTGCCCGGACAGTGCTTAACAGAGAAGCAAAATTCTTGCAGAAGTAACGACCATCGTGTGAGCTTCGCTTTATCATCTTTATATTTGTCTTACATATGAGTGCGCAGCTGCCAGTGATTAAAGTGAAAGGTTGGTCTTCCAAATAGGGTCGAAACCGCTTACATGCCCATGCGAGAGTATCTTGTTCATTCACATGATATTTCTTCTCAGCCTTCGTGAATATCGCGCTGGAATATGAGATGATTCTACGCTCTCCGTTATCCCCCATTGAAAAAGAACGGCCCCCATACCCTGGCTGAGTTGCATCAGTTTGAAAAACGAAAGGCTTCATATCAGGTCTATGAAGTAGCAAAGGCCGTTCCAAAGCTGTTTTTAATTCTTCAAATGACTTCTCTGCTTCCAGTGTCCAATGGAGAATTTTCTTTCCAGTTAAATCAGTCAAAGGGGTGACTAGAGAAGCAAAATTCGGAATATATTCTCTCAGCCAGTTGGCCGTGCCCAAGAATGCTTGAAGTTCCTTCATTTTTTTTTGGTTTTGGGTATCGTTTGATCTTCAGGATATGTTGTTCTTGAGGAAAGTTAGCATCAGTGGTTATACATCAGTGGCCCAGATATTCAATTTGAGAAGCTCCAAACTGGCATTTTTTCAGAGAACATTGGAGGGTCGTATGTATACGAAGACGTTCCAGAACTACACCTTTTTCAATTGTAATTCAGAAAGTGTAACTTGTAATTCAGATTAGTAAATTGTAAGTCAGAAAGTGTAATTTGTAATTCAGAATAATTAATTGTAATTCAGAAAGCGTCAATTGTTATTCAGATTAGTCAATTGTAATTCAGAATGCATAACATGTAATTAAGATTAGTGAAATGTAATTCAGAAAGTGTAACTTGTGATTCAGAATAGTCAATTGTAATTCATAAAGCGTAATTTGTAGTTCAGAAAGTATCACTAACTTGTAATTCATAAATACTATGAACTTAAATAAGGGTAGGGAATAGAAATCAACAAATGGTTCATTGTGTGGTGAACATCAATATTTAATATTTATCGACCAACGGGCATATCTTTTAATGCCAGAGCTGCAACATGGTGAATAGTGGTGTGTTGAGCAGCCCTAGCACAGTCACCTTCAACAGTAATTGTATCTTTGGCCCGGTCAATATTCTGTTCTACATGAACAAGTCGTTGTTCTTCAACACCATCACCTCAAGGAGAATGGATGCATACCGGTTGTTCCTAGTTTCTGGATCATAAGTGATGCTTTCTGAATTACAATTGACGGTTTCTGAATTACAATTGACGGTTTCTGAATTACATTCCACTATTCTGAATTACAAGTTACACTTTCTGGAATACATTTGACTAATATGAATTACATATATCGCTTTCTGAATTACAATTAACTAATCTGAATTTCAAGTTATACTTTCTGAATTACAATTGAAAATTCTGAATTACGACTTATACTTTCTGAAATACATCTTATATACTTCCTGAACTACAATTGAAGAAGGTGTAGTGCGAGGTGATATGGAGGTGACATTCATGTGTCTGAGAATATTATTATGTCATCCAGATACACTTTCACGAATTTATCAACGTATCCTTCGAGAACTTGCGTCATCATCTTTTGAAAAGTAGATGGTGCATTCTATCCGAACGGCATAACGACAAACTCATACATGGTGCCATCAGGGGTTGAAAACGCAGTTAAAGGTGCACTATCGGCATGTAACGGCACCTGCCAGTAACCACATTTCAAATCTAGAGAAGTGAAAATACGTCCAGTACCAAGTTCTCTGATAGTTTCTCTTATTGGTGGGAGATAAGATGCTTCTGTCTCCGAATGCTGATTGAGTTGTCGATAATCAACGCAGAATCAAGGTGTGCCATCCATCATCTTTCTTCTCCACAATGATCGGTGGACCTACTCCTTCTGATAACTCCTGCCGATAACATTTTCTGAACTTCGTTAATTATATATAATTTGTCTTCTTTGTGGAGAATACTGATAACGCCGAATTGTGAATGGGGTATCGTTCTTCAGAACGATGTGATGGTTTACTAGTCTTGTAGAAGGTTGATCCAATGACTCTTCGAAAACATCCTTAAAACTCCCGAGAAGGTTTTCATATTCTTCGCGTCTTTCTTCAGGCACTTGATTATTGTGCAATACTAGAGGCATGGATCCATTTCCAGTTCTGTCTGATGAATTACTCCAATGAGCAGTGATACGTTGGTTGTTTCCCAGGTAGATACAACCAATTACGAAGTCCAAGATTCCATGATGTTTTTGTAACCAGTCTCGTCCAAGAATGGCTCCTTCAGCCAGCTTTTCCATAACCAAGAATTCAGCTGATAGCTGGTGATTTTGTAATGAAACAGAACTTTGGATCTTGCCATCAGTTTTGAGGGAATGATTTCCATCAGCTAGATGGACTGGCATTGAAGACAACTGCACTTCGCGATTTCGAACAAATCTAGTTTGAATGAATGAGTGACTTGCTCGACTATCCAGAAGAGCTAACACAGTAGAATTATTAATTGATATTTTGATACGTGGTAAGCTGTGATCGGGTATTGGACTATAAATGGTGCCGAGGGTCGAACTTCCTGGTTCGCTCCGACCCTGGTTTAGTTTTCCTGATTGTCAGTTCTTTCCAATAAATTTCAAGAAATGCAAGACTTTCGAAAAAAAATCGAATTTTTGTTCCCATGGCCAATTGAGGAGAAATCACGGAAATGTCCCGAGATGAGGTTCCAGTGTATCATAATATGACTGACTTTTGATCAGAAAAAAATTTCTCGAGTTCTGGCAGCATTGGAAATGTAGACCATAGTGTAATGATTCCACTTTACACCCTGTGTAATTTTTGTTCTGCGGACTTTTGCAGAGTGTTCTAGCTCTCTTTGAAGCTGATATCGAAAACCGCATGAAGATCGAAGAAGTTTTTTCAAAAAATACAGGTCTTCGAAATAGAGTCAAATTATGAGTGGTCCATTTAGTGTGTTGAGAACTGTAGTTACACTACTCAAAATGTCTACAACAGACTTTTTAAACCTCACGTCTTTCAAATAACAAATGAAAAATATTGTCTCACAAAAATATTGAACGTCCAGCAACATTGCGCGCACCTGCGTCGAACCTCTGATTATAAGGCTCACTCTTCATGCAGTCGGCCGCATTTGTGTTTGGCCGTTAACCTCTGGGAAGTTATTCTCAAAAGTTGCCATTTCGGAAACACCCTCTATAGGTAGCTAGGTACCTGATCCAGAAATATAATATATAAATATCCATGAAGGATATATCTTATGGAAGACCAGCTTCTTCCACTTCCCACTAAGTAAATTTGGAAGCTATGTTGATGCAAGGTTGTAGCAATTACTGAAACGGACGTTCAGCAATATTGCAAATGTACATTTGTAAATGTTACATTCCAGCAATATCACAGCAATATTGCTGGATAACGTCCGTTTCAGTAATTGCTTCAACATATTGCATCAACATAGCTTTCAACTCTGCTTAGTGGGTTGAAACATCATTGGACGTCCATATAATAGTATATTGTTTAACGAGCACGGAATGATAGTGATTTCCCACGAGAATGAAGTTTGCATTCTGTGCGAGTTATACACTATAACTTTTCTACGGCTGTAACAGATAACAGCGGCATTTTTGATTTCTTCGTCTTGTAGCCATCTGATTTCTTGACAAGTAATGCTCATCTGAGCTGTCATTGCTTTAAATTTGACATTCCAGAAGCGATGAGATTTTTTTGAAATAATAACAATGAAGTGATTGTGATATCAGATACGGAAATAAAATTGATGACATACAAAGTAGGTAACTCATTGATGTAGCGAACACATTAAAACAAGTGAGGTAGGTACGTAGTTTTTGAAAGGTATCAGATTAGTATAGATGTAGTTTTCATTAGGTATTAGATTAGTATAGGTGTCAGATAATTTATACGACGCTATGAAAGCAGATGATATTTTATCATTGCTCATGTGAGATGGAAGTAGAGGCCATGGCACCATATCATGAGCATATTTTTATATTGAAACTATAATTGGGCACCAAAGATGTGTATACGACGCTATGAAAGTTCAGAGGACTGGAGATTTTCCCCACAAACTACGTACTTAGCCCACTCGACTGTCTTGGTTTTTCCACACAAACTACGTACCTAGCTCACTCGACTGCCAATTAAGACTGAAAAAACAAAAACAAAAGAAAGTTGAAACTTCGCCAACATATTTCTTCTTTGTGGGAAATCAAGACAGTCGAGTGAGCTAGGTACGTAGTTTATGGGCAAAAAATTAAGACAGTCGAGTGAGCTAGGTACCTAGTTTATTGGCGAAAAATAAAGACAGTCGAGTGTGCTTTTTTTACTCTCTTTTGTTTTTTGTTTCGTTTTCTATTGGCAAGTGATTATCTAGGAACTTGTAAATTTTTTAGTTTTTTCATCGTATCTCCCGAACTATTGAATTCAGAGAAAAATGTTATGAGGATTTTTTGTGGATTTTATCAAAAGGAATAATTTTGGTTCTATAACATTTTCAGATATTTTCAGTTGTTTTCGAGATATTTGGAATTATCTGAGAATAAAATTTTCAACACTTTTGTTCCATCTTCCAATCAACAAAATGAAAAAATATTCCATGCCTCAGTGGAGGTAGATGAGCTTCATCTATCGATAATCTATGTTTTTCAATATATCTTCATAGTACCCTATGGGTCGTTAAAATTTTTTTTTTCATATTTTTCACTTTATTTCCTGTACTATTGGGTTAACAGAAAAAATTATGGAAAATGATTTGTAGGGAATGTTCCAGTGGATAACATTGCACTCCTGATAATTTTCGATTTTTCCATTTGTTTTCGATATATATTGAATTAAAAGGATTTCAAATTTTGATGTTTGGGTTTTCATTTGTTTTTCCAGTTTCCGATGGATGCACGAAAAAATGATTGAATGATAATTTTTTGCGACATCAAAGAGGCATACGGTGCATTTTTCAAATTTGGATTTAGTCTATTGGTTCAGGAGATATGTCGTTTTAAAGCGAACCGTGTTTTTCGGAAAATCTCCTTGAAAAACCCACTTGGAATTTTCCGACCCTGCTCAATTTCAATAGGCTTCGTCTCTTCCTGATAGAGGTTTTTTTCACAAAAAATGAAATCGATCGGACCACTTTTGCGATTTGTAGAGTGGTTACAAGGAACTTCCGGTGAAAAATCGAAAAAACCCGGAAAAACCACCTTAGAGTTTTCCGATTTCCTTCATATTTTAATGACATAATATTGTTTTGAGTACAATAAGATGGCAAAATTTCAAGTCGATATGTCGAAGGGTTCCGGAGATATATCGATTTATGATTAACACAGAGTACAGACAGACAGACAGACAGACCACACACAAAAACCAAAGTTGCTCAAAATTCGATGGGGATCATTTTCTCCAAAGCAACTATACCTCTATCTCGCTTAGTTTCCGAGATAGCATTTTTGGCACGGCCGTAGTATACTCCACTATGTATAGCGTCGTATAACAAGAGCAATTTTGGGTTATAGCCGTAGAAAAAATATATACATCGATCGGATATATCAATATAAGTGGATGTTCTCTGATGGATATCCCAGATATTCAAAATGGATATTCATCGAATAGCCGTCTGTTGACTCTGGGTATATAATTACTCATTCCTTCGGCACTCATGTGAATATAAGAAGTTGTAGCCCACTACTGGTATAAGCGGAAGTCCTAGGAGTTCGCAAATATTTTATTCTACGGCTATAACACAAAATTGCTCTTGTTTAAGTGTGTTCGGTGAATCAATGAGGTACTTATTGTATGTCATCAATTTCATTTCCGTATCTGAATCACAAGGAAAAGTATAGTGTATAATTCGCTCGGAATGCTAACTTCACCCTCGTGATTCTCGTGGAAAATGACTATCATTCCGTGCTCGTTAAACAATATACTATAGCTGATTAGCTCTCCATCCATTCGGAATACGGATACCCCCTACCATTCAGAAAACCTGGCCAAGTATTCATTCTTCTAACTCTACCTACCTACCTCTAAAACCAAATGTCTTCATGAATAATAAGCCTATATTATATCTCAACTTCCCAATATTTCAGATTGATTTATTACTTAATAAACGAGGCTGGTTGGTAATCTGAAAATCGTATCCCCTTTGATTTGATGATTGACGAGATGGCGGTGTAATGTTACAAAAACTCGTTTTCCTTCAAATCTTTACTGTTTTAGGAGCTAGGTCTGGATAGTTGACAATGGAGTTTCTTATCAGTCGAAAAACCATGGTATTATTCTGAACATCCAATCAAATAGACATAAAATAGATTCTGTTAGATTTTTCAACATGAACTGTGAATTACAATTAGTTAGTTCTTTCAGTTTGGACAGATACAGATTTTGAAACTCTTAGTAAGTACCTAGGTGTCGGAACACCAAAAAAAAACAACAAATGACATGATGGAACACCTTTTGATTCAAATATTAAAATTTATTGACGTTTCGAATCCAAAAAAACCTCATCAATAAATTAAATGAATTTCTAAATGTGTATGTCACAGGTGAGATGTTTATAATTAGGAATTATAAACATCTCAGTCACAGGCATCCCTGCCAAAAATGTCTCATAGAAACTTATAAAAAAATATATATGAGAATTAATGAGAATGAAGTTGGATAGTGAAACAGTAATTCCATATAATCCTATGTATTTTGCAGATCCATATATAATCAGTTTCTAATGGCGATTCTCTCCCTTTTTCTTATAAGTATGAACTGTTTTTCGCAGATATATTCATAATCAGTTCCTACTAGTAATTCCTGGTTATTTATATATGAGAATATATCAGAGTCAAGTTGGATAGTGAAACAGTAATTTATAAGCTCGAAATGTATTCTGCAGTTACATTTATAATCAGTTCCTAATGGCAATCCTCAATGGAGTCGATGAGTTTGAACTGTAATTCACAGATACATTCATAATCGGTTCTAAATGGCAATTCCTTATTAAAACATCGTAATTCATGATTTTGAAATGTGTTCTGCATGTACATTCATGACCGGTTCCTAATAGCAATTTCCAACGAAGTCTTTGAGTATGAACTATGTTTCACAGATACATTTATAATCAGATTTTGATGGCAATTCCTCATTGAAACACTGTGGCATTCATGAGAATGGAATGTGTTCTGCATATACATTCATGATGAGTTTCTAATAGCAACTCTATGAGTATGAACTCTGTTTTGCAGATACATTTGAAATCAGTCCCTAATTGCAATTTCTTATTGAATTAACGTGGCATTTATGAGTTTGAAATGTGTATTGCAGATACATTCATAATGAGTCCCTTATAGCAATCACCATCAGTTCCTAATTGGAATTCCCCATTGGAACACCGTAGCATTTATCAGTTCGAAATGTGTTTGACAGGTACATTCATGATGGGTTTCTATTGACAGTTCTTCATGTACCCAATGAGTATCAGCTGTGTTTTACAGATACATTTATAATCAGTTCTTAATAGCAATTCTTTTCGAAGTCTTTGAGTATGCACTCTGTTCTGCTGATACATGTATAATCAGTTCCTGATTGGAATTTCTCATTGAAATACCGTGGCATTCATGAGTTGAGAATGTGTATTGCAGATACATTTATAATGGGAATTTTTGAGTATAAACTGTTTTGCAGATACATTCACAATCAGTTCCTTATTATAATTTCTTATTGAAATACTGTGGCATTTATGAGTTTGAAATGTGTGTTGCAGATACATTCAGAATGAGTTTCTTATATCAATTCCGTATGAACTCTATTAGTATAAACTCTGTCTTGCAGAAACATCCATAATCAATTCCTAATCGGAATTCCTTATTGGAGCACAGTGGCATTTATGAGTTTGAAATGTATCCTGCTGGTACATTCATAATCAATACCTAATAGCAATTCCTCAGGAACACTTAGAGTATAACTCTGTTTTGCAGATACACTTATCATCAGTTCCTAATTGGAATTCCTCATTGAATTACCGTGGCATTTATCAGTTTGAAATGTGTTTCACAGGAACAATTATAATGAGTTCCTATTGGCAGTTTTTCACGTACTCTATGAGTATAATCTGTGTTTCACAGATACATTTATAATCAGTTCCTAATAGCAATTTCTTTCGAAGTGTATGACAATAAACGCTGTTTTGCAGATACATTAATTATAATTAGTCCCTAATCGGGATTTTTTTCAAATACCTTGGCATTTATGAGTTCAAAGTGTGTATTGCAGATACATTCATAGATAGCTTATTATAGCACAGTCATATGAAATCTACGAGTATGAATTCTGTTTTGCAGATACATTTCATAATCAGTCACTAATCGGAATTCATCACTAAAATACCGTGGTATTTATGAGTTCAAAATGTGTATTGTAGATACATGCATTCATAATGGGTTCATCATAGCAATTCCATATGAACTCTGATTTGCAGATAGATTTATAATCAGTTCCTGATCAGAACTCCTTATCGGAATGCAGTGGCATTTATGAGTTTGAAATGTTTATTGCAGATACTTTCATAATCAGTTCCTCATAGAAATTCCATATTAACTCTATGAGTATGAACTGTGTTCTGCAGATACATTCATAATCATCAGTTCCTGATCAGAGTTTCTCATTGTACTACAGTGGCATTTATGAGTTTGAAATGCGTTCTGCAGGTATATTCATGATCAATTCCTGATGTATAACTCTGTTGTGCATATACACTTATCTTCAGTTCCTAATTGGAAGTCTTAATTGAAACAGCGTGGCATTGATTAGTTTGAAATGAGTGCAACATATCTATTCATGAAGAGTTACTATATTGACAGTTCTTCAGTATTTTGTACTGAACCCCTGCTTATTTTTTCATGTATCATTCGATTTTGTTTCCAAGAACGATCTCAGTTGAACTTTTAAAAAAATAGTCAGTTTTTTCATTGGCATATATAAAATTTGAAAATTTAAAGGAAGAGTATTGAAGAAAGTTTCTTGGATAAATAAAATTGACAATACATAGAAAAGTTGAGTAGGGGTTCTAAATATTCGTGAATACCCTGTACAGGCTGTCCCATTTTCGATGTCATAACGGGATAGGAATCTCATTCATTTTCTAAAATACAGATTTTCCATTTTCGCAAACGTGGGCTTCTTTTTAGTGAAACTCACGATACCCTTAACCAAGTTTTTGTAGCCCGCTGCCTTTTTGAGATACAGGGCGAAATTGAAAATGCTGCATTTCGGGACCCTTCTTGTATCTCAACCATCTTCCAATTCATCGAAAAAGTCGAAAGTGTTTGTCATACATTTTTTCACGTAGAATCCAGTGGCGTAATCAGAATTTCAGAATAAGCTGTTATTATTCAGATATAATCAATCCAAAGTTATGTTTTTTCAAATGGAACATCACGTATATTTTTCCTCATTTGAAACATTGATGCTTTTCGCTTTTCAAAAATATACAACTTATGAGATATTTCTAGTCTTAGCCCAACATTCTGATAAATTCTAGTTTCTCAGTAGACTTTTCATCGATTGAATTTGTAAATATCTGGCAACATTGTCCATATCATAAATTTTCATATTTGCCTTGTTGCTGAAACAGTGTTTCGTCACACACTACATTCAATTTTTACCAACAATAAACATTCACCAATATTCAGCAGTATTTATTGAATATAAAAGCTGTGGACCTAATGAGTAGGTGGCTATGAAAAAAAAGCGAGTGCAGAATGTTTTATAATATTTGTCACATACCTCTGTAGAATTTACAATTTTTTCATACAGCGGCGAATAATAATCCAGGATATCAGAACCACAAAAATTTGAAACCAACTTATTTTATATCACAACCATTTCTAATTTTCGTATCCTGGATTAGTATTCGCTATCGTATGAAAAATTTGTGAATTCGACAGGGAGGTGGCAAGGATTTAAAAACATTCTACACTCGCTCTGTTTTCATAGCCAGTTACTAATGAGGTCCACATCTTTTAGAGACAATAAATATTGCTGAATATTGGTAGATCTTTAATGTTGGTGGAATTGAAACTAGTGTATGAGAAAACATTGTGTCAGCAGAGTAAGGTCAATATGAAAATTTGTGATATGGACAATGCATGTTGCCACATATTCACAAGGCCCATCGATGAAAAATCTACTGAAAAACTAGACATTTTTCAAATTCATGCCTTCTACTATATATATATATATATATTTTATCGCTTGGAGCGCACGAAAGGGAATCCCTATTATGTTCAAAGAACATCGTGCGTTCCTAATTTGATTACGGATACAAAGACTCATCGATTATATGAACCTATCAAAATCCTGAAATATACTGAAATAAGAACATTCATGACATCTTCCAGGATAGCTCAGTATTGATCGAAGTTCTGATTCCTCAATAATTCAAAATAAAAAATAACTCACAAGAAACCAATGCCATTTGGTTCCGTGAATTCTCGAAAATCAATTGTCTTATGAAAACTCATAAAATTCATTGCATATTGGGATAGTAATGTCTTATACAATCTCATTGGTTTTCAAATATTTCATTTCACATACATTCAATGAGGATTCAATGTAATCGGATCTGTGGTTCCTCATTAGACGGTATGAATTCCTGGAAGATATTTTGCTTATAACAACCTGTAAGATACGATTGTAATCAACACTGAATTTCACCATTGAAACTTGTAAATTTGGAGTCGTTTTGAATCATATTAATGCTCATAAAAAACGCATTGAATCAGATGCGGGATTCCTTATTACAGCTAATAAATGCTGCTCTCACTGTTTTATTGTCTTTCCACACGATATCATATACGATTATATTCGTTGATTTCTACACATATATCATACCTTCTCAGGCTCGTGAATGAGCAATGAAATATAATTGAGTATCGTGATTGGAAACCTTATACAAACAACTAACAATCATTGAAACATATGAACCTTACAGGAACTTATAGAACCCTATATATATCAGCAATGAATTGTCTATTTCAAACTCAAGAATCCTCATCAATCCAAATTAGCAATGAGGATGAAGTGATGCAATATTCGAGATAAAAAATACTCACAAGTTTATGCATCATGGCGGATGTTCAACCTCTTGGTGCGAACAAAGAAACAGATCCCGTTGGTAATCATGAGTAATGTTCACATTTATCCAAAAGTTATTTCAGATTGGAGCACTATCGAATCCACTACACTACACATGATATGATATGCAATTCACACCTCAATTCTCAACAATGATTTCAGAATAATGGGTATTCTCTCGAATCAAAACAGAGATACCTGTCTTCCTTCGCGAGCAACATAAACTAAAACAAATATGGCTGGCTAGTGGCTAGCTCAGTCTCAGAAGTACCAACGCAAAAAAGTTACTGTTTTGTTACCAACTTGAATTTTGTGTTCCCCTCTATGTGGAGACTTAATGACTCTCTAAGTGAATTTTCAAATGTGAATCTATGTGGATTTATGAGTTACCTATGTTATGAATTTGGCATTGTTGTTCGGGTTTTTATGTGGATCTATCAGTTTCTAGTAGGCATGAAAATATATAATAGTTTCTTGATGCAATGCTGATAGGAATTATGAGAATGTATGAGGATATAAAGTATATTGAATGATTTTCATGTGATCGAATGAGGATTCATTTGGCAAAAACCCTCAGGCTTCTTCGTCTCTTCGAATTGTGTGCGTATTCAAGTTGAAATACCAGTACCAATATAAAAACAATTCTGTTTTGATGAGCTGAAGTTTTTGCAATAAATCGGAAAATATGGCAATATAAAGGGTCGTGTGATTAAAAAAAAAAATGATAAAAGATGGTCTGAAACTTATTTGTAACGAAATCAGGGGGTGTTGAATATATAGAAAAAAAAAGGAAATCAATAAGTTTTTTCCGAGAAAGTGACAATCAATATAGTTATATTTTCAAATAAAATATACAGGGTATCTGTAAAAGGTTCGGACATGGCTCGGCTGTGGACTCCTGGGATAGAAACAAGTTGATTTAGGCCAACTTACCTATATCCAAAATCGTCTCGTTGAGTTGGTACAAGGCGTTGAATTTTTTTTGGAAAAAAATTATTTTGCTCATTAAAAGAGAAGGCTGGGATCAATTTCCATAATTTTTGGCATGGCATGTTCCTCAACTGTAAGTCACGTTTTGAGATGTTCTTGATCATCATCAGTGACCTGCAAGTGTTTCAAACAACCATGTTGCTGTACAAATTTTGTGATAACTTTCCAGAGGTCGGACTGGAAACTTCCAGTTTTTTTCCAGAAAAATATTTTCTTCAGAAATATTTTTTGTATCGTGTTTATCTTTGATATGTCTCGAGGTTCATTTGCAAATAAATAATTTATGATATGATGC
Source organism: Phaedon cochleariae (assembly GCA_918026855.4). NCBI lineage: Eukaryota > Metazoa > Arthropoda > Insecta > Coleoptera > Chrysomelidae > Phaedon > Phaedon cochleariae. The sequence continues at coordinate 15,059,098 of OU896710.1, read as the reverse complement.
ATCCTGTGCATTTTTGAAAATTAATCTAATTAGTTGGACTGTTTATTGATCATGGCTACAATATGATTTATTATTGTAAATAAACTGATAAGTTGCTGGTCCTCGTTGGCATTACAAGAACCTCCACGTCTCAAATTTAGCGATAACTATATACAGGACCCAAGGTGAGCACTTTAACGCCTTGTACCAACTCAAACGAAACGATTTTGGATATAGGTAAGTTGGCTAAAATCAACCTATTTTTATCCCAGGAGTCTACAGTCAAGCCATGTCCCAACCAGATTATTTTTCTTAAAAATGCATAAGATGCCTCAGATCAGAAATTATCCATTCGCAAATAATCCTGAAAAAATAACAAGATACAAAAAATATTTCTGAAGGGAATATCTTTCTGGAAAAGAAACTGGAAGTTTCCAGTCCGACCTCTGAAAAGTTGTCACCAAATTTGAACGGCAACATATTTGTTCGAAATACTTGCAGGTCACTGATGATGATCAAAAACATCTCAAAACGTGACTCACAGTCACAGAACATGCCATGCCAAAAATTATGAAAATCAATCTCAGCCTACTCTTTTTATGAGCAAAATTATTTTTTCCGAAAAAACTTCAACGCCTTGTACCAATTCAACGAGACGATTCTGGATATAGGTAAGTTGGCCTAAATCAACTTGTTCTCATCCCAGGAGTCCATAGCCGAGCCCTGTATAATGTTCACCTTCAACAATGACGTGCGTTCAAGCACTGACTCTGATATATTATTTGAACACAAAAATTGTACCTACGCAATGGTGTCTTGCAGAATAGAAGTTATGAGCTATCAAAAATTATATTTCTCATAAAAACTGCTGGTAACCTTATAATATTAGAACCGTGCGTGTTCTCATTAGAAATTACAAATCTTTGAACTGATTTTCTCATACAAACTCATTTGATACATTTTGGATTGAGCATGCATTGTCTGATTGAAACTAGTAAACAGATTCCGCATAAAACCTCTTGTTTTATTATTATCATCATATAACAACTGTCAATCATTGTCATTAATCCTCATAAGATCTAATAATATATATTTTGTACTTGAAAATATTGTACTATTGAAAACTCACACAAACTTATAGGAAACATTTTATATTGGACATGAACTGTCTGATCCAAACTCGTGAATCATCATGAAAAAAATCTGCGAAAAAGCCTCTCGATATACTAGAAGTCATAACTATATATCCTCATCAACCCTCAAGAAGTCTATAACACATTATATCCTTAGCTTCAGCATTGTCTTTACAAACCTCGAAAACATACGCATCTCATTCAAACTCATTAGATACCATTTAGATTAGGCATGTATTGTCCTATCTAAACTTGTGAATCCTTATACAAAAATTCTGCATGAAACCTCTCAACATACCATTGAAGTCATAACTGTATATCCTTATCAACACTCATGAATTCTGGAACACATACAGCCCCAGCTTGACCCATAGGATTCGTTCCATTTCAAATCAGTATTGTCTTTTCAAACTACAAAAATCTTCAGAACATACACATCTCATACAAACTAATTAGTTACCATACAGATTAGACATGTATTGTCTTATCAAAACTCGTGAATCCCAATAACGCATCATTCATTTCAACGTATGGATACAGTCATAACGGTGAATTCCTATCAACTCTCATGAATCCTTAAACAAACATTTCCTCATGAGATACATATCTCATAAAAAATGATCAGATACATTTCGAATCAGACATGTATTGTCTAATCTAAAATCTTGAATCCTTATACAGCAATCCCGCATAAAACCTCTCAAAATACCATTGGAGTCATAATGGTATACCCTTATCAACACCCATCAGTTTTGATACACATCAAGCCTCAGCATGACCCATAGGATACATTCCGTTTCAAATCAGTAATGTCTTTTCAAACCCCAAAAATCCTCAGAACTAACACATCTCATACAAACTTATTAGATACCATTCAGATTAGGCATGTATTGTCCAGAATTCTTAGACAGAAATAACGCATGAAACATCATAACATACGAATACAGTTAAAACGGTAAATCCTTATCAACACTCATGAATTCTGGAACACATCTTACCTCAGCTTGACTAATAAGATACGTTTCATTATAGATCAGTAATTGCTTATAAGAAATCTCGAATACTTGAAACCACATATACCACATACAAACTCATCAGCAACCGATAGGATCATGGCAGCAGTTCCCTATTGAATATCATAATTTATCGAACACTTTTCACCCTCACAAAAACCCATGAAATACGTTAAAGATTATATCTATATTGTCTTTCAAAAACTTATGATTACTCAATAATTATTTACCGGATTCAAGCTGATAAGAAACCTATAATTTTAGAACCGTGTTTTCATATTTGAGCTCATAAACCTAGAAACTTGTTGTCTTATAAACACTCATTGGACACATTTCAGATTAGGCATTCATTGTCTAATAGTAGATATATATTAGGAAAGCTGGACCAGGCATCACGGCATCAGACAGCCAATCAGAGCACTCCATTTAATTCCCCCTAATTTATCAATCACCACATGAAGGAAAGCATGATCTAATTCATTAACCATTAAGTACTTGAGAACACGTGCGCTGAGATAGATACTTCCATTAGAAATTTCATTTCATCACTATAGCAATACCAAAAAAAAACCCATTCGTTCTTCATGGAACAACGCAATATCAAAACTCGGTGAAACTCATTCCAAAGGAAGCCAATAAAAACTTATAATCCCCAAGAAGTAATCAAATTTCAATACCTTTTCCTTAGGCATGATGTTTTTTTCGAACAATATAGGGACTCCCTTTCGAGCACCCCAAGAAATAAATCTTCAATTGCATAGCTACTTGAAAAAATGTGAGCACGAGTCGTCAATCTGATTCATATTTCACTCTAATCACTTTTCTATAGATACTTCCACGAGAAATTCAATTCATCACTAGCAATATAGGACTGACAGCATATTCTTTCGTTATCCATCAAACAACACTATACCAAAACTTGCTCGTCTATAGGCAAAGCTTATTCAGAGTTGAAAAATTCCAAATACTTTCTTCGCATGTTTTTCGAACATTATAGGGATTCCTTCTGTACGCCCCAAGAATAAAATCTTCAATTGCATAAGGAGTACTGATGCGGGTAAGTCTATCGATTGATATTGATGTTATCCATTCATAAAATTTCTTATGAGAAAGCAGAAATATTTATTTTCACAACAAAGCCACGGGGAATTGATTTCATGAGACAAGTCATCAGAGTGTTCATTGGAGTAATTATTTTCGACAGATGGTCCAAGAGGGTGAATAATTCCAATTTAGAATCTTAATTTGCAAATTATTTAGTATGCCAAACGATGGTGGTTCTCATTACGAGGATATAGCGTGACCTGAAAATAATCTGTTGTCATGGCTAGTTGGGTTTTGGAAGACAGACGGTTTCTTTCAATAGATCTAAATGTGTAATAATTTATTCACTTTATTATAGCGAATGGGGGAATTGAGCGAATTATTTGCCCACATGTATGAGGGGGTCGATTGATGATATAAATTGAACGCAATATGGATACCGGCTATTTAATAGGTTAAATTGATCCCAATGATTTTCTTACCATTGGGGGAATAATCCTGATTATCCCTGAACAAATGAATAGCAGACAATGATGTGTATTCTGATTCTATTTTATGTTTCGAAATTCACAGGTCAACACTTCGGATTCATTTTGACACTTGCACGAAATAACTTCGCAGTTGTACATTTCTTTGATGTGAAATAAAAGTATGATGTAGGGATGTTTTCCCTTACTCCAAAAAATTAAGAAGAGAATTTGGAATATTCGACTGAGTGATATATCAGATTATTTCATTACTATATTTCAATTGAAGGAATTGATCATTTTGGAAGAAAGAATATTTCTGTATTTGAAACTTGCACAGAATAGCTTATCTAGTGAAAAATGAAGAAAATTTGGGAGGCAATAATGTCTGATTAAAAAAAGAGAGAAAGATAAGTTACTCACACTCCTATTAGTTTGTGTCCTGTATCACTTCCCTATACACTTGAAATAATCCACCGAAACACCACACACCACACCACTACCGATCGAGTTGACTAACTCACATTTCTATCAGTTAGCGTCCCATAAATCCGGTGTCACTTCCCTATACACATGGAATAATCCACCGAAACACCACACACCACACCACTACCGATCGAGTTGACTAACTCACATTTCTATCAGTTAGCGTCCCATAAATCCGGTGTCACTCCCGATACACTTGGAATAATCCACCGAAACACCACACACCACACACTACCGATCGAGTTGACTAACACACATTTCTATCAGTTAGCGTCTTGTAAATCCGGTGTCACTCCCTATACACATGGAATAATCCACCGAAACACCACACACCACACCACTACCGATCGAGTTGACTAACTCACATTTCTATCAGTTAGCGTCCCATAAATCCGGTGTCACTCCCGATACACTTGGAATAATCCACCGAAACACCACACACCACACACTACCGATCGAGTTGACTAACACACATTTCTATCAGTTAGCGTCTTGTAAATCCGGTGTCACTCCCGATACACTTGGAATAATCCACTGAAACACCACACACTCCCACTAATGATCGAGTTGACTAACTTACATTTCTATCAATTCGTACCTGTATCACTCCCGATAAACTTAAGAAAACCGAGAATAATTGTACACATATTTAACCACAGACGACCGAAAAAGATTACTGAAATACTTACGCGTGATATCTGGTCTAACGCACCGACCAAACGAGGGTGAATATTTAATTTTCTCTGTAAAACCATGAACAAAATAATGGTTTTCTCTTTTTGTTGGAGCATTTCTATAACAGAGGGCATGAGTTGTACAATTTTGCACGAAAAGGAGGCCCCTATTATCCCATATCGATTTTTCCAGTAGGGCAGGACCGTATTCATAATATTTACACCAAACAGAAAATCATATCTACTGTATGTTGGAGAATGGAGGGTCATGAAGATTAAGAAAGTATGTGAATACATGTTTATTGGAATGTACTGTGCTTACTTTCAATATTAATGTCATAGTCGATTCAGAAAATTAAATCATCTCCAATTAAGAAGAAAACATGTGGTATGTATGAGTCATCAGACTAATTCAATCATGTTCGATCAAGAAAAAGCAGGCGCACTATATGAGTCATCAGACTAATTCAATCATGTTCGATCAAGAAAACACATGTTTACAATGAGTCACCAATGTAATTAAATCATCTACAATTAAAGAAAACAGGTGTACCTTATGAGTCATAGACTAATTCAATTATCTCTAATTAAGGAGTATTTGGGAATATCGTCCGATTCATATTAATTAATGTAATGATTCGTTAATCATACCCCCACTTCACAAATTCAAAGGTATATAACTTATCACAATGAGATCCTTCACTCAGTTTTCGAATTCTAGTTGTAAAACACATATTATTCTGAAATGGACTTGTCGAAATCAACTGTGAATTCGAGTGGGCAGAGCTACTATACATCAAGTGTTCCTACCGGTGACTCGGGAGTTAGATATAATCTGAAAGAACATCATGAGAATAAACATAAATCAATATTGTTGGGAGAGAAGAGATTGCCTTTGAATAAATCAAGAAGCAAGTACGTTTCCATAGGATTATCCTATGAATTTGGCTTCAGGCCCTGCATCCAGATATCAGGACTCAAGAATGATGTAATCACTTTCAATGATCGTGAGTGGATGGATTTTCTTAAATATCAAGAAATCATTACAAATTATTTCTATCCTAGTGACCATCCGAACTCGTTAGATGGTGAATCCTTCCAGATATACTTTATGAAAATTTCGGAAACAAGTGTTGTTAAGATTCAGAAAAATAACTATTATGTTTTCTTGGGTTATGAATCCCTTTGCAAGTTGTGGACCATATTGCCGCTCATCAAATATCAAATGGAAATGATGGGGAGACTGCAGTTTACGAATTACCTCACAGTTCTGCAGAGAGCTCTTCAAAATCAAGATGGAGATGTAGTGAACAATGCACTTAATCTTGTCAGGCCACAGGAGAACCCAAGTAGTGAAAATATCAGTTTAGTATTGGAATTCATCCACATATACCCTGACGTTTTTTCTGAAGACCTGAATAATGTACAATAGAAATTAGCATACGAATAATTGTACCCACTAGGAATTACGTAATAAAAAAATATGAAATCATCTGAATAATTGTTTTATTCCAAAAAATATAAATGTATTTCACAGAAGTTCCTTTTTATCAATCCATGAATTATGAGAATTATCTAAGCCTAGCCACTTGACACGAATTTTGTTTCCACGTCGCTGTAAAACTTTTTCAACCAAGTAGATGTTGGGATATTTCACTTTCTGAAGCTCTTCGCTGTAGAAACCTCCCCGAATTTCTTCTTGATTCTGATCTTCTAGCAGGTAAGTAGTTGGGTTTGACAATTTAACTTGTCGAATTCTGAAGACTTCATTTGACCAAGAAGGCTGATACGATTTTGAAAATGCTTCTCTGAACTTGCTTATCCTCACAAAGTCACCTACTTTGAATTTATTCTTTCTAGGATCAATTGTTTTCAAATGACTATATACAGTTTTCAGTAATGTATTTTCATTCCCAGAATTCACATCTTTAGGTTTCATTCCAATTGTGCTGTGTTTTGTGTTATTATATACATCCTCTATTTCCTTCAGGATATTCAACCACTTATAAGTACCCTGCAAACTGAATTTCTTCCACATTGAATTCTTCAAAGTGCGATTCACCCGCTCAACCACACTAGCTTTCAAATTTGAAAATGTGCTATAGTGATTTATGTTGAGAGATTCCATCAACGATCTGAAATCTTTGTTGTAGAATTCTTTCCCCATATCTGTTTGAATATTTTTAGGTTTAATTTCAACATTATCAAGGATATCTCTCATTGCTTCTGTGACATCTTTTGCGTTTTTACGTTTCACCGGTCTTAACCATACCAATTTACTAAAAACATTGATTACAACCAATATGTAGCGGTATCCTTTATTAATTTTTGCGTAGGGTATCATTTCAACTAGATCAGCCTGATACAAGTCATTCAAACCTTTCACTATCACTCGACGTCTTCTAAATGTTTTCCTAGCAGGCTTATGTAATTCGTTTACGACTGATTCTTTGACACTACTCATTTTTAGTTAATGGGCACTGGAGCACTATTTGAGCATACAATGAACCCAATCGATCTCTTTTGATAGAGGCAAATGAGATCGTGTCACCTTTATTTATCTCTTTTTCTATCAATTCTTTCACCTGTATGTCATTATCCCCCAACATAATTGTTGTATCCTTTGGTAAAACGTCAATTTTCTCAATCTTTCCAGATACCGGAAAGACATATGATCCACTATTGTTTTCTTGTAAGAAGACCCAGTTTTTTTTCACCATTCCTGGAACTTGTTGACCTGAACCCGATCCACGAATAGTAATTATACATTTACTATGGTAAGATATTGGTTGACAGATATAGAAAGGTGATTGTAACTGTATAGGCTGCGTTGATGCCAATAATGGTTCTTCTGGAGATGTGCTAGGATTTTGGTTTTTGTTAAAAAGATGTCTTCCAAACTTATCGATCGGCATCGTTACAGTGCTATCATCAGAATGACTCAAAATAATAACTATCAATCTATTTTATGATCTTGCCTTCCCTCAGCTCTTCAATAATAGAAATAATCTCATTATTGTGACCAGTATCACCAGCCGATTCAGAAGCAATTAGAAGCCTTAGTCTATCTACTAATTCATTAAAGTCGTTAAAATATTTATATTCCGCAGGTTTTTTGTTCAGTTGCATCATGGTCAATTTTCCTCCCTGTTTTGTTCGGCTTCTTGTCGTTATGATTGAAGGAGTGGAACCACTTCTTGGTCTCGTTGGTTGCCCCCGAACAACTGAAGGTATTGATGTGGGCTTAGGGGTCTTGTTTTTTACAGTTTTCTCCAAATTCATGGAATGTAGCGTAGTGATTCTTGGTTTGATAATGTCAATGAATTTTTGCGAATTTGATGTAGATAGCCCTTTCACAGGATTATAGCCTAAATAATGTGTGTTGGTTCTTCGAACTATATCAATATACTGATCTATATCACTGTTTTTCATACCAGTAGGATATTTTTTGAACATGAGCTCATATAATCCAGGAGTACCCTTATATTTCAAAGTACCATTTATAATGAAATCAGGGCCATCAAAATCTATTGTAGAATCACCAATAGCATATTTCTTTGTGAACGGATCAAAATAAACACCAAAAGTATCATCAAAAGCATTTTCAGTATCCAGTATTTTATCGTCAATATATGCCCTAGGTAGTGGAGAATTGAATTGTTCTAAATATCTCTCATGTTGCGCCATTGAATCCAATCCAGGTGGTATTGTTTCTTCAAAGAAACTTTCCCCATATTCTGGTCTTACTAATGAGGGGTCATGTAGAAATGTTTCTTCATCTCCCAAATCCATAGTTGGTGCCGTATGGTAATACTCTTCTTTAAATTCACGTTTCGGCTCATTTTTTACAAACGTTCCTTGATCAGATTTGCCAATGGTTGCGAGTAATTCTTTGAGAGGTTGCGTAATAGGCTGATAGGTTTTCTCTAAATCAGATTGAGATTTCACAATATCGCCTTTCAAGGTTCTATATTTTTTTTTCAAAGCCTTCCGTGTTTTCAATAGCTCCGCTACCGTGCGGTTATTCATCATGAATAAACATGATTCGAAAATGATTCCATTTATATATGAATGAACTCATCGAACCCTTTGCGGTATCTACCCGAGCTCAATGGAGAATCTTTATCGATAACAAGAAATCCGAATTTTTCGCCCCAGCAGAGTGCGCAAAGTTCTTTAAATTGTTGAAAGGACATATCAATATTCACATGGTCATCATAAATGTGTTTCAAATTGGTCATGTCTTGTTGAAAGACAATAATCAAGTTCGAATTATCTCTAATAAATTGTTTGCAAACGGCAGAGTAAGTTTGACACAAATAGAAACAATCTGTGTTTCTATGTCGTCCAAAGCAAAAGTAACTTTTCATCAAATCTTGGTCACAGCTAGGAACATCGTCAAATATTATAATGGAATTATCTCGAATATTCTCTGGTGCAATTATATCATCTTTGTCACTATATTCCATGTAGCCTATTTCTTTCAACGGTGTCAATAATGTCCTCAGATATGAATATTTTGGCTGATGGAGTGATTTAGAATACAAATAAATATTTTCGAAACGGAGACCATTTGGGTGTTCAATTAAGGATATCATTACATTCGTTTTCCCCGATCCGCTAGATCCTACTAGTAAACCTCTTTTTGACTGGCCACCGAACAAAATTCCGTGTTTCCTAAATTTACTCTCGTGAGCGATTTCATCATGATTTGTGATTGGTAGAGAGAATGTCTGCTTTTGAATCTTCATTATGCAGGCACATCCATGGAACTGACACGACCGAACATGTTTCAGTTCTATATATAAAGGAATTCATATAGCAAATCAGTTATTATTCAACCGACAGTGTTCTGAACATTATAAAATGAAACGAAGGAATAACTCAGTCAGTCGTTGTCGAAGCGTAAAACGGAAAGGTCGAGGACTCCTCAATACTCTAATTAATAAGCTTCCAATAGAACTTCATGTGCCAGGATATAATTATTGTGGACCTGGGACTAAACTTGAAAAAAGACTACTAAGAGGCGATAAAGGTGTTAACGAACTAGATGAGGCTTGCAAACAACACGATATAGCTTATTCGAATTTCAAAGACATACAAACTAGAAATATTGCTGATAGGCGTCTGGCCGAAGTAGCTGCACAGCGTTTCAAGGCATCTGATGCTGGTGTGGGTGAGAAAATCGCAGCATTAGGGGTTACGGGAGCTATGAAATTAAAGAGCAAGATGGGTATGGGGCTGAAACGGAAAAAGAGGGTATCACGGAAGAAAAAAGGTGGTGCTTTGAATCTATTGGCCAAGCGACCTACGAAGAAAACTAAAAAACAAAGAATCATTCCAGCGCCTAAAATTGGAGGATTTCTACCATTTTTACTCCCACTTCTAGGAGCACTTGGAGCAGTAGGTGGAGGTGCCGCGGGTATCGCCAAAGCGGTTAATGATGCGAAAGCTGATCGGGAACGACTAGCTGAAGAACAGCGACATAATCGAGAAATGGAGAAAGCAGCTACTGGAAAAGGACTATATTTGAGACCATATAAAGGCTATGGCATGTATTTGAAGCCATACGCAAAAAACTCCCGATAAAGCTACCTCGCCGACCACTGACTAATATTGACTTGCGCAAATATGTGAAAATTCTCAAAATACCATACTTTAGGGGGATTTTCATGAGAGATACCCTTCCTGAAAAAATAAGAAAGAACGAGTCTGGAATCTTGAATCTAGATTCGAATGTAGGTGAAGGAACACATTGGACTGCTTATATCAAGCGCGATAATGAAATAGTTTATTTCAATAGTTATGGAGATTTATCTCCACCTTTAGAACTGATTCAATATTTTTCAAGCGACGGTGGCAACAATGATATTATGTATAATTATGATTCAGTACAATCATTCAATTCATATCAATGTGGGCAACATTGTTTACTTTTTTTATATAACCAGAATTTGTAAAATGGAGCGTCATTTGAAATTAAACTTTCAGTGAAACAATATGTCTTTGACTTTTACTTTAAGTGGATGTTCATCGATTCTCACTTACGATTTTAATCCTCCAATATATTTGAATGATGAAAACGAATATGAAATTGGGTTAGCTAATTTTGACAGTTTCAACTCAATACCAAATATTGATAATACGAATAATATCTTCGTTTGGGGTGAGAACGATAGATATAGATTTGAAATTCCTACTGGATCATATGAAATTGATGATCTAGCAAACGTTATTCAAAATGCTATGAATGATAAAGACAACCAAGCAGTTCTTCGAATTACACCTGATTTGAATACTTCCAAGGTGACTATAAAAACTAATCGTCGAATCAATTTTGGAGTGGACAACACAATTGGATCACTACTTGGATTCAGAAAACGAATGTTGAATGCGGATGAAAAAAGTGTTTCGGACCACCAGGTCAAGATTCTCAACGTCAATACTATCTGTGTAGATTGTAACTTGGCCATCGGAAGCTATTTAAATGGTGAACCAGTTCATTTAATTCATCAGTTCAATGCCAAAGTCCCCACCGGATACAAGATCATCGAATCACCTGTTACGATCCTGTATTATCCAGTTTCCGTGAAAACTATCAACAATATAACTGTGAAAATTATTGATCAATCAGGAAATATTATAGATTTCCGTGAAGAAGAAATCACCGTTCGACTTCACCTTCGAAAGAAGGATCTTTGATCATGGTGTGGAGATTCATCCATCCAACACCGTTTTACTCCCCTGAACAATACTATAAAAGACATGACAATGAAAAGAAACGTACTAGTATGAAGAAGACCTCCGGAATATTAACATCAGAAAATCGCCAGTTTTTGATATCTCTTGGATTTGAAGTTTTGAAATAATGGAATTATTGAATATCACTGGTCAACCTTTCAGCGACACTACAATTGAAGACTATCAGTTTCATACATATCAGCCTTACATTGCTGGAAACCTCAATTATAACGACGAGATAAGAGTACCAATTGCTGACCTTGAAGCATTCACTTTGCCTTGTAACAGTTATTTATACATAGAAGGTACTCTCCTAGATGATAAAAATGCCGTTCCAACCAAACTGAAATTCATTAATAATGCAATAGCATTCCTTTTCCGAGAACTTCGATATGAACTGAACGGTATTGTGATTGATTCAGTGAGGAATTTGGGATTGACATCAACATTGAAAAATTATTTATCACTAAATGAAAACGAAAGCGTCTCTATGCAAAATGCTGGGTGGTTCCCAAAAATATCGAACCAAGAAAAAATTCTAGTTGGTACTAACGGTCAATTCAACGTGTGTATTCCTTTGAAAATGTTTGCTGGGTTCTTTGAAGATTTCAGGAGAATAATAGTAAACATGCGGCAAGAATTAGTCTTAATCAGATCTAGTAATGATTTAGATGCAGTAACTAGCATAGATGATTCAGAAAAACCAAAAGTAGAGCTTACAAAAGTATTTTGGAGAGTTCCCCACATAACTCCAAGCATTCAAGAACAACTTCGAATCACGAAAATTACTAATAAAAGTATTGAACTTCCAATTAGGTTCAGGAGCTGGGAGTTGATTGAGTATCCATCTTTGAGTGAATCAAATAGACATACGTGGCCAGTCAAGGCCACTACCAAGGTCGAAACCCCTAGACATGTAATTATAGCATTTCAGACTAGTAGAAAAGGAAAAATAACGAGTGATATGAGTAAGTTTGATCATATCGACCTCACCAATATCAGAGTGTTTCTTAATTCTGAAAGATATCCATACAATGATTTACATCTAGATTTCAAAAACAACAAGTATGCTACACTTTATGAGATGTACTCAAACTTTCAAGAAAATTACTATCATCTGAAAAATAACGAGCCGATATTGACCCCGAAAGAGTTCAAAGATAAAGCACCAATTGTTCACATTGATTGTTCACGACAGAAAGAAGTCATCCAAACAGGATCAATAGTGATGCGGGTTGAATTTGAAACTGGTAGTAATACTCCAAAGGAAACCACTGCTTTTTGTCTCGTTCTACATGAAAAAGAATATTCCTATAACCCTCTAACGAAAATAGTGAAGCAGCTTTAATGCGCATGATCATATTTTTGTCATATATTGAGAAGCACATTCTCTTTCATTCAGTTGATATAATGTTATCCAGTTATGAATTACGTCTGAGGAAACATATGGAAAACATAAAGATACTGAAAAGGCTGATAGAATTGTACTCTACCAAGAAATCAGTTTTCAAAAATTTCTCAAATATTACGATATGAGTTTAATCATAGATGTGCAAGGATTCAAGATAGAAAATAATAAATTCATTGTCAAAGAGTTTGCAGCCTTCGATGGAGTGAAAATTTGCCATTATATTTTCAAACCACCATTTCCACTTAACTTTTTACCTCCGAATTTACAAAAGCAGGCTAATTGGCTGGTTCGTAATTTTCACTGCCTGGAATGGAAGGATGGATTTACCCCATTACATCAGTTTGGAAATATCTTGAAAAGTCTATGTGATGGAGTCGATCTAATACATATCAAAGGAAGGGAGAAAGCTGAATATATTCGACGGTTCACTTCTGTTCCAGTAGTTGAGTTCGATGAACAACCTATTTTACAACAGTCCGAACCAAGATGTTTTCATCATACGAATTCAAATTGCATGTGTGCATTAACAAATGTTTTTTATTTGTATGAAAATTTTTTTATGCAATAAAGTATAATATCAAAAACAGTTTGTTTTATTTTTTCAAGATTTTTACTGAATATGCGGTCGTCACACATTCTCGCAAAGATATCCACCAGATGTTTGGTTTTACAAACATGCGGGTAGCAGTTGCGGGTATGACGTGTTCAATAAATATGGCTTGAAAGTAAATAATAATTTTAGTATGTCAGAGGTTGTGACCATGATAACACCACAATGTTTAGTTTTACAAATGATTCTTCAAGGCTTTCTCTATATCGCGCAACCTTATAATATGAGAGAAGTATTCATATGTTTCGATAGTAATGGTACACGAAATGAAAGTTGGCCTTCTAAATGGGCAAGAATGGAGTCAACTACAATGAATAATGTTTCAACCCTCAAATCACGCATACCCACCAATAGTACCATGTACAAGTTGCGATTGCGAAAGGGCAGTGGCTCCACCATTGATTCTGACTGGTGTGAAATATATCCAAACCCCCCACTACTTCATGATAGAAATATAAAGAAGGATGATGAGAAATTCGTAATAGTCGATTGGGTTACGTATTACACGGCAGTGTGTGCATCATTGTTGCTGTTCAACCTCATTGTTACAACATGTCTAAAGATTGTCCTAACTGTTTATTGACCGAACTCGTGAATAAACACCGAAACCGAAATAAAAAATTGTACGATTTTACCGAAGAAGAGCTCCAGAATTTTCCACTACATTATCTCATTAAAAATGTAGGTCCGATGGAACTTCTTTATGCATGGGACAAACTGCCATCAAAATATACAGAGAATTTCGAACTTCGTATCCAGCTACCATGCTTTGTCCACTTCAATCGCCCTGAATGGAGAGATCATGTAGACGGCCTTCCTCAAGCACAATCAAGCTGTCATGTTTGTAAATGGGGCCTCGAGCGATGTGGATAATATTAATATTTTGTATTGAATAAATGTAATAAAACAAATTCACTCGATAATGATTTTTATTTCATATGTCACAAATATAACATATTATAATCCATAATTACAATATACAAATGAAAATCACATCAAAACTATTGGTCAGAGTCTTCCTCGTCAATTAAATCTTGAGCTATTTCCAAAAACTCATCTAAAGTTCCAGTGATAGCTCCTGGTGTTATAAGCAAATGACCCCATGCCAAAGTTTTCACATCAAAAGGAATTTTATAGCGCTTATCATCAGCAGATGACAAAGCGACTTTATTCCTTAATTCAGTATGGATGGTGTGGAGATAAGAAGTGAACATATACATCTTACGTAATATTGTTCCACCATTTTCTACAATATTGACATAGTCTGAAAACTGAATTTGGTTTTTTACCACGTTTTTTGAGACACCTTTGGCTTTTTTCATCACATCACCTGCTTTAACACAGTAAGCTTTCGCACCAGTACCATAAAAAGATTCAATAGGTCTTGAGGCATATTCATCTTTCATGCGTCCTATAACAGATTTCGATTTGGGTATTTGGTGTATATTGTCTATGGGATAATTTGACGTATCGAAAAATTGGATATTTTCTTTCATATCATTATAGAAATTTTCTGTGAATATTTCTAGAATCAATGAATCCGTATCGGTGTAGCATAATGTTGCTTTATCACCATATTTTGTTTTGATGTATCCATAGAAAAAATCGTAAATGATAGTTTTCGAAATATCCAATACCGAAAATCCAACATACATCGGTTTATCATAACAAACACTAGTCTTTTCCAACTGGATTGCAACCAAGTTCTCACTGAATTCTGTGCTGCATTTGAAATGTGGTTTGGCTATCAGAGCCCTTGCTCCCAGCGAGTTATTTTTATTTTCCCAGCGTGAACAAAGTTTCAAGTCAATTCTTTTGTCGACATTTTCCATGGTTTTTCCAAATATTGAATTTATTAATAATTTGAAAAGTTCTCGTTCAAATTCGTTAAGTGCGGAATTTCGAAGATGCGTGTTCAGGTCAATATAAGGCCTCAACCACGCCGATTGGGAGAATTCCAAGATTCTATGGATTTTCTTCAGTTTCAAACCATATTTCAAACACTGTTTCAAATTTCGGTAATGAATAATGTATTTGCATTTGTTTCGTAAATTGGGGATCAGTTTGGCACTCTTACTCTTTGGCGGGATCATTTGTTCTGGGCAAAATGGTAAATCGTTGTGATCATGGTGTAGGTTGGCTGGATATTCCAAGTCCACTTCTAAAACGTATCCTTTTGATGCGTCGTCCTCAATCGCATGACAGTCAAAGTTTTCGATATCCTCAGACTCGACCCACTTAAAATCACCTGTTGGAAGATGACTTGCCATACTTGCTCCATATAAATTTGTTGCATCCAAATACATGATGTATGATGTTGGTTTCTGAGAATCGAAGTTTGGTAGGAATTTGTTATTGGCCACAGCTTTTCTCTTGCTACATTGTGCCACCCCTCCTCGAATACCCTTCTTGAAAAAATGAATCATATCTATATCAGTCAAGAGCTGAAGTTCTATTTGTGTATAACGTAACATGGCATCCCAGCTCAGCGCAGGCGCTGTCAGATAGTGGGCAGGATCTAGTTTATATTGTTGCATGCATACTTTTCTGAAATTCTCAAACACGTCTGCTAGCAGCAGACAATCGGATTTTAAATATAAATCGGCGTAATCTCCCAATGTTTTACATTCGAAGGTATTCCACACATCTATGGCTCTATTATAATCAATGTCTGAAAGTGATTCGCCGGTTAAATCATTATGGAACTTCTCTTTCGACGGTAGCTGGGTTTCCTCCAATTTTTCCAAGGAGTCCACATAGTTGTAAGGAAAAACCCCTTTCTGTCTTATTAGATCAAATTGTCTGCTACCTTGGAAGTATTTTCGAACCTCGTTACACTGTTGCACCTCCAAATTTTTGCTGAGTTTATCGAGAGATTTTGGTAAAAATCGAAAAGAGTCTACAAATCTCAACTGAATATATTCATCAAATGCTCTGGACACTTCAGATTTATCAACCAATATTGACTTTGAGAACGAAATATACTTTTCTTTAGTTTGGGCTATCACTGATATTTTTTCTCCTTTCGTTGCTAATTTCTTGATGAAAAGGTGAGAGTCATAATTTGTGAGGTTGTGAAAGAATACAGGAATAGTTTTCGAGGTCTTGTAGTTCAAATTACAAATACTATGGGCGGCTGCGCGGAACTTCCCTGTGTAGTGGCAGTGATCACGAACTTTGATATCTGTTGGCTTGAACGGCTTCTCACATATATGGCACGTGGTGCTATTTTGGAAAGTTTGCTTCTCTATCTCAGTAAGTGGATGCATTTCACGAACGTCCTTCATGTGATTAGTGTATAAATCTTGAACGGTTTCATCCAATTTTCTCACAAAAACGCCGGCAGCATCAGCACCGCGATAAAGTACCGACCTTGAATAACGGTCATCAAAATTACACTTTACATAAAACGCGAACGAATATGGTTCATGTTCACATACTTTAACTGAGAATGATTTCTCGTCACAGGGTTCATTGTGTTGAATTGGTTTGAGTAAACTTTCAAAGTCAGCATAAATCACAAACGGTGGTGGCAATTGTTTTTCAAAGTTAGTGAATTTGAGGATGTTCTCAGGCACTGACTCACCATATTTATTGATTTTTAAATTGGTGGTGGGTATCTTTGTGCTCATATGATTGCAATCATTTTCCTCATGGCTTCTCAACTGCTCCACTGTAGCGAACGATTGTAGACATCCATCGCAAATATATATTTTACCATTGCATTTCGATTTTTGTGTTTTCACTAATTTGCCCAGGTCCTTGATGAGACAGTAATGTGTATTGCCAACCTTATCGGCTATAAGCAATAAATTCACATGTGTTGCTTGACGACACGAAGTGAAATGTAGAGGTCCAATTATCTCATTTATCATCTTTCCATCCTTGAAAGACGATTCAAGACCGAACACATTAACTGAGATATTGTTGAGTCGCTCGAACTTTGGGATATCCTTCAATTTCATGGGAAAGTCGAGTCCTTGGAAATTCAACAAAGTATTGTAATGTGGATATGATGACGTTCTTATTGGATGATCGTCTGCACGAAAAATCGCAGCATTGATGGACCATGCGAAGCAGGCTCTGTCCTTATTTTGAATATTCAAAACCGCATTCTTGGATTCTATAGCTCTGGGCAGCTTGATGTATGAAGAGGCCGAAATTGATGAGAATTTATTAATATTCACATCCAAAAACATGGCATGTTTCAATATCCACCCAGAATCCCGTTCTTGAAACTCTGACGCCTTCACAATCATTTCTTCCTTGAAGTCATCATAATGGTGCTCAATGTTTGATGATTTTGTCAGGGTTTTATTTCTGGTGTTGAAGGACTTAATATCAGATAGTACCTTCTCTGGTATGACATACAATCCAAAAAGTTCCAAATTTATCTTCAAGCTATGATGAGTCCCCAAATATTCGGTCAGAACTGCCAGAACTTTTGGTTTCACTTCCTGCAAAAATTCGCGAAGATCGGTGAGGGCTTTGTCACTGGAAAATCGATAGGTGGCTATCCTGTTCTTGAGAGCACAACGAAGTTTCACTATCCCATCCCCCAAATTATTTTCAACAGGTTGATCTACTCTTTTTCGCTTTTCAGCACCCTGAGTATTAGGTTCCTGCATAGGAAAATAGTTGAACAATGTGTTGTTCGAAGTAGATGCTTGCTGATTGTCCGCACTATTGGGCTTTATCTTCTTGGCCGGTGGTCCATTCACATCCCGATTATTCCTGCAATTTTTGCGTACATGCCGGAATAAAGAGCTCGTTGAAGAAAATTCATTGCCACAATAACCGCACTTCATTATCACTTAGTGAACTCGAACGTGTTGAAGAAACGTATGAACTAAGACTAGCTAAAGACTGAACTAGAATAAACTTGAGGACTGAGGCTCGCTCAAGACTGAACTAAAGTACGCTGGCTCTTACCCGATTTCATATCGTTCAGTAGAGGGGTACCCGCATGCGCATCCGCTGCCCGCATGTTTTTGCGGATGAGTCATCTATTAACCAGCGAATACGTCATACCCGCATTTATCGAAACTAGATGTCTAGACGAGTCTGAAATGGAAATAAAACATCTGGTGCATATCTTTGTGAACACGTCATACCCGCATTTAGAGAGAACATCTGCCACCTGCATTCAGAGATGAATCATTCATCGAAAAACATCTGCTACCCACATGTTTGCGAAAACAAACATCTGGTACCCGCATCTGCTGCCCGCATTATTCTGACGACTCATACTATACCTGCATTATTCGGATGACTCATACTATACCCGCATCATTGTGATGACTCACGCTTTACCCGCATATAAGTGAATTAGACGGAGTGCACGTGTTCTCAAGTACTTAATGGTTAATGAATTAGATCATGCTTTCCTTCATGTGGTGATTGATTAATTAGGGGGAATTAAATGGAGTGCTCTGATTGGCTGTCTGATGCCGTGATGCCTGGTCCAGCTTTCCTAATATATATCTACTTCTAATTGAAACTCGTAAATTCTCAGTTATTCTGAGTCACATGAATGCTAATAGACATCGCATTAAATTAGATAAGGAATTCCTTAGTGAAACTCTAAAATCCTGATATATTTTTTTCCTGACGATACCCAATAGAATTCTATTTGTGAATTCCTACAAATTTCTCATATATACTAAGGCGCATGAATGTGCATAGAATACTTTTCCAATTGGAAGTGGAATATCTTATTGGTGGTCATAGGCTCCTCAAACCACTTGTGCCTGATAAAAACTCTCATACTCCATATTTGTATACGCTTATAAATCACATATACTCATGAAATATCATGAAACCTTTTAGAAAGTTCATGTGCCAGAGATAATGTACTCATACGCTACAGAACTCGGTTATATATCCTTATTAATACTCATATTTTATCTATATTTCTTCATGAGACTTCATAAGGTATTTTTGGCATGTCTTAAACTAACTCCAGTCAATCACTATACAAAACTAATGGTCAATGAACACAACACACATTGGTCAATAGTTTTCTTGGTTTCTCATACGTAATAAGTACATTACAAGTCTTTCATTAAACCATTAACAAATGGTAGCGATTAATGGGATGTAGTTGTCTATTGTTATTGCTGGATATTTAAAGAATATTATCTATTTCATATATTCCATGTTATTGGGCGGATGTCTGAATAAATTCCCTAGCTCAAAACTTTTTCATTTGCATTCAAGTCCTCTGTACCACTCAGGTCCCGCACATTTTTTCAGAATTATATTCTATTTAGTTGGTTGATAATATGCAAATCTTCGCTCAGCTAATCTTTGACCATTCAGTTGAAGTAGTGGATGACAGTTTTCATTTATGGCCATAGACTAGCATAAATTTGCGAATAACCATATGGGTAGGTACCATGGCCCTACTACATAGCAAAGTGTGGTTATTCTCAATAGTAAGTGCATGTCAGGATATACCTGATTGGCAAGCAAGTGTGAAGGTATATGGCTCCTTGTCATACATATTCACCAAACATGTTCACATGTATGACAAACGTGTACTGCGCACATGTATGTTAACAACTACTATGAAGTAAAAACAAAGGAACGAGTGCCAGAATCAACGAATATGTTTATGCGCAGAAATTATAGTTTCACTGGTTATTTCACAAGTTATACTTTCACATGTCGTCAGACATTATAATTCTCCTAATATGTGGGTAGGTTATGTATGTCAAGTCCTGCAAATACACCAATTCACACTAATATATTGATTTTTATAGTAGTATAAGTATATATACAGCCATAGAATATAACAATGAAGTACATTTACTTCAATTGTAGATGCCTATGTATAGTTGGTTCGGAAAATAGTTATGGAACGACCAAACACTGTTGAACTATCTACGTCATCAGTTATTCTTGAAATAACCTCCTGAAGTTAGTGAGTTATGAGAAGTTGTACAACTCGAAAGTTATTTGAATAGGTATAACAATCTTTATTTCAACAATTCATAATGAGCAAATGAAGAGTGAGCAGTTACACTGCATCATGACAACTCAAAAGTATAAATCTGTAGCTTAATATGTATAGTGAATGCTTCATAGGTACTTGTTTCCCAATGTTATTAATTTGCATGAACAGTCGTATTCAAAAAAAAAGCGTACAAGAATAAAAAAGAGAGGATTTCGGGATCCTAGTTCTTGTTGTGTAAAACTGGCTCAGCCAATGCTTTGTTTTCGAGAACCTATGACAACTTTACTGTCACCATTTGCTGAACAATAATTCCCGATAGCCCGTTTTATGCAAAAATAGGATGACGTTAATTTCTCTCTGTAATATACTTGTACGCTTTTTTTTAATGCGACTGTACATTCCTGGACAACTCTGATTTGATCAACACTAACAAGCAAGTTTAATGTCCATGATTTTAATGCCCAAGTCAAGCACCACCATCACCCTAGTAATTTTCTGTCTCATCGGGTTCGTTATCAACTGATCGAAAGTTTTAGATATTAATAGGTATACAATTTCTCCAGAAAAATGCCTTCTTAGCAAACGACATGGATATTAAAAGCTATACCACATTTTTTTAGAAAAATTTCTCAATGGCAAAAAGGCAATTACTTTTTTCGAAGATACAGAGACTTTTCCTTGCTGTTTTCCAGAACTTCGAAATGTAATGAGCAATAAATGTTCAATAAATATACAAAGCTCGAAGTTATTTTCACCAATGCTCATAAATGAACGAAATATCGAGAAAAAAACAACTTCTTTCCTGGCTATATGCCACATTGAATTACATCCTCCCGAAATCTATGCAATGATTCGTATAGATTTAGGTATATCCACGTTTCTCCAGTCATATAACAAAAGACAATTACATAATTTAGAAAACTTCATATAAGATACAGGTGATCAATGATGAAGTTTTCGTCATAATATAATAAATATAATCAATACTACCAACGGAAATTGCACAATCTTATAGAACCTACATAATCTCACCATCACACTGATAGGATACCAGAAAGATGAAAAAAGAAGTATCCCTATAGCAATGAAGGGTACAGGGTCTCCCAGATAAGTGAGGGGCCATGACAAGAGTTGCAAAATTGTATTTTACGCACATACTGCAGTATACTTTATCTACGAAGAAATAATTGTTCACAAAAATATTTTCTCTCAATTCGTTTTTGTCTTATAGTACTCATTTCATGTATCCCTTAAATTCTAGATGGGGAGAAATAATTGAACAGCAAAAAAAGTCGACATTCAAGTAATGATGAACTTTCTTGCATTGTCAATTGTACAATATTGACAACTTATTCGAAAAAAAAAAAATGCAGTTTCATCTGTTTCATGAATAGGGTGGCCATTACATGTGGGAGACCTTGTATGAAATACCAATAACACCACAAGATTGAACGTGTCATCTTTATATTCAGTAGGTTGTCGACATTTCCTAAACGAATCCGTTTTCTTTGAAGGAATTAATGTGAATGGGAACGTTTTAAATTTTAGCATTTTAACATCTAACATATTTATGCCTACTATTGCCTGATGGAACCGATGAGACGATGGATAGACAAATACATCGATGAAAGTTGAAAGTTATTAGATTTCATTTTATATCAACTGGTATGCTCAGGACTAACGTCAATGCGCATGCTCGAATTAATGCATTATGAAGGCGATATAGATAATCGATAACGTTTCATATTTCGATCGCGAATAGGCATATCATGACAAAGAATGAGACTACTGAAACATTAACTAACAGTAACTATAGGTCCTTACAACAATAACTGCCATGTAGTGACTGTCAGTGTCATATTATTCAAATCCGCTGAATTCAACAAAAAACAGGGTTATAATAACGTTTTGAAAACACTCATTGATTATCTTCAGTTCAGCGGAATTCTGCTTCAATTCATATGCATGACATAATGCTGTAATTTAAAACGTACCCAACAAGTTGGAGTCATTCATAAAAAACATATTTTTCATATCATCAGGCGCCCTCACTTACAGCAGCTTTTTTAGGAAACAAAAATGTTGGTAGGTAAAAATATCACTTAAATTCCTGACGGATGGGTTAAGACAAGATATTTCCTAATGATCCAATTCTGATGGAAAAGTTGAAATATCACCATTCAGATAATGTATTAGGTTCAAGAAAAAATACCTCATAGTTTCGATGCTGTACTAATCAGACTAGATCAACTGATGCTATCACAACATTTCCCAAATATCAAAGCTCGAGTTATCCGTCAGTTTGATAGAATCACTACACATTCCATTGAATCAAAAGATGTTCTGGAAAGTAACATAAGTAGACAGCCGTAGAATATAACAATGAAGAAAGTACATTTATTTCAATTGTATAATATGCCTATGTATAGTTGGTTCTGAAAATAGTTTTGGAACAACCAAACACAACTATCTACGTCATCAATTATTCTTGGAAAGAATATGAAATACCTTCTGATGTTCAGTGAGTTATGAGTAGTTGTACAATTGAAAGTTATAGTTCTCTGCTTAAAATATTTAAATAACAATCTTCATTTCAACAATTCATAATGAGCAAATCAAGAATGAGCAGTTACACTGCATCATGACAACTCAAAAGTATAAAATTCAATTATACATTCAAATTCACTGAAACATACGTAGAAGGAAAGTCATTTTTCTATTTCAAAAATAACTAGAGCCAAAGCACAAACAAATTTGTTTCCTTCGGTGCATGACAATATTCAATAAATTCTACTATAAAACAAAATTATTTGTGCGTTTCCTAATTCTCACCAAGAAAACTTGAATAATCAACAAAATAATTTTATTCCAAAAATTATTATATAAAATCCTTAAAATAAAACTTCAAATTTCTTAAACACATTTCGAAAGTTCAATCCCAGTCTGAAATTGTGAAAACCGAATCTTTAACCGTACTTAAGT
The DNA here is from genome assembly GCA_918026855.4 of Phaedon cochleariae. Classification (NCBI taxonomy): domain Eukaryota; kingdom Metazoa; phylum Arthropoda; class Insecta; order Coleoptera; family Chrysomelidae; genus Phaedon; species Phaedon cochleariae. Next base: position 15,035,600 of record OU896710.1, on the reverse strand, counting down.
TATTTGAAAAATAAAGTCATCTAATAGTGGAATACTCATGAGTGAAATTAGAAGTTTAACCACTCTTGAACAACAATATTGCCACCTGGCCTAAATAGAAATAAATGAAGTGACGTGTCTCGTGTGTAACGTAAGATCCAAAATTCCTACCAACAATACAATGCCAGGTTGGGTTGTATTTTTTGTCGAATTCTTTTTTGATATAGGCAGCAATATCCTGTAACAAAATATACAACATTAATAGTAGTAGTAATAGTAACAGGGGTCTATTGGCCATATAAATATAAACATCGAGTACAAATGGCAAGTCACTGATATGCAAAAGCAAATTACATAAAAGTAAGTAGTTAGTACTATACAGGTTGTTCCGTCTAAACCGAACAGTAGATGTATATGGAGCTCTGGACCAGCACTAGAACCAACGCCTCATAAGTCGAAACTAGTGCGGTGTTAGAGAGTCTCGATGGCAGTTTCCATAAGAACTCAGTCACCAGCGGACCACCCTTTAATGGAAATATTTTCAAGATGGTCATTCAGAAAGTGAATATCTACTTCGTTATTTTAAATGGAAAGCTATATTTTTCATTGTTTGTTCAGATTCCTTATGCTATTTCAAGAAGGTCTTCATCAGACATTCCTATAAATAAGTTTTGCCGTTTTCGAAATATGCAGACTATTTATTATGCATTAGTTTGAACTTTATCTCTAAATCAAAAGAAAGAAGACAAGCTCAAAGTCATCTCTACTACTTTATTACTGATGTAAATCAACTAAGTGAACATGTTTCGGACTCATAAAAGTCCATCTTCAGCAGTTATTAGAAGTTAATTGAGGTGAAACAATATTTTAAATTGGATGCAGTTCTTAGGGCACGGGGCCATCCATTTCGAATGAAAACCCGTTTATTATCAACCCCTTTCCACCAATATATCCACGATATTATGATGATAGACATGGGCATCCAATTTAAAATATTGTTTCCCTCCATTAACTTCTGATAACGGCTGAGGATGGACTTTCCGAAACATGTCCCCTTAATTGATTTACATTAGTAATAAAGTAGTGGTGATGACTTTGAGCTTTCCTTCTTCCTTTTGAAAAATTCCACTCCACTTTGAGCGAACATGGACTTCTACAGAGATTCACCTCTAAATATATATTTTTGAAGTTAGGGGTCCTAGGACAGAGCCCTGTGGAACTCCAAGAGAAATAACAATACAAACATTCTTGAACCACAGTTTATCAAGCAAACTATCATGAATTTTCGATGTAGAATCACTCTCTTAAATATTTGTGGTAGTGATGATATACGAATCACCTTGTATTTTGAAGCAGATCTGTTTCCATATAGATTACAGAATTATTATTTTGACCTCATAAAGAGGAGATTTTAGTGAACTTTGAAGAAATGATCTTTTGAGCATTATAAGTGAATCATCTCATCAAAATTTGATCTGATTGATTAAACGACTGAATAAATTTGGAGGTTCGATTTCACAATAAATTACGATAGAACACCAATATACAGGGTATTCCTAAATGTCATTCACACATTGAAGCAGGTTATTCCTTGGTTTATTTCAGGATTGCAAGTTCCTATAGACATATCTCTGGAATCGCCCCATTCTTTTGTCTACACTGTATAGCTTTTCGTGATGGCAAGATTCAATCTGTCATATGACTGACATAGCGCAAATATTTCCGAATGTTACATATTATGGTTATTCAGTAATCTGAACGGTTTTCTTGATTGAAGTACTTGGCATTTACATCCCAAATTTGGAGTTTGGTCTCGTTTTTCCGTGGTTTCTCTAAACATTCGGGTCGATTCTGTTTGCAAATAGCAATATGGTTGTAGAGAAGATATTGCCATCATAGCAAGATTCGGAAAATTTGAATTCTGATCATTGAATATTGGCAATATGATCTGTCAATTTCAATGACATCTGGTCAGCTTTCTTGCTATCTCGGCAACATCAATTTTGTGCTTGCTATCTTATAACAAGATAGTGGATTCTTTGTTTTTACACTACAAATTCTTCCAATTGTATGAAAATTCAGAAAATAGTGGATTAAAAACATATGACAGTTCAGTTGTGTCACAGACTTCTCGAAAACCTTTCCTCAAAGTTTCAATTCGTAGAAGAATGGGCGTGTACACCTTGGTAGAACTTTTAACTCAAAGCATGTTTAAAATGATCCTTTCATACATAAATAATGATTGGCGCCATAATTCGATCGAAAAATTAACTGGAATGTTTTATTTTTGGACATAAATAATAGTTCCTTCTGAAAACGGACCCTCCTTATGACGTAGAAACCTCATCTCGCCATAGTTAAAAGTAGATACCAAACGCCCGACGGAGACTGAGGCAACTGATATATTAATTATTTCAACTGTGATCTCGCGCTAATTCACTCTGTCAGAAATCATGTATCATTCATCTCTGTCTGGAATAGTCTTGTTTCAGTATTAGGGTTTTGATGTCACATCATCGTCTCGTTTTCAGGGGTCCGAAAAATCGGGGATTTCAATAATTTTTTATAAAACGTATAGGGAGCTCACAGCAAGAAACGGTTTGCGGTGATGAGCTAGTTTGGGTGAGTTCTATCGAATTATGGAATAAAAATTTTTTGTGATATAAGCCCATTATTGAAAAACATAAAATGTTGATTACAAACATATAGGATAGGTTCACTACTGTCACCAACTACTTGAAAACCTTTTCTTGAAGTTACAATTTGTAGAGGAAATATGAGACTACAATTTCGGCATATCAGAGAAATTTCAGTTGCCTGATGAAAAGTTTATCAAGCTATTTTGCTAGAATATTTAAAAAAAATCACCATTTGTTTCATCCGGCTTTTAGTTGTTTTCTCATTTCGGGGACATGATTGAAGCAAATACAAAATCTATCGATTTGAACAATATAATTTTGTAAAATGTAAGGGCTGGACTGACTATTTTGAGAGGTTAGATAATCATGAACTCTTCTTCTTCATGAAATAATGGCATAATCGATACCTAACACTTAAACAATGAGTTGAAAACAGTGTTGTCAGCTAAAAAATTCTCAATTTTTCAATAATATTGCTATCACTGGAACTTATAACCAGTTTTGCAGTTACTCTGCAAACAGAATACAGAACTTCATAGCAATATTGTTTCATGTTATGATCATAACAATATTATTATCTTAGCAATGTTATAACAAGATCCGAACAGAATCGACCCGATTGAATGGCCTTCCATAGATTTGTGGAAATGTTAATCTTTTATCGCTGCCCTCCTTTTAGTAAATAACAAGACGCCACTGGGAATTCGATTGGCCAAATGATATCTCTATTTCATTTGCCCTGAGGGTCACACCAATTCTTTGAAATATTTTCGATTTTTGTTCTTCGTTTGCCTAGTAATGGGCGAGTGGACTGATAATGAATTATTGGCATTCAATTACTCCACTGTTTCGTTAAACCTATATTGACTTTTGCAACACTTCTCACGCTTTTTGTTTATGTAAATAATGAGTCTATGAGTGGTTCGAAATTGTTGAATTCATTTCAAACAAGATCGAATAAATGGTGACGTCAGTGTTTATGCTGTTTCGTTATTGGTCAGATAATCTTCCATTTCCACTCATGAAGCAAGGTTATCAAGTCACCAATCATAATCAAGTTATCAAAATGATGTTACGAGTCCTGTCGTTGAATAAAACATAATAGGAGGAACCTATGATATTATAGTTCATTCTTGTAATTTTTGAGCAACCAGCATGTCCAAATATTTCTTATTCTCCGTAACAAAATATCATGTGAATGTAGGAGATTTAGCAACATTGTGCTGAATGCTGAGAAGGGACAAGACCACGCCCACAAGTCGTGCGCCGTGTTGCCACGTTCACCGATTCAAACGTCATCTAGTGTGAATAAATATAATTATTATTTACACAAATTTATTATAAGCAATAAGCCACAAATCATTAGGGACCATTATGAAACAATTAAATTTTTATTGCTTATTAGGAATATTACCGATTCTCAATTGAGAATTTATGAATTTTTGAATAACTAATATTTCTGAAATTCCTAATCGCATTACGACACATGGAAACTGTGCTATGGTATGCCTCTACTTACGAAATCGTGACTTGATGAAATGAAATATGAAAAATATGAAATTGAAAGGAACTTGAGTGATGATTATATTTAAGAAATAAAAAAAATTAGTCCATGCGCCTATCAAACAAAACTCATTATTTTTAATCAACTTTGACACCCTCTATCTTGGAAACGAATCAAATTAGGACATATGTTTATGGGAACTCCTATTCCTAAACTAAGTAAACGAATTACCTTCTTCAATATGTACGTGACAATCATGACATTCAGGAACACTGTGCATATCAATATTATCAATATCAATACGTATAAAATTCTCAAATCTGAGAATTCTATACCACCCTGTATTTGTTTCAATTGAATACGAGTAACTAGTAAATAAAAAATTGAGACATGGACATGTGAGCCGTTTTGACCAATAATGAATAGTTTCGACACAAAAAATTCCCAAAAATGAAAAATCTCAATTTTCCACACCCTATATGTCGGAAATCATTCCCGCTAGACCCCAAGTGTGCTAGGTCGTTGAATTCAGCTCTTCAAGGAGAATATGAAAATGCAATGAAATACAGGGTGTTTCATTTGAAAAAATTGATGTTCGATTTTGTGAGCCTTTCTTGCGCACCTCGTATAAAATATAGTCATTCCTGAAGTTAGCACTCATAATGCGATATGATGTGAAATTATAATATTTTGAAAATTCCTATTGGTTCAGAAGATATTTAATTGTCCCACTGGTCTAGGGGCACCCTGTATACCTCAGGTGAGAATGGTATACAGGGTGAATCTGAAAGTGAGGTTTTTTATGAACAGGGTATATCTTGCCAAAATAAGTTGTTTGGCCTAATGCTTCATTTTCCTCTTAAAGTTTTTTGGTTCACTTTAAAACGATAATTATTAGGTTGATAATGTAAAAAGAGGTTTTTGATGAAATAATGTAACTAATAACGCTGGACTAATAACGCCTTTTAGCGTTTTTTTTATTTTGAGAAAATTTAAACAAAATGTTTCATAGTTGGAGTCTTCTTTAAACCATAACCTCCGTTATCTTATAGTATATTATGTAACAAGTGTTATAAACGTCCTTATAGTAACGAGTATTTTAAGCACGAGCGGAGCAGAGCGGAGCGAGTGTTTAATGAACGAGTGTCTAGAAGAGTTTATAAACGCGTTACATACTATGCTTTTTCTTCGAACTCCTAAAATTACATTAACATACCTGCTATTCCTGCTAACCTACAAAATAATTCGAAAGGAATGGGAATTGAGAACATAGTAGATGACACTGATGCATGCAACCAGCGAGACACGTATAAGTGATATTGGTTGTAGATGTGTCCAGTCCATTGCTTACTAACCTTTGTTTCACGTTTATTGTCATGCTCAGCGCGGAATAAATAAATTGTTCTCAAAGATGGATGCTTCATTTTTATACTTCTTGGAGATATGCAAGTAGGTACCAGAACATTCTCTTCCATTTTAACTTTCGTCTATATTTCGCATATATTATTATGAAGAATTCTGATACAAACGAATATTTTTTTAATAATTCTGATACAAAATTTGAAAATTATATTTGACAATTAATACAATCGACAGGCCAGACATGTCTCAAATTACTGAAGCTGTGTTTAATGAACTGTGTTGCCATGGTAATGTGTTTAAGAAATCGTGTTGCCATGGTAACGTATTTAATATTTTGAATAAATCACAGATCGTCAATCCGTGATTAATCGATCATTTAGCGTGGTACATATCCGTACGCTAAATGCCATATTAGTTATGTGAGTAGAAAAAATATTTTATGCACGACCAGGCGTAAAGTAGCACTTTACCGCCCGGGTTTGCGGGCGTAAAGTAGCACTTTACCGCCCGCGGACTACTTTACCGCCCGGCGGGCGATAAAGTCATTGAGCTGGTGGTAAAGCTAATGTCACTGTCATATCGATAGAAATCTAGATTCCAATGGTTTCAATTAATGCAAAATGATTGGGAAAATAGATCTGAATTATACAGGAGTGCTCATTTGAATATTGAAGTTTTCTTTATATTTCTGTAATGCAAAATTATATGATCAAACCCAAAACTTTATTAACAATGATAAAACGAATCAATTAACATAAATAACGAGTTAAAACTTAATATTTATAATACAATCAGAACAGTTAGTTATGGATATATTTGGATTTGTTGTCTTCTGTATGATTACACAAATTGACAGTTAATATGGCTACTGGCCTATTAATTCCTATTTGGAAAAATTGACTGAGTTGCCATGGTAACGTTGATTCCATACTTCTTGATTAATTGTATTTGCGATATGGATACAATACAGTCTCACTGCAACCGTGATGTATTTTTATTGTGCTTGAGGGGTGAAGAGATACCTACATGAGATATCAAATAGATAGATAGATAGATAGATAGATAGATAGATAGATAGATAGATAGATCAGTTTATTTCCTTCAAATGACAAATTACAGATTTGTATAGGAATTGTCAAGAAAAACTTAATGCTAGGGGACGAAAAACAAACATATAAGACACAATGAAAGATAAAAACTATACCTAAGAAACTATAAGGAGTGAGATACAGTTAGTTCTGTGAATTTACTTTTGATCATATAAAAACTCGTCAAGTGTATAAAAACATTTATCAAGCAGAAAGGACTTGAGACTCCTTTTTTGAATGTTTTAAGGTCATTTTTGGATTTTATTTCTTCTGGTAGACGATTGAATATTTTTGGCCCAATGAAATTTGGAGAGTTTTGACTGATTTTATACTTAGCCATTTTTGTGTGAATGAAATGTTTTTGACGAGTATTAATTTTATGGATATCACTGTTGAGTGTGAAGTCGTTTCTGTTGATATATATGTATATTGACAATTCATAAATGAATAGGCCGATAAGAGTTAAAATTTCATGATCATGAAATAGTGGCCTGCATGAGCTGCGTTTAGGAGTTTTAAATATGCACCTTAAAATGGCTTTTTGTTTAATAAAAACATTGTTGCCCATTGATGAGTTGCCCCACAAACAAACACCGTAACGTAACCGAGCTTCTACTTGGGCATAATATATGCATATCAATTGATTCGAATCTAAAACAGTGTTTAAGTTTTTGAACATATAAATTATTGAGCTCAGCTTAGAGACTAACTGTTCACAATGTGTGTTCCAATTCAAAAACTCGTCCATATAAATTCCCAGAAATTTCACTTTGCAGCAGGTGCTTACAATGCTATCATTAACATTTAGTTGGAGTGCATCAACTTTATTTTGATAATTATGGAAACGAATCACCTGTGTTTTCCCGGCATTGAAAAATAGATCATGTGTATTGAAATATCTGGTGGCTGAAGACAAGATTTCCTCACATTTATCAGATAATGAATGAGTGTCTTTAGTTGATACCAGAAAGCTAATATCATCCGCATAGGCGGTAAACAAAGGATATGTTATTTCTTTATCAATATTATTAGTATACAAAATAAACAAAATTGGTCCCAAGATGGATCCCTGTGGCACTCCCATCTGAACCAGCTTCACTTCAGATGTACAGGAAGATAGTGTATTACCGTTATCAATATATACAGGTCGTGCATAAAATGTTGTATGTATTTTGGGCGTAACTAGCTTTTATGGACCTTGGCGTGTTTCTTACACGCTGCGGTCCATAAAAGCCTATTTTACGCCCTTGATGACGGAAAAAAAAGTTTGACGTTTCATCTCTATTGACAGGTTATAAAATGTCACTTCTCAAAAGTTACTTTTCTCCCACGGGACAAGTGTGCTTTTTTCCCGGATATACAGGGTGTGTCACGACGAGCTTACACTATCTTTATATCGAGAATCAGTCGGGAGAAATACATGAAAATATGCATGCTTTTATTTTAAAATATGCTTCCTTAATTTAAAATAATGCAGAGTTGCCGCTTCTATCAAAAAGTAGCAACAATTTTTTTATTTCAAATGGAATAACCTGTATTTCATTGCATATTTAGATTTACCCTGAAGAGCTGATTTTATCGATATATCACACTTGGGGTCTATCGAAAATGATTACAGAGATATAGGGTGTTCAAAATCGAGATTTTTCAACTTAAGGGTTTTGAACACCCTATATCTCTGTTATCTTTTTCGATAGACCCCAAGTGTGATATATCGATAAAATCAGCTCTTCAGGGAGAATCTAAAAATGCGATGAAATACAGGGTGTTCCATTTGAAATATCAATGTTGCTACTACTTTCTAGTTGAAGCGGCAAGACTGGATTGTCGAAAATATTTTAAATGGAGGGAGCGTATTCTAAAATATAAGCATGCACACTTTCATGGATTTCTCCATTCCACTTCACGTTTACGAACATTATGAAATAACCACCAAGTTCGCAATTTTTGTAAAATCAAATCACAGAATTACACTTACACTGACAGAAAGAATGTCAAAGATATGCCTACAAAAAGATGCCTGCAAGGCAGGTGCAATTCCAGTTAAAATCTTCAAATTTCATGTAGCTAATTTTCGGATTTTAATATAATGTAATATCTTCACAATATTGATTCTTCCAGGAAAAATATTAGATTTTAGTCCATGGTTTATTGTCTCCCTCCCCTATGTGTCTACATTGCATGTGATCAATAAAAATACTCAAGTGGTTTCATAATTTTTTTTCACTGGTCTCAAATATAAAGATAACCAGATTTTTTTATACAGGGTGTTATATATAGAAGACAGGATGTTGTATTTAAATTGGAAGAAATTGTGAGTTTTTACCGAGATTTTTACTGAAGATGAAACTGGATTCTGATTTTGATTACCAATTATCGTTGATAGGTAATCTGGTTGGTAATGCAAGTGAATTATGTCTACTAAGTATGATCAGATTATACAAAGTGGTTCAAAAGTTATATGTACTATATTAGAATCAAAGTATAACATCCTGATTCCTGAACACTATCAGTAGGTTAAACAAGGTGGAATAATCATTTATCTAGATTTCATGGGAATTTCTCTCCTCGTTTCTCTATGAGCATAATTTCAATATACAGAGTGATCCATAAAGGGATATGGTGAAAAAGTACATCATTATATTATGGAAAAAAAATTCTCGGTATCTGTTATCTATTCTCCTAGAAATTGAATTTGCCATGTCATGTGATCAATATCACTAAAATGAAAAGAAAACTATGAAGATGAAAAAAGAAAAAAGTGGGTTAGAAGGTAAGATATCTAAAAAATTTATTTGAAAAAGCTGCTTACAATTCAATTCAATACTTACCTACAGAATTTCAAGCAATTATTTGAACAAATTTAGAACAGCTGTTTTTTGGAAGTTAAAAAAAAAGATGTTACTGACTATGGATTGAATGTCTCTTTTAGACTTCTAATTAGTGAATTTTTTAAGTGATATTTGAAATGGAAACGGGTTGATTTCATATGAAATATTATAATTTTTTGCAGGTAAACCAACTTCAGAGTAGTGTTCCTGATGCTTTCAAATCTTCAGTCTCGAAAAATATTGAATTAAAATTAATTGCAAATTGAATAGCTTTATTAGTTAGTTTTTTTGTAAAAAAAATCTTCATAACAATGGACCCGTTTTTATTTCAATATAAACCCAGCCCTTGATATCTGAAAAACCAATCATATTGATGGTTAAAAATACCAGTCCACATTTTATAAGAATCCCATGTCTATAAGCCAAGTTAGAGGGGGGGTCCATTCAAAGTGAGCCATGCTGTATATATTTATGGAAACAAGAAAAAATCCCAAAAAATTTCTAGAACTCCTGTTGGTATCTTAGTTATGAAAAACAGTGGGCACCCCAATGGGAGGGGTGTGATTTGCCTCCAGGGTTGTTCATCTGTCAAACTCACACCCAATCAACACAACTACAGGTTAGGTGTAAGTTTACCCAGTTTAGGTTACATCCATGTAAGTAAAACCAAAAAAGGCATTTTCAGGAATGAAGATTTAGAGGTTTTTCTGGAAACTAAAATATTATTTCACAGGAAACCTTCATATTATAAATATGGGATTTGTGAAGTCTGAAATAAGCAATTCTTTGAAACAATTAAATAATTTTTGTATTCATTCACTTCACTAGATAGAGGTGAAAGTTATGTATTCCTTTTTTTTATTTTTCAAAACGGAAAATATCTAAGTAAATATGTACTGAAGTTATCAATGTTAAATAATAGGTATTGTCTGTAGATAAGTGGAAGTTTGATATTCTTTTAATATTACCTATGTTCCTCTCCTTCAAACCTATTTCAAACAAGGTGTCACTAATTATGAATAAAATGTTGGGTTGCTAATAGTGATATTTCAAAACCAGTGAAATTTTGGGGTGAATCATCTGATTTATCCCTATTAAAAATATTTTGAACTCACCAACATTTTTATCTATAAAAAGTTAAAACCTGGGGAAAATTACAAAAATGTAGATACTAATACCTTTTGAAAAATAATATAATTCATCAGGTGTGCAGAGATAGAACAGTAAAATCAAAATGGGCCTTTTGAAACTCAATTACACATTGACTGATGTGAGCCACAATGTAATAGGTATTCTCAAGGGTATTCTAGATGCAGGATCTAAAGTTAGAGCTCAATTTCTATTATTGTTCCATTCCCTTAATACATATCAAATCTCAATTGAATAATGGTGGGTTAAAAAAGATATTGTTGTTAGGAATGAAATCTAAAAGCACCAAAATGATGGAATAGTCATAGATAACTGGTAAACAAAGACAGAAGGGTTCAACTTTACCCCCCAAGAACCTTACCAATGCACATTGATAATGACAGATTAGAGTGACCAATATCACTAATGATTACCTTTTCAATATTGTATTTTTCGATGGCTTGTGAGTCAATTCCACATTGACTGATGTGAGCCACAATGTAATAGGTATTCTGAAGGGTATTCTAGATGCAGGATCTAAAGTTAGACCTCAATTTCTATTATTGTTCCATTCCCTTAATACATCTCAAAACTCAATTTAATAATAATGGGTTGAAAAAGATACTGTTGTTAGGAATGAGATCTAGAAGCACCAAAATGATGGAATAGTCATAGGTAACTGGTGAACTGAGATAGATGAGTTCAACTTTACCCCCCAAGAACATTACCAATGCACACTGACAATGACAGATTAGAGTGATCACTAATGATTACCTTTTCAATATTGTATTTTTCGATCGCTTGTGTCGCACAATCTACAGCATCTTGTTGCATGTCTTCGCTCATGTCAGCATTCTTAATAACTGCTTTACGATCAGTCATCTTGGAATCTTTTTGTGAGTTATTGGACCTGTAAAACAAGAACAGAATATTATACCTACTATACACGGGTACTTTGCTTTCAATACCTTTGAACAGTTTTACTATATGAATTGAGATTTCTGACTTTGATAAGGGCATGAGCTCTCAGCTCACCCATAACTGATGCAATTTCGAACCATGCTGTGTTTTATCAATATACCTATCATGACATATTACCAAAATCTATCATGCAATATCAGTTTAAAATTGATTTTAACGTCTATCAAAGATAGTGAACAAGATCCATTTAACAGACAACAGTGGAGAAGGTAAGAAGGTAAACCAAATGCATACTCACGTGAATTTTAGGGAATCTCACTGAATTGAAAGATAAAAAAAGTATTTATGACTTTTCACGTTCTTGTAATTTTATTATTTTGTTGAAAGAAACGATATTCAATTTTTTACACCTCAGGTCTGTCTGGCGCGTACTAAATAAGCAACTGCCAAAATCCAAAAATTGCCCTCACAAATTCTGTAGATTATTGGTTAAAGCTAGAGGCGTCTGGCAGAGGCATCTGGCAACTTCAACGTGATTGGCCAAGAACAGCTATTACATCAGCGGCGTGCGTTGGAGGATTTGGGTGGGCAAAAAGGTTACGATGACATCAGCTCAGCTCACAGGTATAGTTGAACAATAATACAAGAATAATAATCATTCAACCTACTCATCACACATTGGCGATAATACATATGAAAACTAATACTCGAAATAAGTAACAAATGCTTCTATAAATAAACTACGACAGTACAATAAAGTAATGATTTCCAAATAATTAATTGCCATGCAATAAGTAATGATTTTTAAACATTAAACATTAAACAAAAACTCGTACCAATGAATACTCAATGATATATTCTCAGAAAAGGATGCTTTAAATATTCTGCTCATTCGTTTTTGGCAGGTGTATCTAAAAGCAATAAAAATTCAAAATCTTTCCGTAAATTTGTATAGGTATATATAAAAAGTATACTAGGGAGGTAATCAAGATAACCTATATTTAAATATCTGCATGTATTATAGCCATTAAATCGTTAGGTCTATATTATGATGTATAGGTAGTAGGTATACCACTGAGCAATATAAGGATATATAACCATCAGTCCATCATCTACCCACACGATGAATGTGTGGTTCGATATAAAAATGCAAAGGAATCAAAGCACATGCACCAAATATAGAAGAAAAATACCTTTAATATTTCAATAAGTCGATGATGAGTTATAGCAGAAAAGTATAAAATATATAAACGAACTAATAAAATATTATATATACATCTGTAATTCTCTGTCTGACAATTGACAATGTCTCGAATAGTAAATTGATGCAGATTGCAGATCACGTAAAAAATCAATGCGTAGGTAGGTACCACTTGGCGCAGTCTCCGCGTCCTTTTGCTTTCTAAAATCAATAAGTAATATACAGAACGAAATTTTCTTATCGCTTTCGTTATTATTGATATAGCGCCATATATTCGTACATACGGACACCAAAAATGTAAAAGTATGATTATAATGATAATCAGAGTTTTGAAATAGAACTTTATACAGTATGAACAGTCAGGTTAGGTTGGGGTTGGATCGTTAGATATGTTGTTATTCGCATTTCGCGGTAGTCAAAGTCATCATCTGGCGCTGCGATGACATGAAAACTATGGGAAAACATTCCTAACTCCTATGATGTTCGATGTTGAAAGTTATTGACATGTTTCCCATAGTTTTTAATGTCATCCAACGTCATCTGATGACCTTGGCGACTTTATTGCAGAGGAAGTGACTACAGGCGCACCGCCCATGTGCGACATGCTCATTCATAGCATAGACTGTACGGAGTATAGTGTACGTCAAACTGGTTAACTTTATTATGACGTAACGGTAACTTTATTATGGCGTCACGGTTCACTTGTGGAACTTGACAGATGCTAGTTCGTCGATTATTAATACAAAAATATATCAGTAATAGGACTACTTTCCTACTTCAAATTCAAGAGAATAAGATCAATTCACTACATACTTACCTATTTACAATGAATCAAACATTTTTTCCTGTGACGAGAAAAAAGTTCGAAATTTCATCTCTGTTGTCAGGTTATAAAATGTCACTTTTCTTAAACTACTTTTTAGTACTCACTTTTTTCCCGGATATATATCACATATATATACACTGGCTATATTCCGAATTCAACTGACAGTACTGAATCTGCTGAATTTTCATTCGGAAATCAAAAAAATTGACTGAAATAAGGGACAGATACTCGTGAGCAGATATACTATTCATTCCAAATATTTCGACTCAACATTCTGCTGAAATTGCTGACTATCAAAAGGTAGTGTGGCTTCAGTGAACTGTCATTATTTTTGAGGGGAAAGGAATGATACATTCATTTCCGTTGTTTTTCAAACATTAAGTCTTGGCTCATCAATAATACATTAATAATATCATTTTGATATCAGAAAATGCCTGTTATTTATTTAGCTCAAGAAGGAGCATCTGCCAGATCAATGACAACTGAAAAATTTCACCAGCTGATCAACTGCTGCTGATTACTGATTTTTATGGCGAGTTTTTCCTATTTAGTGAGCAAGCATACCAAATGACGGCCATTTAATCCATATGCAATCCAAATACGAGATGTCAAATGTCAATAGATTGCTTTGGAATGACACTACAACGCCATTATTTCAAATGATATTCTTCCTTCTTTTCACTAAACATGGATAAATCAAGAAAATCATATTTCTAGTTGACACATATAATAAAAAAAATGTGTCCAACATTGTGTGATATATATAAATTGTCCAATGATGGAAAAAGAAGGGCAAATTGTTCTAAATGTGATCTAGAAGACAGGCGGAAAAGATGGTGAAATTTGTAACTTTATAGTGAAATATCTTAATAAATAATGGTTTGTTCACATTTTCATTATGAAATTCGTGTTTTTCAGACGAAAATACGTAAGTACCAAAAAAATTTTTCGAAAAAAACCCCATCGCATGATAAGTGCACTTTTACCACAGTTTTGATTAAAACGGAGGAATAAAAGACCTTTTTAAAAATTATACCTATATTCAGGAAATATTTGATGTTCGTGAAAATCTGCAAAAGTGATTCCCAACATGAATATATACAGCACACATGTCATATGAGCATATTAGTTTGAATACCTACGAAAAAATTTTCACCATTTCTCAACCATAAGGCTTAGTCTGAAATCAAAATTAATTTATTGATAGGTATAGTTTATGCAAAGTCAGTTGAAAAAACACATCACCGCAAGCCGTCGGTCCCTTTGGAAGATCAAAGAATGCGGCAGCGCGACCCGACATTCGTTTGATGATCTGTTCAACTGACTTTGTATAAACTATACTGCCTAAGCAGTAACGTATTGAACTGTCAGAAAAATTTGCTCACTGCCTCAAAAAGATAATGCTGGAGTTGAAGAATCAAAAACTCAAAAATTATCATTATTCGGATATATTATGTAGAGATGCAGGAGAAATTACGTATGATACGCCAATGTTCTCAATATAACCTAAAAATCAACAAATGTCAGAAACCTAGTGTTTATCCCCAGAAATGAATAAAGATGAAACTATATGATTGTTTCACAAACACTTTAGAGTGAGGGGAGACGAGGGTCTGTCCGTACCCTGTTGAGATGACAAATAAGTACGTCAATTTACATCAAGGGACCCTAGAACGAACTAGTTCGAATAAAAGGCGCTAGTTCGCTGTCAATCTTGGTTTCAGTTCGTAAGTTCAGCAAAGGGCAAACGTTGACCGATCGATCATCTCTCTCTGCCATTGCCGAGCGTGCGAGCGTCGAGAGAGAGGACCGAGACCAATCGATCATCTCTCTCTGCCACTACCGAGCGTGCGAGCGTCGAGAGAGAGGACCGAGGCCGGCTGATCAAATGATCATGCGATTGGGATCGTGTCATGTGTCCCGCTTACCCCGTGCAGTCCGCACTCCACTGCGTCTAACAGATCTCCCGAAGAGATGCAGAAAATTAATAGAAATCTCATGCGGAAGTTATAATTTTTTTGTAGTTCTTTTCAAAAACCAATTCTTTCATTGGATATAATATACCTATTCTCAACTCTACTGCTATATGAATGTGCAGAAATTGATTTGAATACTTTGCTTGGATCAAATAGGCCTCTTCATTTAGATGACAAATGACTATCTCTATTTACATCTCGCATCCAACGACAGTGGCGGCCATTTTCTCCGAAACACTTACACCACAGTACCACACTCCTCAGTAACGAATAAGTAACGTTTTTAGGAATTAAATTAGTATAATACAATTAATACACACCAGGAATATGAAAACAAAAATACTATGTTGTTATTGTTGTTTCTCAATTACGAATGTCCATGGTGGTTGAAACTGTTGACATTTGACATAACGTCAATATCACCCGCCATATTCGAAATGACCAATCAGCATTTTTGTGTTGGAACTATAGCCAATGAGACCTTACCTTCGCATTACCCAATACATTTTTGGATCTAAAAACGAGCGCATGCGTCTTAAAAATATGTCTAGATGAAAAGGCCTATTGAAGAGTCATATTTGATTTTCCTGATTCAAATATAGTTTTTGAAAAATACGTCCAGAACAACAAAATTTTGATATCTAAAGACCCACTAAACATGAAACCTTCCAAAACATTTCAATTCTAGCCTATTGTGACTAGAGTCCCTGTATATACCTTATACAGGGACTCTAATCCCATATAGCACACGACGTCCAGTGGACGTCCAGCTTAGGTCCAAATAATGTCCAAAGGTCCATGAACCTAACATGGACGTTCAATGGATGTACAATTAGGGATATATTTTGTAACGTCCAGTACTGTACGCCTTATGGATGTCCATTGGGAGTAAGATATTCGACTTCACCAAAACATCCATATTCCTAGGTTTCAAAACGTCCAAGAAATGAACGAAATCGGATCTGAATTGTACGTTTACGATTCGAACGTCTATGTACGATCAATGAATGTACGATTCCGGATATATTTTTTAAGTTCAAAATGGTACGTCTGATGGATGTACATAACTGGATCCATTTTGTACGTTGACAAAATGGACATGAATGCACGTTCAGTGGATGAACGATCCTGGATATTTATTGTACGTTCAGTTTCGTGCGTCCAATGATTGTCAAGTGGATGTACAATTTTCGACATTATGAAACATCATCCATATCATGGCAGTTCTGGACCGACCTAGAAGAGTACGTTCAATGTTGTACGTCTTTTGAATGTCCATTGGAAGTTCAATATTAGATATTGTGAAACTTCTACAGTAAGAAGTTTCAGGACGTCCAAGTGACGTACATTATTGGATCCAGTTTGTACGTTCACAAATGGTACGTTTTTGTACATCCTTTGTATGTTGAAAGCTGGACGCACGGTAGAGGGGATGCGCATTGTGACCGGTTTGAAACGTTACTTGAAATGTAGCCCAGATAATCCTTGGCCCAGGCGTTCCCGAATATTTTTTAGTAGCAAGAACCTTTGAACGAAACCAAAATGAAACTGCTTCTACTGATGTTTTATGTTGTGTCGCTACAAACTATTCTACATCATAATAAACAACTCTATCACTATTGAAAATCCCAAATCAAAAAACAGCTGCTGTTACCCAGTGAACACGAACATTCCTGAGATGTCACATTCATATCTCGCTAGTAGCTAGGTAACAACGCGAATTACAAGAAAACGTCATATCGGTATTGCCAGGGGACTCTTTATTCTACAAAACATTCGCAATATTCGTCATATTTCATTGGATTTGAGACTTGAAAGGTAGGTGAATTTGTGAGGCTCCCTAACGACCAAGATATACTCACTGAAAACTCACATTCTTGTCTATTTATGTAACAAATGGAATCAATAAATTTTGACGTTGAATGAAAAGTCGCTCAATATACGTACTGCGAGTTTCATTCCCTAATAGCACACAACGTCCTAGGGACGTCCCTATCTGGTACATATTGTAGAATGCCCATGCAAGGACGTCCTTGGCATGTCCCTGATGGGATATGCTTTTAAACGTTCCTTTTAGGGACATCCGATGGAGTAGTACATATACTGGCATGACTTCAGATCTTATATAATGTCCCTTCTAGACAACCATGAAATGACCCTGATGGTTCATTCCTTCAAATATCTCTGCACAGGCGCCCTTAATATTTCCAGGATCGTATAACAATCGTAATGTCCCTTAGGATGTCGGATGTCCCAATTGGTACATAAACTGTACTCTTCCAATGTCCTAGAAATAACGTCCTATGGACGTCCTAGTCGGTACTTTCAATATGTTGTCCCTGCGAGGACGTTAACTTACACCTCGCCGACGAATGATTGCTCGTAGGCTATAAGTACTCCTCGTCAATGTCCTTCACGTAAGTCCATTGGACATCCTTGGGAAACTTTTTGGGGACCTTCTACGGACTATCAACTCAAGTGGATGTCCTCATCAGTTATGCAAGATCTGGTCCTAAAGGGACCCAAACAAATTCAAATTCAAGAATAATTCGTACGTCCCTGGGACATCCTATAGACATCCAATTGATATCCCTCAGCGTTGCTGATAGGTTGTCCTATGGATGTCCTAAGGACGTCCTCTGTTAGTGCTTGATGAGGAATACTGTAGGATTTAGGTATTTGATAGTTGTCCCAGGGACGTCCCTCAAGGACGTCCCTAGTTGGTCCTCAAGTGGGACATTTGTGCGTCCCACAGACGTCCAGTGGACGTCCACGGTACCAAATTCGGACGTCCTATGGACGTCCTGAATGTCCCGACAGGAGGTCCTAAGGATATCCATGGGACATAAGTGTGTTATTAGGGTTTGGCATCATAATGTGAATCATCAAATGAGGCCCTCTCTGCCCTCTCATATATCTGGGAACTATGTATTCATGTCTCCATATCACTATATTCTAAAAAAAATTTCTCCACGATCGTCGATTGTTTTGAAATTTTCATTGGTCGATCCATTACACAGTTTCAATACAATTATACCACAGCAATCAGCAAAAATTAAATCACAATACCAATGGGCGTGTACACCTTAGTAGAACTTTCAACTCGAATCATGTTTATAATGATCCTTTTATACATAAATAATGATTGACGACATAATTCGATCGAAAAATTAACTGGGAATATTTTATTTTTAGGCATAAATAATAGTAACTTCTGAAAACGGACCCTCTCATGACGTAGAAACCTCATCTCGTTATAGTTAAAAGAAAATACCAAACGCCCGACGGAGACTGAGGCAACTGATATATCAATTCTTTCAACTGTGATCTCGCGCTAATTCACTCTGTCAGAAATCATGTATCATTCATCTCTGTCTGGAATAGTCTTGTTTCAGTATTAGGGTTTTGACGTCACATCATCGCCTCGTTTTCAGAGGTCCGAAAAATCGGGGATTTCAATAATTTTTTATAAAACGTAGGGAGCTCACAGCAAGAAACGGTTTGCGGTGGTGAGCTAGTTTGGGTGAGTTCTATCGAATTATGAAATAAAATTTTTTTGTGATATAAGCCCATTAAACAATCCAATACTTCACAACCACAGGAACACCACACCACTGATTAAGCACGAATGAGACCGTATGTTATACTTAGTTTGGAATGAATCAATAATTTTATAGAATATTCGACAGCACTTAAGCAAACTTTGCTGAAATGCCATAATTCAAGTACAAAAGCTACATATAAATAATCAGCTTGGCAACATCCAGACGTTTTCAACGTCCGAGCGTGCTATCTCACTGGTACCTATCGAATAATAAATAGAAGAGGCGCCACCTTGCTATATAATTACAGATTTTTTCGTCAAAATCAGACTTTGACTTTACTTGTTCATTTATGTACGCTGGTTTTACTTCAACGCGCATTCCATAGGCGAGTGGAAATTTTTTTTTAGAATCATCACCCAATTTCATATTTTTAAAAGAACTTTTCGGTCGATTTTTAGATGCTAAATTCATCAATGATGCCACGGTAATTTTTAAACGCCTAGAAATTTACCGCCAGTAAAAACTCACGATTTTGTAAGTAGGGGCAGATCATAGCACAGTTGCCCTGTCTTGAAATACGATTGGGAATTTCAGAAATATTAGTTATTCAATAATTCATAAATTCTCGATTGGAAATATTCCCAATTAGCAATAAGAATTCATTTGTCCCAAAATGTTTCCTTATGATTTGTGGCTTATTGCTTATCATAAATTTGTGTAAATAATAATTATATTACTTCACACCAGAGGACATTTGAACCGGTGAACGTGACAACACGGCGCACGACTTGTGGGAGTGGTCTTGTCAGTTCTCAGCATTCTGCACAATGTTGCCGAAGTCTTCAACATTTACATGATATTTTGTTATGGAGAATAACAAATATTTGGACATGCTGATGGTTGCCCAAAAAAGACAGGAATGAACTATAATATCATATGGGTTGCTCCTATTATGTTTCAACGACAGGACTCAATAACATATCAATTTGATAACTTGATTATATATTGATGACTTATTATTGACAACGTTGCTTCAGTGGAAATGGAGGATTATCTGACCAATAACGAAACAGCATAAAAACTGACGTCACCATTTATTTGACGTATCGCCGAATGGCGGACATGAAGGTTCGTTTGAAATAAGCTCTGAAATTTGACAATTTCGAACAACGCATAGACTCATTATTTACATAAAAAAAAGCGTGAGAAGTGTTGCAAAAATTAATTTAGGTTCCTAACGACACAGTGGAGTAATTGAATGCCAAAACTTTGGTATCCCGCCTCAAAATGTAGATGAGAGCGAGTAATTATATGTATTTCGTTATTTTGAATTTCTTGTTGCTAAGGAAAGTTGTGATATATGGGAGACGCTGGTGTGAATGCGGATAGGGGAAGTATGGGTACAAGACAGTACAAGGTCAGGGGGAGACGACTGTCAATGATAGCTTATAGACAGCGTGAGATGACTAGAGTCTCGAGATCATACCCGTGTGTTCACCGAACACGCCCGATCGTTACCTAAGCGGTGGGGAGACCGAGACGTAAGCAGGCAGCTATGATACAAGAATTACAAGATACAATGAGTGGGCAGGCAGCTTCTCTCATGCTGTCTCTGTTTTTGCAGTACGGAGTGGGCCACCAACAGTTTTCTTAATCACATATCAACTTTTTTTTTTTTCTAATAAATAAGAAACATTTGATAGGCATCAAGTGATCTACTGCGACCTATCAGATAATGAAAGTGATGATTTGATTTGCAATAATTCGCTGTCACGACGAGTCCTATATGTAAATAGCGAACCACTCATCGAAAATCATGAAACTATATGTACATATTATATGCTTATGTTTTGTTGGCGAGGACACTCGTTTTATTCAAATTATTTTCGATAATGTTCATCTGCTTCACTAGAAATTACTATTAGTAGTTAGTAGTATTAGTAGCAGCTTTGTAATTCAAAATGGAACACCTTATATTTTATCACATTTTTCGATTCTTCTAATTGAGCTATGATTTCGTTGATCAAGCTCAAGGTATACCTATACGTAGAATGTGAAAAATCGAGATTTTTTTTGTATCGAAACTATACAATACCTATATTGATTTGTCAAAATGGCTTACATGTGTCCCTATCCTAACATTCTATTTACTATCTACTGATGCCATTTAATTGAAACAAATACAGGGTGGATCAGATTTCAGAATTATATAAAAGATGTACTAGTATGCCTACTAAAAATATAAATATATTTGGAATAAACAAAACAAATATATCACATAAAAAAAACACTCTAATATTCAACATGAAATAAAATTCAATCCCACTCTGGATGTATTTAAAAATATAAACAGTGTGCATGTCACTTCTAATGGAATCAATCCGTATATCTAACGTAACTGTTCAATTTTAAGGAGCGATAGATATATATACCATCTAGGACCAAAGTGAGGTAATCTTCAGTGAAAAACACTGCTCTGGTAATTGGCCCACCAACATTTCCGGAAAATGATATTAGGAGGCAAGATAGGTTGAAAATCACTTCGGATTCGAAATCATCAGGACGTAACCCTGTCCCTCGAAAACGAAGCAAGTTGAGGACACAGGTTTATATGACCTTTATTCATCATATTATATCACAAGGAATCATTCCTTGAATCATTTCGGTGTTATTTAGATACACACTGTATAGATCATTCTTCATCCCAATATAGTTATTCAACATTTTTCCCATACCGAAGTTCAGCAAATACCGATGGCGAGAGCACTATGATTTTTTGATTTGATGTCTACCTATAATATATGTAAAACAAGAAGGCACAACTACTATAGTGTTCCGTTTCGAAGTACATTAAGTTGACAAATTTGACTCCAAAATAATTCTGGCATTTCTGGCACGCGCCAATATTCATAACGTAGTTACTGCTGCCCGTTTACGTTTCCCCACCGCTTAGGGAACGATCGGGCGTGTTCGGTGAACACACGGGTATGATCTCGAGACTCTAGTCGTGAGATGAGCGTACAAGCTCAACTACACTCAATCGCCAACAAATGCTACAGGCTACAGTCCTATTTCGATTTGCAAAACACCATGCAAAACACCTAGTCACTGTTTCTGAATTCTGAATATATATGTTTGGTGGTAGTCAAAACTGATAGTTAAGTTGTCATCATGAGAAGCTGTTCACATAATAGGATCCAACCTTTTGGCAATCGAATTATATTGGTTGGCTGTGTTAAGTGTTAAGTGTTAATTAGGATATGTTGGGCTAATGTGGGCTTGATTAGACTATTTGCATTTTGTATTTCTCACATCTGTGTGATGGGTAATTGGCAACTGTTTATAAAATTAGAATAATAATAATAGTAGTACCTAATAAATTTTTCTGTTTCAACTGTCCATGTATCTTTATTTCAACACCATATCCACTTTCTTTGAAGAGTTGAAAAAACTATACCAAATTGGAAACCATTATGAAACGTGTCGAGGCCAGTTTTCTTGAGACGCATCCAAGACAGTTTTGTTGGAACGTGCCCATAACGGTTGCCTCGGAACGTGTCTGGGACGTTGTTGTTGAAACGTTCCATGAAACTTCACTGAGGTAGAACATTTACATTCTCTGGAACGTTTCTGAAACTCAAGTGGAAAGGTTTCAGATATCCGTTAAGACATTTCTGAAACGTTTCTGATACTGAAATACGTCTAGTGGGAAGAAGATAAGCTTTCCAAGTCTGGCTGTTTTTTTTTTCATCATTAGACCATCTCGTGGTGGGTCATTAGAGGTGAGTTGCTGGTGAATTTCAGACGATAACATGAAGATGTGCCTGAAATATCGTTCATCAAAGTTTTGCCCCGAATTCAAATAATGCCTTGTATTTCTGTTACTAATAAGCAAAATATGTTTCTTCACATATATATCAACTCACCTTGACTTCCTCTATCAGCCATTAGGCTATGGCTGGTTAGTCATGATTCACCCTGTATAGCGGTCTAGATAGTATTTATGTCAGTGGAACAAAATGCCAAGACTTACCTCAGAAAAAGGGACACTAAATAAATATAATTAATGTTTCAATAATTTTTTGACCATATTAACGAGGATAGATAAGAAATAAATATACATAAGCATTCAATTGTTCTAATAATTTATTCATCGCGAAAACTTTACTAGAAAATTGCATTCTCTATTATAAAACGATATACAAAATATATAAAAATCACAATGAAAGTTTTAATACAACATATTATCTGAACCTACATAATGCAAAATATTCTTTGAAATTATGTAGTTGAATATTACATAAATATTCGTATATATACAAATACTTGATTTATCACAGCATAATTAGTAAAGATATATAATAATAATTATTATTCGTTTTCAATTAATGTCATCGAGTTAGAGAGATTTTGTTTTGATAACTTAAAAATATTCATATTTGTTCGATTAGTTACAGTTTTTTGTCTTTAGATTCCTATATTACATACAGTATGTGTGATTTGAATACCTTGGACCACCTCCTGTACAGGGGTAAAAGGTCTTCACAAAACCGTACCACATATTTATTCTTCAGACCAAAACAATTCCATACAAGATAACTTACTTCACTACAAAGTTGCTTAGTTTTGACGCTAGACGGCTCTGAAGTTATATTTTTCAAATCGGTTTTGCTTCATATAACTTTGTAACTTTGAAATCCTTTGAATAAAATCCAGATTAACAAGGTAATTCACATAAAGAAAAATTACAAATATAAATTTTGTACGTTGGCATAGCTTTATTGGGAAATAAAACCCATGCCTACCATGATTATGTTAAATATCATTGGGCGTAGAATTTGCTTTTTTCAGTAAAATAAACATCTGAAACTTCAACGCCAAAGACGGTTTCGAATTGAATTGTGATCATTGTTACCTACAAAATAAGGTACTTCTGATGAAATTCGTTCAACCTCATGGTTTCGACAAACGAATTTTCATCATATAAGTACAAAGATTTATTAGGACGAAAAAAATGGCCTTTTTTTTGTATACTGCAATTTAGAACAATTATTTTATACGTGAAAATGATGAACATTTTGAACAATTTTCATGACATATCTATTGATTGTTTTAATGTTAACTTATGCTTTGAATTACTAAAATTCAAATGTTGCCGAAACCATGAGAGTAATCGAATTTCATCAAGAGTACCTTTTTCGTAGTAAACAAATTACACAATCCAAATTTCATATTATTTGAACCCATTTTTTTCATTGGCATAGAGGTTTTAGATGTTTATTTACTGAAAAAATCAAATTCTACGCCCTTGGAATAATGGCATCTGTCATGATCATGATATGAGTTTTAATGCCCAATGAAGCTATGCCAACGTATGGACAGTTTTTCCGACCTCCAAATGTAATTTTTTTGAGAAAAAAAAAGTATCTGAAAATGGTTGAATTTTTGGCATGTTGTAGATAGGAATGAACTGATGAAAAAACCCAATTGACCTAACCTCCAAAAATTTACAGTTTTCTTGATATGGACCTCCAAATGAAATTTTTTCAAGAAAAAAAATCTGCAGTTTTCGAATTAGTATTTGGCATTTCATTCTTCCATAAACAAATCTTTTTCATATGATACATCCACAGGTGATGAAAACCGAAGAGAGGATGTAATGAAATAAATATTATTTAAAATATGGTTATATAGTCTCCGAAATCAATGGGGTTGTAGGTATACACACTAGTCGAATTTATGCCACATATCTATTTTATTTTGATCATTCCATCTATGATAAAAGTATTCGATACACTCAATCATTCATAATTACCTCTCAGCAACACTATATAGGCGCCGATGACGTGACATTGACATACCGATACCGATTTTTAGTGCTCAACAACCAATGAGAATATTTCCAAATTCTTCATAGAATTGAGGATTTATTTCCACAGTAGGAGTGGAGTATTGTGTACTGAAGTATACACAATACATAAATCGTATCGTATAGTATAATTGCAATGGATTGATCGCGGTATATGACGTCATCACGAGTTGTCCCGCAATTTTCATGTTATGAAATATCGTGAATTTCAATAAATATTTACAATATGTAGAGAGATCTGAAGAGAAAACGGTTTGCGACAGTGAACAAAAACTTTCAATTTTTTGAGGTTAGGTCAATTGGATTTTTTCATCAGTTTATTCCAATCTAAAACATACCAGAAATTCAGACATTTTCAGAGATTTTGTTTCTTGAAAAAATTGCATTTGGAGGTCCATATCGAGAAAACTGTCAATTTTTGGAGGTTCGGTCAATTGGATTTTATCATCAGTTCATTCCTATCTACAACATGCCAAAAATTCAACCATTTTCAGATACTTTTAAAAAAAAACGAAAACTGACATTTGGAGGTCTATGTCGGAAAAACTGTCCATTCTTTGAGGTTCGTTCAATGGAATATCTGTTCAGTATATCAAAGTCTGCAACATACCAAAAATTCAGCGATTTTCATCGAGAGCCATTTTCCCTATAGTTTAGTGCGGGGTCCTTTGAGTAAAATCCCATGATCCGTTTTAAAGTTATGAAGCAAAAACGATTTGAAAATTGTAACTTCAGAACCCAAACTAAGCAACTTTGTACTGGGCTAAATTTGCTTGTATTGAAATGATTTGGTCTGAGGAATATGTGACAAATTTCTGTAAAGACCTTTCACGAACACCCTGTATAATATCGAACTCGTTGACCGATTTTCTAAAATAAAACTTCCATAATGAAGTACTCAAAAAGCTGTCTTCGAAAATGTGGACAAATCTGAAATATTCAGATTCTCAAGGCCTACTATTGTTTGTTGAAGGGCTAAGATTTCAGAAACGACTATTAGGCATTTTTTCCAAGAAAGTGAAGAGCCTTGTCGATTCAGGTTTAGCTGAAATACCCCAAATTTTACCGCAATACCTTTTATAGGGTGTTAGTTATTTAATGGAAATTTTTCATATATTTTTTTTCAATCCACTCTGTATCAAAGTCTGAAGAGTTAATATGACCGGTGAAGTTGTCATTCAACTGAGAAACCTATCAAATACTTAGATACGGAGTTTCATCGTTGTAAAACTCCACAGGTAGGTCTCTCCAGGTCAACCAAAACTAGAGGGAACTGAAGTTTAAAATGTTCTCATGATGATTCATCTTTTTTTCTGATAATATGAACAATAGTCTCAAATTTTTATTTTTTTTGTAAGTCAAAAATACTGTTTTGTCACGTGAATAATGAAAACTTTTTGCGAGTCTTCAAATTGGTGTATCTCAACTTCAGATTTACTGATTTCTGGTCGACCTAGAGACATCTTACTGTAGAACTTACAATGATGAAAAAATCTAAATATTCGATGTGTTCTCCCATTGAATGACTATCAACGCCGTAGATTGTAATACAGGGTGAATTGAAAAAGCAACAATCATTAAAATTTGCCATTGAATAATCAACATCCTATATTAGGTATAAGGTATTGCCTTAAATTTTTGTATGGTAGTATCTCAGCTATGCCTGAATGAAATAAGCTATCCACTTTTTATGAAAAATATTGCATAATAGTCTTTACCTACGGCCACTATAGAAAGTAGGCAAGAACACACGAGATACAGCCTCAGTAAGTAGCTCTTTACGCACAGAAAGCACATCGCATTTTCAGAGATTTTGTGTCTTGAAAAAATTGCATTTGGAGGTCCATATCGAGAAAACTGTCAATTTTTGGAGGTTCGGTCAATTGGATTTTATCATCAGTTCATTCCTATCTACAACATGCCAAAAATTCAACCATTTTCAGATACTTTTAAAAAAAAACGAAAACTGACATTTGGAGGTCTATGTCGGAAAAACTGTCCATTCTTTGAGGTTCGTTCAATGGAATATCTGTTCAGTATATCAAAGTCTGCAACATACCAAAAATTCAGCGATTTTCATCGAGAGCCATTTTCCCTATAGTTTAGTGCGGGGTCCTTTGAGTAAAATCCCATGATCCGTTTTAAAGTTATGAAGCAAAAACGATTTGAAAATTGTAACTTCAGAACCCAAACTAAGCAACTTTGTACTGGGCTAAATTTGCTTGTATTGAAATGATTTGGTCTGAGGAATATGTGACAAATTTCTGTAAAGACCTTTCACGAACACCCTGTATAATATCGAACTCGTTGACCGATTTTCTAAAATAAAACTTCCATAATGAAGTACTCAAAAAGCTGTCTTCGAAAATGTGGACAAATCTGAAATATTCAGATTCTCAAGGCCTACTATTGTTTGTTGAAGGGCTAAGATTTCAGAAACGACTATTAGGCATTTTTTCCAAGAAAGTGAAGAGCCTTGTCGATTCAGGTTTAGCTGAAATACCCCAAATTTTACCGCAATACCTTTTATAGGGTGTTAGTTATTTAATGGAAATTTTTCATATATTTTTTTTCAATCCACTCTGTATCAAAGTCTGAAGAGTTAATATGACCGGTGAAGTTGTCATTCAACTGAGAAACCTATCAAATACTTAGATACGGAGTTTCATCGTTGTAAAACTCCACAGGTAGGTCTCTCCAGGTCAACCAAAACTAGAGGGAACTGAAGTTTAAAATGTTCTCATGATGATTCATCTTTTTTTCTGATAATATGAACAATAGTCTCAAATTTTTATTTTTTTTGTAAGTCAAAAATACTGTTTTGTCACGTGAATAATGAAAACTTTTTGCGAGTCTTCAAATTGGTGTATCTCAACTTCAGATTTACTGATTTCTGGTCGACCTAGAGACATCTTACTGTAGAACTTACAATGATGAAAAAATCTAAATATTCGATGTGTTCTCCCATTGAATGACTATCAACGCCGTAGATTGTAATACAGGGTGAATTGAAAAAGCAACAATCATTAAAATTTGCCATTGAATAATCAACATCCTATATTAGGTATAAGGTATTGCCGTAAAATTTTGTATGGTAGTATCTCAGCTATGCCTGAATGGAATAAGCTATCCACTTTTTATGAAAAATATTGCATAATAGTCTTTACCTACGGCCACTATAGAAAGTAGGCAAGAACACACGAGATACAGCCTCAGTAAGTAGCTCTTTACGCACAGAAAGCACATCGCACAGTTTTCGTTAACTCCGCCAGTCATGATCGCGTGATCGCAATCAACAGCGGATGACATAACTGTCAAGAATTATAATTCAGACTGTTCGTCCAAACTTTTTTGATGTACTATATGGCAGTAGGTAAAGTATAGTACGTAATGCGTGTTGTAAAGCAATTACGCACTCATGGAATTACGCACTCGCCGCTCCGCGGCTGCGCGTAACTTTTCCATTCGTGCGTAGTATGCTTCTTACAACACATATTACCTAATATACTAATTTCGCAATTTTGACCGCTTCAACAAATAGTACCCAACAAACAATGAACTACCGGGAAGCTATTGGCCCAATGCTTTCTTTGCTGGAGAAATGACTTCAACGGCAAAAATCTGTTGGCCTTTCACATTCTTGTAGTCACTTAGCCTGTGGAGCAGATAGGTATTGTGCCTTCATCGTTTCATTGACTTTGGTGTTGCCGGGAAAGACAACAACTTTGTTTACTCAATCCTTGAGATTGCCAATGCTGCCAATAATTAAAACTACGTTCAAATATCTAATTACATCAATTGTCTACGATGAAAAATTATTTGATATTTTTTGACATATATGACTGAAAAAAAATCTAATGTCTGCATTCATGTTTTTTGACCTTGCAGAACTTTTTATGGAAAATGCTTTCTTTTTTCCTAATTTTTTTCCGTAAAATTAATAATGAAAAGTTTCCCATATGAATCGATCAGAAATGATTGTAAGAAATAATAAAACATGATTTTCATCGTAGGTAGATGTTATCAGATATTTAAGCATAGTTTTCAATTCTAGTCCACTTTTCTATATGATTATTTTCGATATTGTCGAAAATAAAGGTACTTCACACTTGAACAAAATCTATATTTTTGACATACCTGATATTCGCGTTTTTGGGTTTTAGTCCTTGCAGAATGAGGAATGACTATCTTCCTAAAACTAATAATAAGAAAGTTTTCCATTGGTTACCAACTTCTTCAGACTGTATACTTTCCTAGAATGATCCAAGATTATCCGAATGGAATTATACAAGGTGTTTTTGAAATAAGTGCACACATTCAGCACAATAATATGATACAGTCTAAGGAATATTCCCATGATATCAGATTTTTCCTAATTCTTCTAATTAACGAGAAATTTCATCCCAAAAATTGAACAAAATACGAGAAACAATTTAAATGAACTCTGTGTGATTGTGCCAACTGCATGGAAATTTGAACAGAAGTGACGTCAGATTTGCTACAGTGTAGAACTTTGGGTGGAAAAAATGGTCTAACCTCAAAAATAGGACTGAATGGACACACCTGGAGAAAAGTCCATCAGCGCTATTAAGTCACGACAATGTATGAGGTTAACCTTCAGAATGAAGATCTCATCACAATCTTATCATCAGTCATTATTATTCTCTTTATATTTTGATCGTTCCTATGCCAGTATGGGGTACTGATAGTCCATCACAATGGAATGAATGTCGGATTATTGATGGCCCCGTACCAACGTTAGATATTTTGCCGCAACATCTAGTTATGGGAGCAATGTATTGGGCCTTCAATTTACCGCAAATGAATGTTTGTTGGGTTGTCTTTGAGAATTAGAATATTACAGATTTGTCCACATTTTCGAGGAGCAGTCATTGAGTACTATGTTATGGCATTTATGTCCCAGGAAATTGTTCAACTGGTCCCAATCTAGGAGGGTGTTGCGAGTTGAAATCGCTCACACTGTAAACAAAATCTAGATGATTCACTGATAGCTTTCACAATTTCATACTTCAATATTTAAAAACATTTTTCCAACCTAATTCAAAACCAAAGCTACGGTGATCCCAAATATGGGGCTCAGATACCCCAAAAGTTCCATTGCAAGATGACAAGAGTCACATTATATAATGTCAGATGAATGAATTATTGAATTATTCATATAGTGAGAGAAATGGGCCTGTCATAAGTCTTTTTTTTTCAAGTGACATTCACATCATCCATCATCTCTAGTTATGGTGAGGCTTGGGGTTTCTACTACCAATGTTTAACTTTAACTAACGTACAAGTTTTACATTTACAGCAAAAAAGATAAGAGGCCATATGAAACGAAACCAGCATCAACTTGATGAACCACAAAACTTATTATTACCAGTATTTCCCTTCTCAAAAGATCCAGAAAGATTTTTAATAATATACGAAAAATTCATTCTATATTTTGATGAGAGACAATCAAAAAATGACGCTTTTGCTTTGTTCAGCAGAGATAAAGAATGGATACGTAAGTCGTATCGCGCACGGTAAAAAAAATTGGGAAGCTTTTCGTCATAATGGGAATGCACAATTGGTTTCATCAAGAACTCAAATTTCGTTAAAAATTTCTCAAAATTGTGCACACGCTATATCTAACATTCCTCAAACTCCTGAGACTATTTTTGTAACTATAATTCGAAGACTGAGTATAATAGTTACACAATCCGGGGTGGACATATTATATTGACAAATAATTTTGTGAACTCAGTGTTGAAATCAACTCAAAATATTTTATCGTGTATGAAGTTGCAACTTTGCATTTTCCCTCGTTTTTTATTTCATAAAATATCGCGGATTTCAATATTTTAAAGAGTGTAGGGAATTTTGGAAAACGATAAGTGTCTGAACTAGTTTGGTTAGTACTTCAAAATAATGGAATGAAATTCAAAGTCTGTCTTCGTTTTCAAGTAACTGGTTGTATAGAAAACTATAAAAACGTGTATTCCTCAGTAGGACTACTTCTACCTACATGTTTTAGGTTGATCTTTGGGGAACCAGACACTTTCAAAGAACTCCTACCGAAATTTCTTCTACCGCCGAAGGCCAATTCCCCTTTCTGATTGAAATTTTCCACCATATTCTTCACGGTACTACCAGATCCAAGAGATTTTTTCGACGTATCTTCTATGTTCAAATATCCCTTGCGTCTCTGCAATATTGGCGTGAGTTTATTCAATAGTGAAGATTTTTCGCAGCTAGAAATAAACTTTTGCTTGACAGTGCTGTACGACTGCTTGTCATTCGGAGCATCAATTCTTTGGTCATCCTCATTTTTCTTTTCGCCGAAAGAAGTATTGGGAGTCTGTTTAGGCAACCAATAATGCGGTTTACTTGCTGAATCATCGGAATGTTCAGGCTTAGATGCAGTTCGCCTTTGTAACAAGGGAGTCCTTTTTAATAGCGAACTATCACCAGAATCTTTCGAGTAACGGTGTCTAATCAAACTAGAACCACTCTCACTATTTGATTCTGATTTAGGTAATGCACTTTTCGTACTTGAAGAGACACCATCTGGATCATTCTGTTTGGACTTTTCTACACTGCTCAGTTGTCTTTGATAAGGCAACAGTGTCTGCTTTTCCACGTTAACATTTTTAATATTCCCAACAAATTTTTCAGTTACTTGTGATGGTAATGTTTCACTTTTCAGCCGTATACTATCCAAGTTAAGGTTTGAAACTTTATCACTGGATACAGGAAACGGTTTTAAATCGAAAGCTTTGCCTAAGAATTTCTTCCGTTCTCTTGCAGCTTGGTGTTCCTCATCTGCTTTCTCTTTGACTAAACGGTTTCTGGTAAAATTTTTAGGAACTCTTCTCAGAGTGACATTGAGGTAATTTTCGCGAAGGTTATTGTCCTGAGGCGTGGAAGCGTTATTGATTTTGGGCTGAAACCCGGTACTGAACATATTCTTATCGCATTTTATCAGTTCAGTGTCTGACAGTTTTTGTATACAAATAGGCTTTTCTGTCACTCCTGCAAATGCTGTATCGTTCTTGAGAAAATCAATATTTTCGTAATCAGGAAATCCTCTGGGGTTTTCAGAATCTAATTCATCAGCTTCAAAATTTTCATTCAGATTTAGCTCATTCTTAGAAAGCATATTTTCGCAACTTTTCGTAGTGAATTCGAGTCTATCAGGTTTGTCATCATACAGAGTATCACTGCTAGATACTTTGATTATAGGTTTTATATAATTTTCTTTTCTATTATTCAACAGATTTTCTGCAGAAGAAACTTTGATGATAGACTTCAAGTTATCATTGCTCTGTTTTTCTATTTTTTCATCACTTTTGTATATTTTATCAGAACTCCGTTTGATGTTCGCCAGTTTCCCTTCACAAATCGGCTCTAGGGCTGGACTTCTATGACCGGAAGGAATACCTTCGGGAGTGTTACTGCCAGATGAGCTTGGGCTCAGGCCTCGATAATGTTGGATATCGAAGAGAAGGTCTGGTGGTAACGGCATTCCTACAGATAGATGCATAGAAAAAGATTCCAGCCACACTTCCATCACTTCAAAAGGAGGCCTGGAATAAAATAAAATAACATGAACCACTAATGTAGTGACTAGATACCTTATTGAATCGAGAGTAGGCATTAACTGCCTCATAAAAGGAAACAAAGCTGTCAATTAACTTCCACGGAAGAAAGAAACCTTCCTTGGGAGGAAACATAAATTAGTCGACTTCTTTTTCGAAATATCAGCAAAAAGGGTTGGTTTGACTGAAAAAAATCAGGCCTTCTTTGGAGAAAAGTGAATTGACCATTATTTGAAATGAAAATCCCCTTCCTGGGCATTAAACTCACAGCCATTCAAATTTAGAGCACATTTTCAGGATTTCTAAAAATTTTTATTTTTCAGCTATTTTTCACTGTGAAGCATTGTTTTTTCAGGAAAGTTGATCGGAACTAACTTTGGAGATGAGAAATGGTGTTACAATTCATGATTTGAGTAGGGCTGCAGTAATTGATAGCTTCTGAAATATAGCTGTTTGAATTTTGGGTATACTTCTAATAAAAATATACCTTGAAATATGAAAAAATAGCAATGTAACTGGCAAACAAGGGTTGTTGGTACAAATACAAACAATCAAATTGTATGTAACTCGCATAATGCTTCGATTTAGGAGAAAATGTATTCTACTTATATTTCCGGTACATTGTCAGACCACTCATCACAACAAAATGAATATTTCAATCATGTTATTCACGAAGTTAGGCATACTTTTTCACAGATGCACGGAATTAATTACAAAGGGTTTTTGGGGCCTGACCAACCCTATCCCACAGGAATTTTCTCTACTTCTAACTATTTGTGCACCTCAGAAAATACTTTTCCACAATACGTATAATTGGTAACTGAAGGAGAATTAACGTAGAAAAATAATGGAGAATATATTATTCGTTATCAGCTAATGAATAATGAATTTAGTAATGTACAGGGTGATCAGTTAAGGGTAGCAAGCGGCCATATCTCATAAGATATTGGTCGTATAGATTTGAGAAAAAAAAATCATGATAAAAGTCGCCAAGAGAAATGGCTGGAAATTATTTTCGAGTTTGTCAAACGTCCGGTAGAGGGCGTAACAACCAACACCTAGTAGAAAAATGGGATTTTTATAGAATTTTGTATGATGAAAGTATATCGATGATATCATTTTGAAACGTTTTGTTATAACTATCAAAATGAAGCGGTTGGGAAAGTTCAACTTTTTTTAAACAAACCAAGATTTCTCCCGTTTATTTCCACCGATTTTAGCAAACTTAGGCTCATATGAAAGAGCATGATTTGCCCTACAAAACGATTATTTGGTTTTGGATTTATGACTTTTGCTGTCGCCGCTAGATGGCGTTAACTGAAATGTTTGCAAATATTTTAGTTTTTTTCAAAAAAAAAAACAAATGTAATGGTATATTAATTTTTATGTTTCAAAAGATGATACATATCTCTATAATTTAAGGAAAATAATTTATCACCTACCTTTCTTTGAACCGTTGATATTGACTAAAACATAATTGTATTACATTTAAAAATGGCACGCCACTGTTTTTTATCAAAATAAAAATCAGTTTTGTAATCTAGTTAGTTGCTAACAAAAAGAACCTCTTGATTTTTTTTCGTTAGACAAACGGTTTTGGATTGAAAAAATTAAATATGTTTACATGGGGCGCCCATATCTAATATAATTTTGAACCTTATAATTATCATAATAATCAGTATAAAAACCAATTTTATTTTTTCAATCAAAAACCGTTTGTCTAACGAAAAAAAGTCTTGAGAGATTACAAAACTGACTTTTATTTTGATATTTGATTTGCGTTCCATTTTTTAATGTAATAAAATTATATTTTGGTCAATATCAACGGTTCCAGAAAAGGTAGATGATATGATATTATCGATATACTCTCATTAGACAAAATTCTATAAAAATCCCATTTTTCTACTTGGTGTTGGTTGTTACGCCCTCTACCGGACGTTTGACAAACTCGAAAATAATTTCCAGCAATTTCTCTTGGCGACTTTTATCATGATTTTATTTTTCTCAAATCCATACGACTCTTATGAGATATGACTCCTCGCTACCCTTAACTGATCACCCTGTACATCTCCTGGTGGTCCTCAGAGAGTGGAGTAGTGCAACATGCTGGGAAGGAGGAAGTCTAGCAATAAGAAAGGCCGGAGATTTTACGCGACGAGCTTACACTATCTTTATATCGAGAATCAGTCGGGATAAATCCATGAAAATGTGCATGCTTATATTTTGAAATACGCTCTCGTATTCAAAATATTTTCGACAAATGCAGTGTTGCCGCTTCCACTAGAAAGTAGTAGCAACAGTGATATTTCAAATGAAATACCCTGTGTGATATATCGATGAAATCAGCTCTTCAGGAAGAATCTAAAAATGCAAAAGATAATGGGAGGAAAATGTTTACCAACTGAAAGGGAACTTTTGAAGATCGTAATGTCGATATTCGGTCTTCTTCGTTTCGCAACTAACATTCTTATTATATGCTAAAATACCTATGCAAGATTTATGGAAGAAAAAATGAGTTGGGACAAAAAGTTACTGTAAATTACCAAGCAAAATGGGAAAAAATGGAGAAGAACAATCCTATAGAAGTTTTGGAGTATAAATATACGAGGAATAGTCAAGAAAATTGAAAAACAATGTATTGTATATATAAATACAAAAAACTCAAAGTCATTTCCACACAATGTTCATAAAATGAACAACAATGGTAGATTTCGGGAGAAAAATAACTACTTTCCCAGCTAATGCCACACAGAACATTGAATTACATCCTCCCGAAATCTATCCATCGACTCGTATAAACGAATACTGATACGAGTGATTCTGACTGCCGGCTGGAGACTGCCCTGCACTAATGACAGTCAAAGAGCTCGAAACCGGTCTGTAGGTACCTAGCGTGGCCTGGCTAAATCGATATCTACCATTGTTGTTCATTATATGAACATTGTGTGGAAATGACTTTGAGCTTTTTGTATTTATTTAACATTTCATTCCACTTTGAGCATTGTGGCTATTTCGTAGTTGGAATGTATTGTATGCAAAAAAACAAAACAAAACCAGAAATTCTCATCATGAGTGAGTTACCAAATTGTAGGTTAGCAGCTCACTAAGTCCTCCCGTTGGGTTGCACGAATCCAAACTTCTTGCCTGCTTTTAGAAACTTCACAAAACTTTTTATTAGATTGCAGAAGGAACTCTAGATGTTGAAATTTCAAAATGAAAATTATGTGACTACAGAACTTCAAGATAACAATGTACCCACCTGAAAAATCGTATTCCTTCGTCTCTCGCTTCTCGCTTTCTTGTGCATTGTACAACAGCACAATGTGATGGCATGCTTGAATAAATAAATAGCCCAAAACAACACGATTCGTTTGCCAAAATAATTGTAAAAAACTATTTCAATCCTTGGTAAACAAATAAGAAAAGTGAGGAGGTTGTTTTACCTAAAGGGTCGGTCATCTGTAAAATGTGAAAGCGACCTATTGGCAGGGTAACGATTCCGATACGACACCTGGGGGGCATATTTGAACCAATTCATCAGGGTTTCCAAGGTCATTTTCTCTTCTTGATTCTCTCGAGTACAAGACATGAACTTTATAATAATTTGCCGACTCAATTCTATATTATTTTATAAATGATGATTTCTAAAAAACCGCGAAATCAACTGTTTTTTGTTGATAGTTGATCTAGTAGAAGGCTCCAATAGAAAAATGTAGGATGTGAAATGTCTGAACAATACATTTCCTGTACTTCAGAAGTATTTTCTGATGATGAAAGATCAATTCAGTTGAATGGAAGAAATGGATAAACGTACCATCGAATTTGGATTTGAAAACTGGATGTATGCACCTACCACAAAATCTTCCTACCTTTTTTCTCTACATTGCCCCAATAATGAAAATAAGGTAAATTTGTGATGCATAGATATACTTATCACTGATAATCAACTATTTGTTGTGCCTATCTGAGCATGATTGAAACGATGAACAGTTCATATTTTGTTGGTGGTGAAAAGTCTCCAGAAACGACTTGGGAAAATAAGTATGGTTGTTTCCTTTTAAAATAATTCGGTAATGAAAATGAAGAAGCAAATTCAGTGCCTTCGTATTTGAATTGCAATACACTCAAGGCTGGGCAAGAAAGAAGATGACATTATGAATAACATAATTATGCAGGTGGGTAATTTATGGTTTTATTTGAAATGCTTGCCTTCTCTCAATCATATTAAAATCATGTTCATGACACCCTGCATAGGACTTCATAGATTCATATTTTCGTAGTATCATCCCTATTAAATAGCCAATGCAGATTGCATGTACTTCCAAAACGATTTAGTGAGGATACCCTGATTTCATTCACATGAGCAGAGACAGAAGCGTATTATCTTGATTCGAACGAATTATTCAGCAGTGTTTGTAGGTAGGTAGCTCACTCCATAGTATGAATTGAATTTTTGAACATACCTCCATTGAAGGACACTTGAATGTTGAGATTGTGTAATAGCTGATAGATATGGTATGTTTATAGTAGGAACTTACATTTCTTTTTCAATTTTTCAGTAGGGGAGAAGTTGCCAGCCAGGGTATCTTGCAATTGAGTGTGAAAAGGTATTTTTATTTTTGATTTTTACATACCTAGATGAATTTAGTATTACAAAATGAAATTACAAATACCTACACTTACAAAAATTCTACGTCATTTGAACATTTTTCATGCAGTGGAACGGAAAGTATTCAAAGATTGCCTATTCGCGAGATTCACGAAGTGGGCGACATCTAGGTTTCATAACACGAACTTGAAACTGGGGGAAAACAAACTGTTGTCTATGGATAAAGTGCATAGACTACATTGCATACAGCTTGCTGTAGCTGTAGTTGTCAAACTTGTCAATGACATAAAGTGAAAGTGTTGGCACTGTTGGTAGTGATGATGTGGGGAAGATTTTATCGCCGAAGTTTGTAGACAAAGTGCAAAACTGTGCCTTTTGTTGAAGTCTTCTGCCTCACACAAAATCACATGATTAGCATGGAAAACTGCTTCTCCTTCCACTACTGGTCGGCTTTTTCCATCTAAATAGAGCAAAATATCTGCCAAAAGAACATCTACAACAGGCATTATTAGCGTTTTCGATCGAATATTGACAATTAATGTCGAGAAATTTAAAAACTTATTACTCTTATCAGTACAAAGTATACAAGCTAATGGAATTGAGTGAGGATTGAGGTTGCTTTCCTCCAGTTTTGACGTGGCTTTGACATGGAACGA
Organism: Phaedon cochleariae; assembly: GCA_918026855.4. Lineage (NCBI taxonomy): Eukaryota > Metazoa > Arthropoda > Insecta > Coleoptera > Chrysomelidae > Phaedon > Phaedon cochleariae. The sequence continues at coordinate 14,997,874 of OU896710.1, read as the reverse complement.
TGAAAACCGAGCGCCACCTGTAACATTGATTCCCGCGAATAGTGCTATTGACTGGCAGAATTTTGGATCAATGAACAGACAATATTTTACCTCTCGCCCTCGCCTGCTAACTAGCAAACTACCATTTCCATTTAGATCGACAATGACCAGGTTCAAGTAGTGTAGTATAATCTTCCTGTTTTTACATATCATTTGTAATTTTAAAGTATAAATTAATCATAGATGAAGAAACCCAAAGTCAATTAATCAGCAAAGAACTCACCTTTTATCTGGATTCAAATCTGTGCATAAAAAAGCAATCTTGTAGAATGGTTCAGGACACGAACTACAAAATGATTCCTTGAACACCACTTGATTCAATCCAAAATCGTTGGACCTTGGAAGAAAATCCGGATCAGCCTGTACCCTACCTATGATCTAGGAGAAAAAATCGAACATCTTAAACTCTTCAATTATTTTGATAGGAATGAAATTGATAAATTAATGTTTATACCATTGTGGTAGGTGAACTGTATTTGATTTTCAAATATTTATATCCAAAAACAGACTATTGTAAATGAATGGAACGTCTGGGAATGCCTCATCACAAGATGGCAATTCAGCATCAGAACAAATTAGTAGGTTGTTGATATTGCGTTTCATAAACGGTCATCTTTGTACAGGGTTTACACGTATATTTTGACCCCCCCAACTTCTTCTTCGTTTGTTATTCCAAATATGTATATATATTGTATGTCATCTCCCACAGTTTTCTCCCGATTGTCTTCACTGATTACAACATTTTATATAGCTAGGGTTAGAAAAATGAACGATTATTAGCTGTCAACTATTTCAAATAAACATCATTATCAATGAATCAATTATAAGTAACATCACATATAAAGGGTGTTTCAAAAAAAGCTTACTGCCTTGTTAGGGTCGGTAGAACACTGCAAAATGAGTTGGGTTTGTGCAGAAAAAAAATGTCGTAACGACATCCGTTTTCAAGATGAAAGTTGTTGAAAAAAATATTTTTTTACAGATTGGTATTAAAATGTAGCCAGTGGTTTCTACATAATCGTGGAAAATGTGTAAAAATTTATTTTTCTCAACACCTTGTATCTTGAAAACGGATATCGTTACAACATTTTTTTACTGAGAAAACCCACCTTATTTTGCAATGTTCTACCTACCTCAGCAAGGGGGTCACCTTTTTTTGAAACACCCTGTATACGTATTTCAAATCACAAATATATACTCTATCTGATAGTAATAAAATTCATATAAGTTACGATAACTTTTTTTGAGATGTTCAACTGTTTGTGAAGTTTTGACATTTACTATGGATTTCCTTCAAGTAACGGCCGAGTCAATTAAAAAATAAATAAATAAATAATAAAGTTGAGAGGTTAAAAAAATAAGTGAATACCCAAACTATTCTGACTGAATAAATGTGTTCAAGTGTGGTGAATGTGTCTATCTAAGATTCATCGACTAAGAATCTAACAATATTATTTTCCTCATATTTGTTTCTCTCACCTCACATAATACTATTCCAAAGCTGAATATATCGACCTTCTCGTCATATTTGTTCCCTTTCATCATTTCAGGAGCCATCCAATATGGATTTCCGACTACAGTATACCGCTTTTTTCGCTCTTGCCTCCTAGTTTGATTCTTCGGAGAAACCTTTCTAGCACTATTCGTGGCATGCGATATAATCCGTGCCAATCCGAAATCAGCCACTATAACAGATTTATCGTCGCGCACTAGACAATTCTGAGAGTTGAGATCTGTAATCGAATGAAAAAACAGAGTTAATCACATTTTTTTGCAATAGAAAAATCTTTTTCTGCAACCGACACAAAAGTCGTCCATTTTGATACCAAAATTAGCTCTTAAATTGACGTTTCTATTACTGACACAAAAATAGGTGTGTTGCTAGGCAACATATTTAGTTCCTAGGAGCTGAAGTTGAATTTTAGTTCCTAGGAGCTAAAGTTGAACTTTAGCTCCTAGGAACTAAAAAGGATCTACTGGACGTCATCAAGAATAAACAACATTGTGACGGTTAGTTATTTGGGTTGAGACGCATACCTGATTTGTTTCCGATTTCAGCAGATTTGGCATTTCATACCCATGCTGGAGATATAAATACACCTTATTATAGTTTAGTATTGGAATTATAAACATCTCAGTTGAGTATTTCTGTTTTGTTCAGGGAAGCCTTCAAGATTCAAATACTTGCTTGATCTGTATTTCATTCGTTATTCTCGGGATGGATAACTTGTTTTTGAATAATCACGGAAAGCAATAGTATATTTGTCTCAAACAACTATATTGTTTAGCTTCATTCGATTATCAAGTCAAACACAGTGTAGTATGCCAGTATGGAGAGGAATAAATAATCACTATTATCATTGTTGATATGCTCACTAACCTAACATTTTCCACGTCTTGTTCCTAATAGCTGGCACTGGCGCGGTATTTGCCATTAGAGCACCTGGTCCATACACAAATATGTCACTCTGTGGTTGTATTTATATTGAAACTACAATTCGAACATCCTAGAAAACCTAACTTGCTGTTAATGCAGGTAGAATATTCTCACCACACGGATTATTTGTCAATATTTGTTGCATTGCATACATATGGCACGGCATTGATGGTTACTTCACATGTTTATTTGAGTTAATTGTTTCGGTTGCATAAAAAAATAGCATGTTTCATTCGGATCAAAAGTGACTTTGTTCGATTCGCAAATTTTGCTTTCGCTCGGCTTCGCTAAACGCTCCGCCTCGCAAATGCAAAATTCGCTTGTCAAACAAAGTGTCACTTTTGATCCTAATAAAACAATCTACTATTATTTCAACTCCCTTTTCCTTCTCCTAGAAGCATATCCATTCAAAGTGTATGTCACTATCTTCAAATCGAGAATCAGTCGCAAAAAATCTTTTTCAAATAGAAATACAGGGTATTTCATCGAATTTTTAGATTTTCCCTGAAGAGCTGATTTCATCAATGTATCACTCTTGGGATCTAGCGGGAATGATTTCAGAGAGTTTGTTCGAAATCGAGAATTTTCAACTTTAGGATTATTTTTTCGTCAATACTATTCATTATAGGTGAAAACGGTTTACATGTCCCTATCTTCACTTCTCATTTACAATCTACTGACATTTGATTGGGTGGTTCAAGATTCAGAATTCTGATATCTGTTCCAATTGAATGCCAGTAGATGACATTTAATTGGAACAAATATTGGGTGGTTCAAGATTCAGAATTCTGATCACCCTGTATCTGTTCCAATTAAATGCCAGTAGATAGTAAATCAAAGAGTTGAGATAGGGACATGTAAACCATTTTGACCAATAATGAGTAGTTTCGACACGAAAAATCCTAAAGCTAAAAAATCTTGATTTTGAACACCCTATATTGATGAAATCAGCTCTTTGGAGAGAATCTTAAGATGCAATAATATACAAGGTATTCCATTTGAAATAATAAAGATGTTGCTTCTTTCTAGTAGAAGATTTCTTCGCGTCGCGATTACGTAATGACGACTACACCTTTTCTAATTTTAGTTCAAAAATTGTCAATTGTATTTCCAAATTGTCATTTGGAATTCAAAAAGTATCTCTTACGATATACGAATTTCCAAGATCCCGTAATCCCTAGACCAATGTGTTTGATGCCACCTCACCTCTGTGAATAATATTCATGGAATGAAGGTAAGCCATTCCAGCAGCAATGTCCTTGGCAAAAGAAACTCGTTGTTCCCAAGGGAGAGGTTGGTTCGAGTCGTGTAGAAGTTCAGTGAGGGATCCTCCCGAAATGTATTCAGTGACCAGGTGCAATCGTTTTTCTTTATATAAAACTCCTATAAACCGCAAAACGTTGTTGTGGTGCAAACTTCTCAGTACGGCAACCTAAAAGAACAAAAAGAACAACACATAATGATGAAGAACTGTAATGGGGGGTGCATTCAATCATCAACAGATAAGATTCTTTGGAGGTTAAATCAGTTAACTTTGATTTGATATGTATTCCATATGTAGTATTCGAACAGAGTGTTGACCTGTTTTATTGGCATTGTGATGCAAGGTTATGTTTGCCAAGTTTCATGCCAGTTTGATTCATGAATGGCTAATATTATTACTCCCACCAGTTGGTGCTACTAAAACGTGAGGTCAATGTCAAAGTCAAATAGTCGAAAAAAATTATGTAGAATATTCGAAAGAATAGAAAACCTCAAGTTATCAAGAGACTTGAGCAGACTTACGTGTTTTAACTATCAATGTGAACCTTTTCGACCGATTCTCACATTGACGGAGAAGATATCTAAGGAAGAGGCCAAATACACTACACTGTCGAGGCGTTCAAAAAATCGATTTGGTTAGTGGTAAAACAGTGTATTATCGTGCCAAAGGTTCCAGTCTGCAATATAATAAGAGACCAAATGACACGAAAACAAGAAGTATATTCATCGGTTCTACCAACTCTGATCTGACGTTGTAGTAGCACGATGATTTTGACATTTTTTGTTCTGGAGGTTTTGTATATTAAGAGTACGGACACTCAAAAAGCAGTGGCAGTCAGACAAAATCACAAAATGATCTTGAATAAAGTTTTGCAAAACAAGGAAATTAATTTCTTTGCTTAGATAACGGCTTCTCGTATCTACCGTCCTCTACATTCTGCATGGCGTCGCCTCGATTATATAATAGGGTAAGATAAATTGAATAGTTACGAATACAAATATTTTTTAACGCTTGGAGCGCACGAAAGGAAAACCCTATAATGTTCAGAGAACATCGTGCGTATTGGAATTTTTTTCAACTTCTGGAGATTATATGTTGTTGGAATGACTTCCTCAGGCAATGAATTCCAGAGCCTAGCCGTTCTATGGATGAAGGAGTTCTGATAAAGTGCTGTTCGACATCTTTCGAGGTTGACAACGAAAGGATGTACTGACTGAGCTTGTCTAGTTCGTCTGTCTGGTATTGCTAGTGAAGGGATGATAGCAGAGATTTCCGAAGAACATTTCGCGTGGAAGTATCGATAGAAAAGTGAAAGGTCGCCGACCTTTCTACGGCGTTCCAATGATGTCAAAGAGTGAGTGAGTGTGGCGTCACCCACCAGGCGAATGGCTCTTCTCTGGATGGAATTTAAGAGCATCAGCGTATGTTTTGGTGCTGAACCCCATATGTGGGAACAGTGTTCTAGAACAGGCCGTATCTGCGCTTTGTAGATCATGAGAAGCTGTTGAGGTGTAAAGTAGCTTTTCGCACGGAACAAAAATCTGAGTTTTTGAGAAGCAGCTTTTGTGATGGATCTGACATGATTATCCCATGAAAAAGTGATGCTGATGAAAATACCGAGCAAAGATATGGTGGGCTTGGTGGGGATAGTGGTGCCAGACATTACAATATCGGGCATACTGAGTTCCGCATTTCTAGAGAAAATACAGGCTTGAGTTTTGGTGGCGTTGAATTCAACTAGGTTGTTGGTTCCCCAGGCTGTGATTGCAGCAAGGTCTTCATTGACAGCATTGACCTGCCTGCGCCGTGAGTTCTTAGTTTCCTGGGACGAAATGGAAATTCTCGAAGGGAACGCAGTATGGAGGGGACTATCATCTGCAAAGCTGTGGATGGGGCAAGTTGTTACTTCCAACAGATTATTGATATGAAGAAGGAATAATGTTGGTGCCAGAATTGATCCTTGTGGAACGCCGGAATTGGTGCCAATGGTATCAGACGATACACCATCCACCACCACGTGAAGCGATCTGCCTGAAAGAAAACTCGATAAGAGATGGCATAGCTGAAGTGGTAAGCCGTATGGTGGTAGTTTGTGGAGGAGTCCTTCGTGCCAAACACGGTCGAATGCTTTCGATATGTCCAACGCGACAGCTAGAGATTCCCCGTGTTTTTCTAATGAAGCTTGCCATAAATGGGTGACGAAGGCAAGTAGATCTCCAGTAGATCTTCGGTGGCGAAAGCCGTATTGTCTATCATTGATGATTCTTGAGCTCTCCAGATATTTGATAAGCTCAATATTGATGGCTTTCTCCATCACTTAGGAGATTACTGATAACAGGGCAATGGGCCTGTTGTTCTTGGGCAGGTTCTTGTTCCTTTTTTTGGGGATTGGTTGGACTCTAGCTGTCTTCCAGCATGATGGAAAAATACCCGACCTGTACGAGACGATAAACAACTTGCAGAGAATCGGTGTTAATTCTGGTGCACATTTTTTGAGGATAATGGGTGGAATTCCATCAGGACCGTTAGCCTTATTCGTTTTGAGACCAAGCAAAATTCGTCTGATAGTGCGTTGACGGAAGACGATTTCGGGCATTCGACACTCAACAGGTGGAATGTCTGGCAGCACTTTTCCTTGGGAACAAATATCATATTATCCAAATGGAGACAATAGACTCCTTCACACGGATCAAAATTTTGAGTTTTATTGTTCAGATGAAGAAAAATTTCATTCAAAATACCGAGTTGAAAATTAATGTTTATATTTCGTCTATTCAAAATTAGCAGCGACGGTCATTCGCATTGAAATTTCATGAAGTGCTGTAACCAGATGAACCCCACGTGAATTTTATCACCAAAACTTTTTTCAAACTTGTTGGTTCTCATCTATTACCATTCTTTAAAGTCTGAAATAACTTTTAGGTAATCATTTTGGGATCTAAAACTTTCTGTGTCAATTTGTATTTCAACTATCTATTTTTATTTTCTTCTTCTCTTTGTTTCGTGAATTGTTCACTCTTATTCAATAGATCTCAATTTTTTGATTATTGCTTTTTCATTTCAAATTTGTTTAAAATGAATTTTATTTTCGTCAAGTTTCTCGTTCCATTGTTGTTCTTAATCGGTTAGTTCTTTTCGATACTCATCATGTCTTTAAATTTTAGGTTCGGCTTTTTATCTCAATACAATAATTCTGTTGTTTATTATTGAATCTTCCGTTTTAAAAAAATTGAATAAAACGCAAATTTCATTAGCTGAACCAATGATCCACGCTGACCGCTTTAAGCTTTCCTTTCATTTTGATGGAAATTCGAAAACAGTAAATCGATTTCCAGAATTTTTTCACTAAGAAACAGCACAAACTTGCATTATATTATTTTCCCAATTTGTTCACAACCTGACAAACCTTTGAGGTTGATGTCATGTATTGTCAGTTCCCAACTTTTTTATCTACATGGTTATGTCTGACTGTCAGTGTTTGCTATATATTCAAAAACGTCAAAACAAAGGTGTAAAATACATTAAGAAACCCTAGGTCAGGCGACCTTCCATTTTAAGCTCCTTTAGATCTATTGGTAGGTAGTATTCTCACACAGAGAGGGCAAAATAAATGCGATGTTTTCAAGTTCGTATTTGGGACCGTAAATTGTCGAGCGACAGGATGATATTACATTAATTCAATATTAGGTCTGTTCGTAAACCCTCACACTGCATACACTCTTTAGGTGGGATTTCCTAGCGACGTCCAGCGTTCGCGGCCCGCCGCTACGTCTGGCAGTTGAAGACACGTATAATGCATTTGTATACAACCGTTTTCCTAGAAGCAGCGCGACTCGACGTCCCAACGTCCAGCCGTCAGCGGCTGCGTCTCGACTGCTCAAAAACATGCCTGGACGCGAACGTAGACTCCAGTCGTTACTGAATTCAAAGCAGAGTGGTTGAATATTATTATTAGAAAATGTCTCAAAAATTCACCCATGACGACGATGAATTATTAATCGATCAAGTTCGTGAATTTGCATGTATCTAGGAGCATGCAAACAAAGATTTTACAGATTATGAAATTCGGGACAATGTGTGGAACCAAATTTCCACAGTTTTTTTTCCAAGAGTGATAAGTGTTTCGAGATTTTGGATAGTTGTTTCGAGATTCATACAGTTCACTTGTCTCTCCGCGCAACGATAATAAAAACATCATGTCATTATCATCCTCTGCTTCTAATGACATTAACGCTAATGAAATATTTCTATTCATCCCGACAACCAGCAATTTTTAGTCAAAATGCAGTCAACTCTGAACAAAAAACACTCTTGCCATGGCAGGTATATGTTTCACCTGAGGGCTACGTTCAGCGGCAGGTCTGGACCACCGTAGTCGGACCACAACAAGCATAATAGTTCTGAACGACATCGGTCCATGGATTTGTATCTGTATATAGTATCTGTCAAAGTTGTCATGAGACAACCCATTTGATATTTGACGTGATTTGAAATTTTAGTGACTAGAGTGATTTAACAACGACGGTGCTAGTTGAAATCAATTCGGTCGACATTCTCAAATATATTGATGATAGATATCGGCCGATGATGGATGATGAACAGCTATGCCAACCTGGAAATGTAATAAGTGTTGAGTGAAAAGTGTACAGAAACAGAAACTTTAGATCATTGGGCAGGTTCTACAAATTTCTGCTGCTCTGAAATTGAAGCCTTCCAGTGAACGATTGGACATGATTGTGTTTGTTCTTGTAAAGCTGGCGATGTATGAAGTATAGCCTACAACTATAGCTTTTACCAATAAAGACAAGGATTGAAGAAACTGTCGTACTTTCCTACAAAACGAATGATGCTGTTGATGGAAAGAAATTCGAACACTTGCGTCTGGGGTTGAGTCTGATGATATAATTTCTATCTTTCACTAGTAATTGATATTAATTGTTTTCCAGCTAACCCATTATCTACCCCACATACATTTTCACAACGGAGCAGGAAGAACAACATTTGAGAAGATTTCATTACTATCAAGAATCTGAAGAGCAAAGTACCTAAGATATATTCATTGTGTAAATTGTATTCCTCTGCAACAGACTCCTTTTCACAACAGCATCGATCTTGATGAAGAATTTACAAATATTCATGATATATAATGATATTAAGAATGAATGAAATGAAGTTTCAAATTATTTATGGTGTTAATCATATTTAAGATTATGTTGAAAAAAAAAACAGAATATAATAGTTGTATTATTTATCATCACTGAACAAGTATGAAAATTCATTGGCATGTTCACAACAATAGAGATCAGTCCTGGTGGAAGTTTCATCAAAACTGGTGAGGGAGGTCTATCTATAGGTAGCATCTATGTTAATATCAGATTCATTCCTGTTACTGGCAATAAGTTAGTTGATATAGATTGAAGACATTTTTATGTTTTGTTCCAAAATGACCACTCTTAGTTTCTTTCAGATCCATTAATCACAGGTTTCACATTTTGGTGCAATGTATACTCAGTGAATTTTGTGAGGGTATTACATATGCTCCACAAAAAATATGGAATCGATTTCCCCTGAAAGTTAAGAACATTATATAAAACACTGAATAGATGAAAAAATAAAAGAAATTACCTTTATAATCTGTTTGTAAGAAATATATCTGCTACAGACAGATGTAAATTTGGGAATGGGCTACCATTTTTTGATATGTTTCTGCCACATTTTGTATGATTCTGCATCTGGTTGAAAAGCTGTGAATCGATACTCTGTGTATCTTCATACTGTTTGAACTGCGGCACAATGCATTATCTCTTGAACTTGCTGGCCATCATGTTATCTCACCCGCGAAGAAATTCGTTCAAATTCAAATTTATTTGCATGTCATAAATTCATGTCAAATATAACTGACGTTTACTGACAGAAACGATGGACTGAACGATTTGGACCATGCTGGGCCTAATTTCAAATGAGACTACGTGGACCACGGTCTGGTCCATAGTCTGACTACGGTCTGAACGAATTGAGACGAATTGACCATGGGTCCGACCTGCCGCTGAACGTAGCCCGGTCTCACAACTACCAAAACGCGGACGCTAGACGATTGAAGCAAATCATGAATCGCCGCTGCCAGTCGTTACTGCTGGACGTCGCGGTGAGCCGCGAACGCTGGACGTCGCTAGAAAATCCCACCACCTTTACACTGAAGTATTACACCGTGTTTGTAAAACATGGTGCATGAGAGTGAAATCACGCAGTTCAAAAACATCGGTATGTTATAGTGCAGCGTGAACAGAGTAATACTTACAATGCGGCAGGAGATAGTGTGACAAGTGAAGTGTGCGATTTATAATGTGGACCCGTGTGGACTCAACATTTATAATGTCGGCCGCGATGTCAGATAAGTAATAATTGATGTTATTTTCACATGATTTGTTTCTGATTTTTTTCTTAGATGGTTCATTCGGTTGCGGGTGGTTCGGTGAGCAATCGAAATCTGATTGATTGCGAAAAGCAAAAGAATATGAGATTGATTGATGGATTCACTCATGAATGTCCTATAGGGAAAGAAATAAATAATCAACAGAAGGAAGGTGAGGTAAATAATGTTCCTGATGATGTGTATGAAAATGGAATGAAACAAGATTTTAATGTTGAAAACTATGCAGCTAAATGGAGAGTCTGGAAAAACAAGAATGCTCCATAAATGTCTCGAGGATTTGTGTGAATAGATTTTTTTAATCGCTTGGAGCGCACAAAAGGGAATCCCTATAATGTTCAAAGAACATCGTGCGTTTCTAGGGAGGATAGGGACAGGAGGTAGGTATTGGAATTTTTTTTAAACAAACACATGATAAGAATAACATTTAAAAAATAGTTCATACCTCTTTCAGGAAATTCTTTTGGGCTTCTTCATCAACACGATACAGCTCTTTAAGTACCATAACTTCGGCTGTATCCCGAGTAGTTACTTTGAAAACTTGGCCAAAAAATCCTTGTCCTAAAAGTTCCCCTTTGACGAGATCTGACGCCCTGAATACTCTTTGTTGTGGCCTGGGTTCCAAAAAAGAGTAAGCTCTCGACAACTCCAGTCCTTTTTTAGAGTTAGGAGATCTATGATAAGAATGAAACAGTATGTAAGTACAAGATTGTTTATAACTCAGATTGTCGACTCTCCTCTCGCCTATCATCAAAATTTAAAAATGAATTAAAGCTGCTGATCATATGATCTCCGCAACAACCGAGTTTTTGCACTGAATTCAAAATTAAATATTTTCATCATCATTCTACATATTCGGATGCAGTTCCGTTTATCTTCAATCATCGGCCACATACTTGCTGAACTACTTGTGAAAAAGTATAGTGACATTTGCTTATGAATATGAATGAATAACAGACCCCTACAAAATACTGTACAGAAGCGGTTTCAGACAAGCAATTTGGATGACATTGTCGGGTTGACGAATAGCGGTCTAGATAGTGGGGTTAAGTCGGTGAATCAGACATATAGCGGTCTAGATAATAGATTATGTCCTAGTAATAAGAAAAGCTGAAGATAGAACATAAAAATGAAGTTATGGTTGTATCAAACAGCACTCACTCATCCAACAATCGACTCATTGAAGAACTCCTCTCTTTATCGAGACACTGCTTATTTTCAGGTTGGTGAATTTTCCGTCTCAACTGTCGTGATCTCGTTCCGCTCATATACCCTTCGTCCTTTCTTCGAAACAACCTCTCTTTGTTTTCAATTCTCACTTTGGCGGCTTTAGGAACACATTTTTCATTGGGAGTTTCGTCGTCTAGTATGGAATGCGATTCAATTTCAGGAGTTTGGGTATTACTAGTGTCGACATCGATATTTATGGATTCTGAGGAAACATAACATTTGGGCTCTGTCGTAGTATCCGCTAAGTTTGGAATGTTCGTATCACTGGAGGTAGTTGTAAGAGGTAACTTGGTATTTGGAACTGGAAATTTCGTGATATTGCTTGGTATTGCTTCCGGATCATGCTCTATCGTCAACTGAAAGATATATTGAATTTTTATTGCATGCTATAGCATCAAGTATTCTAATTTGAAAATAATTCCCATGAGTATTTTTTTATTGAAATAATTAATTTGAAATACACTTGAAGTATTTTGAAATTTAATAGATACTTTTGGAATACAATTGATACTTTTTTAAATTCAACTGACTTATTTGAAATACAATCGATACTTTTTGAAATCAACTTGAATCTATTTGAACTGAAATTGGAACAGGTGGAGTCCTGTAAATAGATCAATTCCACACTGTGCAAACAAGAATATTCTCTGGGCATGTGCCAGAAATAGTTAATTATGTATGAAGGGCGAAAAATAAATGTTTGTGGACTGCAGCATACTACCCGCTGTATCCTCTTTTTCGCCCTAGAAACTAAGGTGCTCTTTACGCCAGCTAATTCAGGCGATAAAGTGCCACTTCACGCCCGGGCATGCATTCAAATATTCAATTAGGACGCTTGAAGAACTACAAATTTCTGAAGATAATTTCCAAATGAATTATCTAATTTAATCTTAGCAGACTATAAACTGAAACAATATTGAAATTAGAAGAATCACCTGTAACACCGTATCTGAATATCTCAGAAGATTTTCAACATTTTCCAACGGCGTGTCTCTCACAGGCAACCCATTAATTTCCAAAATTTTGTCACCAATGTGTAGAGACATCAAGTCATTGTTCACTTCTAACCTGTAGGTAGGAAAAAATATATTTACAAATATTTCAAAATTTTTCACAAATTTACTTTCAACACCACAAAATTTCAATAGTTTTCAAAAGCTGGTAATGCAACATCTAATAATTGTCGTATTTTGAAAAAAATTACGTACCTGAATGCTGGATCAACCCTTTTCAAGATGAAATTGATCTTATACAGGGTGATTCACAAGGAATACGTTAAAACTTAGTAAAAAAGATTACAGTAATAAAAGCAGCTTCTTCATTTACTAGATTTATTATCTGCCGCTCATAAAAATTGTTTGGGGAATTCTATTTTTGGAGATGCTTCCGGTTGAGCCAGAATCGATGAAATAAATATGAAAAAGGCAATTTGGGATTCAGAGATGCCTTCTATTGATGAGCATTCGAAAAATATATAAATTTTGTGGTGATATTACGGTTTGATTATGGAATAAGTGAATCTTCACTTGAAGCTATTTCAAAATGAAAGCATAAAAAGCATATTTTCTTACCACTCAGAATTCGACCTTTTTGTGACATTTTATACTTTCTGAAAGAAATGAAGATGAACGATTCACTTTTGTCAGTTCAAATATGGTGAAGAACCTCAGTTATGTAATCCGCATATTAAAACTTACAGAAGTCGTAGAACAAATTCACTATGATCTATTTTTGCGATGATGTCTTGCATCAGAACTTTTTTCTGATGGAAAATCATTTTGCTAACACAAAAGCTTTTTCAAGTGAAATACTCATACAATGAACTAATCAAAAACTAACCTAACATTCATCTTTGGAAGCAACCAGTAACTCAAAATGAAGTGGTATACTTTATAAAATGAAAACTCAATATAATATCCACAACTTTCATTTGATCAGAGATCAACCAAAAAGGAACATATAGGTACAACTTAAAACATACTGATGAGAAATAAGTGGAACTGACTTTCTCTTTGGAATTTCTAAAAAACATTGAAAATTGCTGAAACTAGGTCGGAACACATTCTAACCACTTTGAGTAAAACATAATCAGGATTCAGAACCGTATTTGAAGAAAAAAATGTGATGATGGTTTCACGAATACGAAACGTCGCGTGGAGAAATTAATATCACCACGTTAAATCTGATGAAAAGTTGCATTGGAAAAGTTGTTTCGGTTATTCTTTATCTCGTAGAAAAAAGTAAAATAGACTTTCCAAACATTCACTTTTTCGATATAACTGAATAGCTAAAAAAAAATTGAAATTTTTGTAGGCCTTTGGAATGATCCTGCGCAACGTTTTTCCTATTCAACCGAATTCTTATCTACTCCCGTTTCCGATATCCACATGCTGTGCAACCTTATCTTGGTCACACAGTATTAGGAAATTTATGTTTTAGAAAATCGGTCAACGGGTTCTAAATTAGGAGGGTGTTGTGAGTTGAAATCATACACATTGTATATGCTTACGAACCTGAATGATTAATATTACCTGTGAGCAGACTCAACTTGCAAGGAGTGATTGCAAAAAATATTACATTATATGAAAACAAATTCAACTGGTCTCATCCCACTAAACATGAAACCTTCCAGAAACATTTCAATCCTACCCTATTGGACTGTTTGAAACATAACCCAGACGTTTTTTTCAGGTTTTTTAAATATTTTTCAATTGCAAGAATGTTTGAATGAAACCAAAATAAAACGTTTCAAGAAAATGCACCTACTTATGTAAAATTTGATGTGTCTCATAGAAAATCACTACGCCATATAAATGTTAACTGTACTCATAATTATATTTCACCTCAACCATATTCAATTTCCAGTAGAGCGAGTATAATACAGGGTGAGTCATGACTAACCAGCCATAGCCTAACGACGGATAGAGGAAGAGGCTCTTATCGATGAAAAAATTCAGGACCGGACTTGATTTTCTGGAAGTGACCTTTGAAATATGAACATAAATAATTCCCAATTGAAATCTGCTTTTACATGTGGAAACATTGTACTCAATATGAGGAATTATCGCTTAGGTGAAAGATTTCTATCCGAATCAGATTTAGGTGTCTACTCATACTACATAAAATATCTTTTGAAGAACTATTGATATGATCTCATTGCATGTGAACTCTCTCAATCAGCAAATTGAATTGTTTGGTGTTTTCACGATTCAGAAAGCACTAAAAAAGATGGCTGTGATAGATGTAAGCAAATGGATTGAAAAAGGTATATTTCATTTCAATAGGGTGAAGCACCTATACATTATTCAATACAAGTTAGAGAATACCTAGACACCCAATTCTCTAATCGCTGGATAGGTCGGGGCTGTCCTCATTCTTGGTCTTCTAGGTCTCCTAACACTATTATACTATTATATATGGACACATTTGAAACGATTGGTATATCAGACTGAAGTCAACAACTGAGGGAGAAGTTACAGATTCAGATATGATCAGAAATAATAGGCAAATTATTCTAAAAACCATGAGAGATTTCCTGAAGAGATGCAGAAAATGTGAAGAAATTGGAGAAGGATATTTCGAGAATCTTCGTTGAAGATTGTTAAGGTATAGACAAAGCTTTTTCGAAAATTATAATTGTTTTGTAGTTTTTTCCAAAAATCAAGTCCAGTCCTGAATTTCTTTATTGGAAAAAACCTATTCTCAACTTTGCTGGTATATCAATATGCAAAAAAAAATATTTCAATGTCGAATGTAGAGAGTAATGTGCCTGGACGAAATCGGAGAAATATTCATCAGTATTTTGTTTGAATTTTTTTTACGAATCGGTCGGTGTACCGTACAAATTGAAAAGCTGCACTTATAGTGTTTTTCCTGATCTTTCTGATTCTAATGAGTTTTTGAAAAATACGATCCAGAAAGTCGAAATTACGACATTTATAAAGAAAATGCATTTCCCAAGTCCGTCTCTGGGATTTTTTCTCCATAGTAGGTCATCTTTTGAAGTGTCAGTAGAGGTAAGTTGTTGATCATTTTCAGACAATAACATCGATACGTTCGTGAAATATCGTTCATCAAAGATTCGCCCCGAATTCAATAGGCAAAATATATTTTTTCACATATACAGGGTGTTTCATAATTGAATGCTGATCCTAAAGGGTGATAATCCTTGGATGGTTTCAAGGAAAATTGTTCATGTGAACATAGGTCCGTAACAGCTTCGTTTCTGAGATACAAAATGTTGAAATTTAACAAAAAAATCAGTTATTCCCCAATATCTCTGAAACCGCTCTGGCTTTTTTCTTCAATTTTAGTACATGCCAAGTATGAATATAAATACATTTTTTCCATGATGGAGGATTTCTTAATTTCCATCAGTGGCGTCCCTGTTAACATACCCTATCATATTTTTCATCAAAATAATGATACGCCACTGTCTTTTTTCCAAATAAATATTATTTTTGTAATCATCCTCTATCTTCTCATAAAAATGGTCTCTTGTCTTTTTTTCGTCCGGCGTACGGTTTTTGAGTTAGAAAATAAAATGCATTCATTTGCTTGTCCCTATTTGATTTTAACTATCAGTCATAATTTCACAATTGTGGTAACCAAAAGATCTAAGCAATATTTTTATAATTTTATGGTACTAATTTTTAAGTTTTTGTAATGAAGAAAAAAGCCAGAGCGGTTTCAGAGATATTGGGGAATAACTGATTTTTTTGTTAAATTTCAACATCCTGTATCTCAGAAACGAAGCTGTTACGGACCTATGTTCACATGAAGAATTTTTCTTAAAATCATCCAAGGATTATCGCCCTTTATGATCAGCATTCAATTATGAAACAACCTGTATATCAACTCACCTTGACTTCCTCTATCCGCCATTAGGCTATGGCTGGTTAGTCATGACTCACCCTGTTAATGTATTTCGTATGTCGAATTTCTTGTTGCTAAGGGAAGGAAGTTATGTGATGGCTGCGCGAGCATCAAGAAACGCGTGCGAGGAGTGCGGGTGGGGAAGGATCGGTACAAGGCCAGTGTGACACCCTCATCCATTCATCTATCAGTCCTTTGCGTGTACGCGAATTGCAAAATACCTAGTCGCCGTTTCCAAATGTGCCGTGGTAGCCAAACCTGATAGTTAATTTGTGATCCATCGTATCCAGTTGCTTTTAGTTTGTGGTGTGAAAAATGGTCATCAGGATTCACAAAGAATTTTATCAAGAATAATTCCAAATTCGAAGGAAATGTAAATATTGGTGAACGGATTACCATTAAAATAAGCTGTTGTTATGAAAGGTTAGGATCCGTCCTTTTAGCTATAACATTATTGGTTGACTGATGTACATTCTTTTCGCCGTTTTGGGATATTGTGTTTCGGGCCAAAACCGATTATAGATGCTTAATGAAAACGCTAATTAGGATATTTTGGACTAGAGTGTGGACTTGATTAGACTATTTGGCTTTGTATTTCCTATGTTTGTGTGGTGGGTACATAATGCCTACTGTTTGTTGAATTAGAATATGTACTCAATATAGATTTGTCTGTTTCTATTGTCTATGTATCTTCATTTCTACACCATATCCACATTCCAACACTGAATAATTCACCCTGTTTGTAGTTTCAAAGCTTGTTTCACTATGTCAAATACGAAAAACCCTTTCATTGTTCCAACTTCCTATAGAGAGTCAGTATTCGGCTTTTTTGGTATCAAAAGTTCGAAATCTTAAAATACTATTCCTATTTTAGACGATCCACGAAGCTAGGAAAAAAATATTTTTGAAAAGTTGATAAAACTATATACAAAGTTGGAAACCACTATTTGAAACGTGTCCATGACAGTTTTGTGGAGACGTGTCCAGGACAGTTCTGTTGAGACGTGTACAGAACGGTTTTCTTGAAATGTGTACGGGTTTTGTTGAAAAATTTCATGAAACTTCACTGAGGTAGGACATTTACATCTTCTAAGACGTTCCTGAAACTTCAGAGAGACTCAATGGAAAGGTTTCAGTTATCCATAACACATTTCTGAAACGTTTCTGATACTGAAATATGTTTAGTGGGATACAATGAACTGTCAATACCAAAGTAGGTATTTCGTAATGATTCATGGGAATTCAAAAAGGGTCGAATTATGAGTGATTCTTTTTGGTGTGTTGACAAAACAACATCATCATCGTATCGATTTAAATTTTCACCATTTATGTCGATAGACTGGACATGATAAGGCAACCGATAATTAAATTGTTAACCCAAATGACCTACTTGACGTACCTATGAGGAGGCAATAAGTAGCAGCATATATTATAAGCAGATGTTAGAAACGCTAAAGCCATTTGAAGAAGCTTCCCTCGAACTCTCCATAGCAACCTAAATAATTAATAAATATTGTTAGCTAGTTACGCTCATCATATTACATTTTTAGCTCGATCTTCTACCATACAGAGTGCAAAAATCCTCAAAACTGTAAAAATGTGTAGAAAATTCTGGTGATTTACACAAAGTGAGATCCCATTGATGTACCACACTTTGACCACCAACCTTGTCCTGTGCCACATTCAAGTGAAAAAAATATTTTTCTACAAACGTCAAAAAATGACAAGGTTCGCGCATTGGTAACAAATTGCGAAGTGACACTTTCTTCAGTTTCCTACGTTACCCCATGATACCTTGCACAAAACAATGCGCGAAGTAAAACAGTGCGCGAAGTACCTACTTCGCGCATTGTTATGAAAAATATATTAGATATTTATATTTCAACTTTATGGTCGTCAATCGAGCAAACATTCACGAAATCATTAATTTCTGAATGTTCAACAATAACTTTATTTTATCTCTTGGAGCGCACGAGAGGAAATTCCTATCATGTTCGTGGAACATCGTGCGTTCCTAGGGAGGACAGGGAGAGGCCTTTCAAGTCAGTTCAACACTATTTTTTATATCAAACTAAGCATATTTTAACTTTTGAACTATATTTTTTGACGTTTGTAGAAAAAATTTTGTTTGCTACACGAGCGCGAAATACTTTGGTCATCTCGACTATTTTTTTAACTCGGCTACGCCTCGTTAAAAAAATCAGATCTTGATCACCAAAGTAGCATTTCGCGCTCTAGATACAAAAATAACTATTATTCACCAATCATTCTTCTGATATTACATATTACTCCATACTCGTTCATTTTCCCCCAGGTGTGTTTAATACACTCCGCTATCGAACTTCACACGCGGGAGAAAATTGATACCTTTGCTCCCTTGATATATAATTAGCTATTTTGCCCATATGCTACGTACTGTATGGATGACACTGCATGTTGAATTCGAGGAAAAAGAATAGCCTATTATTCGCACAGAATGCTAATTCCCCACTCGTATGATTCGCAGCATTCATAATGGTGGGAACTGACTGTCATACCGTGCTCGTTGAATAATATACTACAACTATTTGAGTCACTCATGCATTGTTAACTCAATTTTTACAGTCATTGTTATGTTGAATTGAATAATAATGACAGTGTGCTAATGTGACAGTGTCTTATAAAATTCAATAGATAAATGTTCTGCAACAATGATTTTTGTGAATGGGCGTGTACACCTTAGTAGAACTTTCAACTCAAACCATGTTTATAATGATCCTTTTATACATAAATAACGATTGGCGACATAATTCCATCTAAAAAGTAACTGGAATGTTTTATTTTTGGACATAAATAATAGTACCTTCTGAAAACGGACCCTGTTTATGACGTAGAAACCTCATCTCGCCTGGAACCAATGAGCGTGACCCATAGAGTGACCCATGTGTGACACTTATCACTGTTGCCATATCATCTAAACAAAATATCCGAGAGATCGAAATCGATATTGAAATATCTTTTGATATCAACTACCACAACTGCAGAAAAATATATTCAACTTGTCGATGGTAGGTTGAATCATTAGAATATAAACAATCTCTAAACAACGAAATGTCTCAATTTCAAAACCATTTGCACCATGACAATTTCACAATAATCCAATATATTTCATGAACGCAGCAACATTGCTTTGTTGACCCGTTTCACATGGAGCTGCATTTGCATCGAGTCTCGAATTCCGATTCCGAAGTTATTTATGTCGTATAAAATGAGAAGAGAAGACACGTAATGAAATTAACCTCCAAATCTTGCTTTATATCATATAAATACATAATAATATTATTGATATATTGAATATAAACATGAACGTTGAATCAGGATTTGTAAAAGGCTTATCAGATAATCTACCGAAAATTGATTTGGAAATGGTTAATTATTTTTATGTCTCTAACATACTAGAAAATCTCCACAGTTCCTCAGTGCTGAAATGAGGAATAGAAAATCTGAAAGGTAAGTTCCACAATATTCATTCAATTTTCATTGCTTGTACCTATTATAGTTGCATTGGAAAATTGTTCACCTGAAAGGATATTTAACATCAGAATACCCATCATATGGAGATTCCGAGGGAGAATCCTCATTAAATCAGTCACTGATCGATATGTTTACCTATGCAACAATATGATCAATTGGTATGAAACAATGTTATTCCCAAGACTAGATACTGCTTGCATCTCCCCCTGAATGTTCTTCTAGGAGATGGATCATTCATTCTTCAAGCAATTTCCCTATGAATTTCTGCAAAGCAAAACTACTACTATAATATTGTGTTTACCCAGTGAGGGGCGAGATTTGTTCTCGAAATTCCCAGCTAAATGATGTTTTTTTAATTGCAATTAGGCACAGAACATTTCTCAATCATACTTTTGTCGAAATATTTCAATTTAATATTCGAAAGTTGCAAAAACTTAATATGGGTTAGAATTGATCTTCTTCTTGTTCTTATCATCTATGTCCCAAAAATCAACTTGCCGATTCACCAATCTTGGTGCTTTGGTGAAATCATGTATCATTCATCTCTGTCTGGAATAGTCTTGTTTCATTATTAGGGTTTTGACGTCACATAATCGCCTCGTTTTCAGAGGTCCGAAAAATCGGGGATTTCAATAATTTTGTATAAAACGTAGGGAGCTCACAGCAAGAAACGGTTTGCGGTGGTGAGCTAGTTTGGGTGAGTTCTATCGAATTATGAAATACATTTTTTTTGTTATATAAGCCCATTGTGAATGTATCATTATTCAATACCGAAACTATGCAGAAATTAGTGTATTCGTAGAAAGAGTATACAACTCAAGTTGTGATGCAACCAAGCACTAAGGATTTCTTCCGCTTCATGTATATTATGCGCTTTTCAATGCTTCTTAGGTTTGTAATATACTATAACAATCTTTGCTAGAGGTCCATATGGGTGTACATATGCAATGAATTGTCGCACAACCAACTACAAGTGACCAAATTATCTGAAAATTCTTTCTTCCAGCCTTATAGTATATAGAGCTACCATTATTATTGGTTTTGAAGATTTATTGCACTTGTTTCCTTTAAAAACCTTTATCGAATATACGGGGTGATTCTCGAATATGCTATCAACATAAAGAGTTGAATACTTTTCCATATCTAAAATGTGCCCCTACTTGTTTTTTATTTGTGTAAATTGTAGAACATTACTTTGAGTTAGTCTTTTGAAAATAAGAATGTTGATGAGGCTGGGGTTTTTGTATGATTAGACACAACTTAGTATAGTGGAAACAAAGCAAATGAACACAAAATTTGAATGAATGTGGTAGCATTTATCCAGAATCCCTCTGAATATTTGTATTGTTATATTAGCTGAAAAAATCACACTCACTCTGAAACTGTAAAACACTGGCTGTTACCTCCATGAAAAGTATTCTTCGACAATTTGATACCTTTCTGTCCGCCTGGAATTTCTACAAGTCTAATGGAATGTGGTTTTCTTGTGAATGGAAATCTTGCAGTCTTCTGTAACGGTTGCATCTGCCGTTTGTAACACTGTCCGCTAGAAGAAATATATTTGCATGAACGTTTCTCGATTTAAAACCATTGAAATTTCATTATCTTTCATTATGTGATATTAATCACCCAATTGCTTCAACACTCAGCTGATAACAAATTTCAAGGATATCATCACTCACTATGATATCAAGATTTTGACCACTGGATTTTGACCGAATATCCTTCTGACATTGTCAAATGCCTTATAATTTTCTGTCAAATTTCTCGAGCAAATTTGTCGGTAACTGACTTTGGTTAGAGTCACTGGATGGTATTAGTTTGATAAGAGTTCGGACGATGATGGAAGTAATTACTGATGCGCTTTTGTTTCAGAAATTTTACTGGACCTCTCGAGAACAGCGAGAGCAATGTTTCCGTCGATCTTCTAAAAGATGGCGACATTGCACAATAATTATGACATCGGTCAATTTCTCAAATTGCCGCAGATTTTTCGAATTCAGATTGAAATAATCCTACTGTTACATATGTTCCGCGTACCTAAATTGCCATTTACCATTTTATTTCCACTCGTCACAGCAGCAATTGCAGCATTACCATCTAGCGGAAAAATGTAGAATCAACGTCTCGCTCGAGGTGACGTAGAGAAATCATAGTAGGCGGTCGAGTGATTTTTCTCAAGTTCTCAATACGTAAAAATGGCCGACTACGCACACCATCTACTGTCGGATGCGGATATATCTCCCTTAATACACATTTTGGGCCATTAATCAATTCATCATACTATACTTATTTTTCAATGTACCGGGTGAACAACTAAAAACGGCTGTCGGCCATATCTCAGCAACGAATAATGATACAAGTTTGAGATAGAATGAATCTAATGGTATGCATATCATTATATGAGAGAAACTAAATCTTAACAGACCAACGAAAACACCAACATGATAGCTTTTCGCCAACAGAAGATATTAACTATCGAACTCGGTCTCTAGAAGGCTAACCACTTATCTTCTTGGAATTCTTCCTGTCTACCATAAGATGAGGTTGCCAAAAGTTGTGCATTCAGAGGGTCATACCAACGGCCTTTGAAAATTTTCAATTTTTTTTTAGTTTTTCAGTTATACCGAAAAAAGTGAATTTTTGAAAAGTCTATTTCAGTTTTTTTTTACGTTATTATTAGAGATAAAGAATAACCGAAAAAATTTTTCCATTGCAACTTTTCATGAGGTTTAAGGTGGTGATATTGATTTCTTTACGCGACGTTTCATATTCGTAGATCCATCATCAACTTTTATTTTCAGATACGGTCCTGATTATGTATTCACAGATTCTGAAAGCTTCTTTATTCTGAATTCAACCATGTATTATACATGATGGTTTAAATGTGTTTCGACCTAGTTTTTGCCATCATCAATGTTTTTTAGGAATTCCAAAGAGAAAATACCATCAGTTCCACTAATTTATGATCAGTATGTAATAAGTTGTACCTATACGTTCCTTTTTGGCTGATGGCTGATCTTTGATCAAATGAAAATTGTGGATATAAAATCGGGTTTTCATTTTATAAAGTATACCAATTCATTTTGAGTTACTGGTTGCTTTAATACTGAAAAGTAAAAAGAGAATATTCCACAAATTATTCAATGCAGTGTTTCAAATTGTTTCATGTTAATGGATTTTTACACGAATTACGTTGATGACGTAACTTTGACAACACGGACAGTAATTCAAAAAATTAACATTCATAACAAATATTCAAAATTATTATATATTTCCTAAACAAATAATATATCCTCTTCTTACAGTTACTTCTAAGACATTGAATGCTTCGATAACACTATTCCTTATTAGTTCTTCTTCGCTATCAAAATTATTTGAGTAAACAAATTTTTTAACGTACCTATCCTCAAAGAAAAAATCTAGCGGTGTCCAATCAGGCGATCGCTTCGGCCAAGTGACTGTAGAATGAGTTTAGTTATCAAGGTATCTCCTGTAAGAATCCATCAACATGAAACAATGTGAAGCGCTGCATTGAAAAATTCATGATTTTTCCTAGTTTTCATTATTAAATAACTATTCCATCAATATTTGACACTAAATGATCAGAAATAAGTGTATTTGATGGAAATTCTTTGGAATTTCGAAAAAACATTGAAGATGGCTGAAACTAGGTCCAAACACAATCAAACCACTTTGAGTAACACATGGTTGAATTCAGATTAAAAAAGCTATCAGAATATGCCAACAAATAATCAGGACAGTATTTAAATAAAAAGTTGATGATGGTTCTACGAATACGAAACGTCGCGTAGAGAAATGAATATGAACGTAAAATCTCATAAAAATTGCTATGGAAAAGTATCCTTAATTTTTATGCACATCTATTAATAAGGAAGAAAAAAAATAGATTTTCAAAAATTTACTTTTTGCGATATAACTAAATTTTTTTTAAAATTTTTGAATGCCGTTGGTATGACCCTTTGAATGCGCCACTTTTTTCCCATTTAACCGAATTCGTATCTCCTCCCGTTTCCGAGATCCCCATGCTGTGCAACCTTGTCTTGGTCACACTGTATAAACTCAAAATATGTTGCTTTATAAAATCAAGCACATAAGTTCCAAGATAAGAAATTGAGTGACCTATTATAGCAGCAACTTGAACAAAGACTATTGACATTTCCAAGTTTCGTGATGTATGTTGCAAACACCGTGTAAAATGATTAGTACTCACCAATATAATTTGGACCTCTCAAGAAGAGCATATGAGTCCCCATCTCCAATGAAGGCACCACAAGAGCCACAGCAGAAGCATTCTGGGTGAAACTTGTGTTCACCTGCTACCATGACAGGTCCTGTTATTATCTATAAAAAAAAGGAGATACACCCTGGATGATCAAATGTAAGCTCTTTCCTCCTCATAGCATAATAAGCAAGTCGATGAATCCATAGATAGAGTGAACCCAATTAGAAAAGTACATGATTTTTTCTAGATGCGTGCGTGATTTACTCTAGAGTTCCTAAATGTTCTTGACACTGCTGTTCTGACTTTTTTTGGATATCAGAGTACGGACACTATGACAAGCACTGACAATCAAACATAACCACAAATAAATTGATGGAAAAAGCAGGAACTGACAATACTCGGAAGTACATGACATAAATATCGAAGGTTTGACAAATTGAGAGAATTAGGAGAAAGATGCGAGTTTGTGCATTTTCTAACCGTGAGAACACGGGATAACGTAATTCTACAAAAATGGAAACAGAATATGATGCGACCGGCATGGAATATAGGTTCAGGTCACAAAATTTGCCAGGTATTCAAATTCCTTAGCTTAGTAGGGTATATAACATTTTTCAACGCATTTTTATCAGGTACATTTCAGTGCGGAAGATTTGATGTTGAAGAATGGTATCGTATTGAGAGAAAGAGCCGAACCCACAATTTATAAACTGAGCGAGTATAGAAAAAATTCCAATTTAGAACCAACAAGAAACGAAAAACTTGCAGTTAATGAAATTTATTTCGAACATATTTTGGAAGAAAAAGGCATGAGAATCGAATTTTCAGAGCAAGAATATTGAAAAATCCAAGGTTTACGAGTGGAAGAGAGTGAGGAATTCAGGAAACAAATAGAATAAAAAAATAGATACTTGGAAAATAAGTCTGAATGAGAATGTACATGCGTAGTTGAGAAGTGCTAAACGACTACATAGCTCCTAGTGGATTTTGAACCACTTCTTGGGTACTAAGATACGAGCAAGATATTATCAGAGCACAGAACAAGAACGCTTAATGAGTGCACCATTCATGTTAGGTATTGAAAATGATCTTCCGATGGCCGGGTTCAAACCAACAATCCCCTTTCGTAATGTGAACGGCGATCTATAGTGAGTCGAGCGCTGAAGTCCATTTATACCTACTTCGGAATGTCTTGGAGAATCTTTATTATTTATCCTAACTGAAATCGGCTGTTTTTGTTCATTTATTAATCAGTTTTTACCCCATTCTGAACTTTTGTGATGAAAAAATATCCAACTGAACGTATATTTATACCTACATATAAGAGACTTATTCCATGGGAATAGTATATGTATTTTGTTGGTATATATGTACATACCAACTTGAAATCGACCTCCATTGAGGTCCTTCAGCCTTATCATTCAATATTTAGAGAAGAAATAATTTTTTAATCAATTTATCGTATCCTTTTACCCACTCGAGGAGATGCTATGCACTCTCATACAAAATAAAGATAGAGAAAAATATATGGTTGTACTCGTCCCAGGACTTGTGGAGGAAGGAAGATGCGAGGATCCTTTATCTAAGCGGAAAACATATTCTTGTCCTTGTCTGGCAAAACAGATGATTTGATTCAAAATCGTTTGTGGTTATGTTTGATTGTCACTGCTTGTCTAGTGTCCGTACTCTGATATGCAAAAAAAGGTCGAAACAGCAGTGTCAAGTACATTTAGGAACTCTAATTTACTCTATACCCGCACGCAATTTAGTTTGGGAAGTGTAATTTTCCCGCAACAGTGCGAGAATTTTTTTCCCACACTAGTTCGGCAGGAACAATGATATGATATTATCGCAAAATATAAGTCGTTGGTGATGGGATATGGAAGTTTAAGCTTGTGTGTTGCAGTATCAAGTATGTTGATTGCATCCATCAAATTGCACTATTCATTGTGAAAATGGAGAAATACTGCATGATAAAAATTGATTTTCATAAAAATCCCCCTATAGACTTAGATTGATCTGATGTGGGAAACAATTATTGTTGTCATGCCAATCAGTTTGTAATGGGCGTGTACACCTTAGTAGAACTTTTAACTCAAACCATGTTTATAATGATCCTTTTATACATAAATAATGATTGACGACATAATTCGATCGAAAAATTAACTGGAATGTTTCATTTTTGGACATAAATAATAGTACTTTCTGAAAACGGACCCTCTTATGACGTAGAAATCTCATCTCGCCATAGTTAAAAGAAAATACCAAACGCCCGACGGAGACTGAGGCAACTGATATATTAGTTCTTTCAACTGTGATCTCGCGCTAATTCACTCTGTCAGAAATCATGTATCATTCGTCTCTGTCTGGAATAGTCTTGTTTCCGTATTAGGGTTTTGACGTCACATCATCGCCTCGTTTTTAGAGGTCGAAAAATCGGGGATTTCAATAATTTTTTATAAAACGTAGGGAGCTCACAGCAAGAAATGGTTTGCGGTGGTGAGCTAGTTTGGGTGAGTTCTATCGATTTATGAAATACATTTTTTTTGTGATATAAGCCCATTGTCGGAGTGACCGACACAGCGTTACTGTCATTTTCGATTCAGTAGAATTGCCACAATGGATCATACATGTGATCAAAAACTGCCAGCTACATATGCGATACAGATGCGTTATTGCCAACGAAGGAAGGTATGAGAAGCAATACAGGCGATTCATTATATGGTCCAACAATAAAAAATGAAAACACCAAATGAAGAAGACTTTGGGTTTCTTCATCTGAGAAGTATTTCAGGCTGAAACCTAGAGGCCAAACACCTTATGGGCATGCTGGCTTCCGCAATGAATCTACATAATGCGTCAAACTGGTACATTCACAATAGGTATTACTAATAATTAGTAGATAGAGAATATATTACACTTGTTAAATCTCTGGTAGTAGTCCATGCTCAAATTGGAGGTGATGAGATAATTAAGAGAACAAACTCAAAGTCTCGCTCCAAGTAAATTTTAATCAAATCATATGTGCTACATGTTTCGACTCCTAGGAGTCATCATCAGGCTAAAATACAAAACTTATGAATAAAAGAAGTTCCATCACTATTGGAAAATGGGTGACATACCTTGCTAGGTAGGAGGAGAAAGGAAACTATAAAATTGATGACATAGTTCGTAAGGGTTTTAGGTCCCAAATAATTTTAAAAAACATTTTTAAATTTTGGTCATACTTGCGCCATTTGCTGTACACTATGTTTATCTGATCCAAAAAGAAGCATCTTAAGAAAAATGGTTATCTGGGGGTTCAAAAAACCCTTACGAACTATGTCATCAATTTTATAGTTTCCTTTCTCCTCCTACCTAGCAAGGTATGTCACCCATTTTCCAATAGTGATGGAACTTCTTTTATTTATAAGTGTTGTATTTTAGCCTGATGATGACTCCTAGGAGTCGAAACATGTAGCACATATGATTTGATTAAAATTTACTTGGAGCGAGACTTTGAGTTTGTTCTCTTACTTATTACACTTGTTAGTTGGTCCTATTTGCATGAATAATTAATTGAACAGATGAATTAATTTATCACGTTTGTAAAAAATATATTGTTCCTAACTAAAGGGGAAAGTGTCTTTCCCACACTCGACTGCTTGCCCGAACTCCGCTTCGCCTCGGAAAGTATCACTTTCCGCACTTGTTAGGAAAGTTACTAGCACCTCATCGTGCGCAGGGCAGTGGAATGCGTTCAGACAGTCCAATTTTAAATTTTAAGGCGAGGTCGGTAGTTGACAGGAGCGTTCTTTAACCTGCTAGATCTACCTGAATTTATGCGTGCGCCAGTTAAAAACAGTCATTCCCGCTAAAATGAGTACCTTTCATAATATACAGGATGCCCCTTCATTAGCCTGCCACACGTCACCAGCAGCTTCTTCGACAAAAAATAGGAGGAAAAGTTCCAATAAACATGAGTCGAACAATTACTCCTAAGGGAGCTACAGCCTCCTTAAAGGGAGCTCCTGAACATTATATTTCCTGAATATTTCCGAAACACCATGAGATAAAATTATTCAATTTCTGTACAAGAACTAAACTTTCTATTCCCAATGCAGTGAAAATAAAATCATTCCAAAATTTCATTCTGGAGTGTATAATACAGGGTGAAACTGCATTAAATATTACTCTAACATTTTTATATGCATATTTTTCGGATTATGAAAATCTACACCTCTTTACAGAAAAAAAGTGCTGTGTTCCGTATCAATCAGATGTATTATGTTCTAGTAAAAATTGATTTAAAAATATTATCAAATCTTACACCATATGCATACAATTGCAATGAATCGTAGTGGCTATGAGAAAAATGTGGAAAAAATTGAGCAGGTGTAAAATCTCAAAAAAATGGAACTGTATAGAAAATCTGTGGTTCGAAATTAAGACTGTTTTTCCCAATATGGTGGCAACTGATACACAAATAATTGAAAATCGAACAGTTAGGACCGCAATGTGGCTACAAGAAAGCGAGCGGCCGGCGTACCTCAGTGCTTCGATGCTTCAATATCGATTCACGTCGAGGTAACGATCGTGGGTTCGAGTCCCACGAACGCAGACTTTTTCTGATGGCCTAAGAAAGTGTTTGGGATCACACGTTAAAAGGTAAGGCCCCCGTCATTCCTTGCTCGCACAAGACTTTCGAAGACTTCTGAGGGTTGCTCGTAAGGGGGCAACCGAATGACGGATAGAACAATTTTAGAACAATTTTTTTTAGAAACATAAACTTACCCCTGGAATCGCCCTGGACACTATGGAAATTTTCTTGAACTAGCCACAATAATATATTGAACTGTTCATCAATAATAAATTATTGATAGGTGCGATAATCAAACGGTAGGTTGATTATTAACAAAGCGTTCTTGGTTCGCCAAAAAAAGAAATGGAATGAAAAGCGCGGTTTGATCACACTATTTTTCAATAGAACCGAACCGGTCGAGAACATCGTGAGTTTCTGCTCAATTGCTTCTATATACGCGTTTCTTCTCGGGCGAGGTCGAGTCTCAGATGTTTTTGTTATCTGCTAAAGACCGAAAAAAGCCACATGGGCGATCTCGTCGAAAACATTGCAATGTTACAGGGTGATTCTAGAGTGAACAGTAGGTTGTTTTCATCGTCTTCCTATGTTACCCGCCTTTGTGAAATTGTTTGGTGAAAAGAAAGTATTTGATTTTTTTGATAGCCACAATGATTTGAAAATTGTCGACGTCAGATGTAACAATATTTTCAAATGGATTTCAGTTGAAAATTATATATCTGATCGATACGAAACAAGAGCACCTCTCTTTTTTCTGAAGAGGTGTAGATTTTCATAATACGAGATTACATTGTCGAAAAATGTGCATACTAAAACGTTTGAGTAATGTTTAATGCAGTCTCACCCTGTATTATACACTCCTGAATGAAATTTTGGAATTATTTTATTTTCACTGCATTGGGCATAAAGAATTTAGATCTTCTACCAAATCGCATAATTTCATCACATGGCGTTTCGGAAATATTCAGGAAATATCATCTTCAGGAACCACCTTTAAGAGATCCGTGGCTCCCTCAGGGAGACATTTTTCGACTCGTGTTCATTGGAACTTTTCTTCCTATTTTTGATCGTAGAAGCCGCTGGTAAAGTTTGGTCCAGATTTCGGTATGAAGATCACACTCACAAGCTTGCAGCTACCTTGTGGTTAAGCTAGTCTTGTAGTTTACATTATTATGGCACAAAGTATTCCCCGCCCTGTTGAGGAGGAATTATTTCCTGTTATATTTACCTGACTACATTGCTGACAAGCTTCCCCATATTTGGTCCAATAATCATCTTTACAAAACAGTAATCCATCCTTCTCAAAATACCAGTTTGATAAAGCTGCATCACATGCAGAGCATCTGAAGAATGAAAACAAAACAACAATTATAGGGGGGTGTGAAATGAACTAAGATATCAAATATAACATTGATCACAGGTGCAATATTGACTGACATTATCAAACCGAAAACCGTAACTGTTTATAATAGGTATACATAAACAAATATTAATAACAAATAATAAGAAAATTTCAATATTTGCTGATGACCTAAAAATATTTAGTGTTGTTCAAAAGTTCACTGTATCGTACTGCAGAATAGTCTGGATAGTTTCTCACTTGACTGTCGGATGAACAAAATGTGTATCAATCCTCAGAAATGTAAAGTTATCAATTTTCATCGAACAGTTCAAACAGTGACCTAAAAGTACTTTCTTGTCAATGAATAAACACAAAAAGCTCAAAGCCATTTCCACACAATGTTCATGAAATAAACAACAATGGTAGATTTCGGAAGAAAAACAACAACTTTCCTGGCTAATTCCACGCAGAACATTGAATTACATCCTCCCGAAATCTATGCATCGACAATACAAAAAGATCAAGGTCATTTCCACACAATGTTCATAAAATGAACAACAGTGGTAGATTTCGTTTATACGAGTCGATGCATAGATTTCGGGAGGATGTAATTCAATGTTCTGCGTGGCATTAGCCAGGAAAGTAGTTGTTTTTCTCCCGAAATCTACCATGTTTTTCAATTTATGAACATTGTGTGGAAATGACTTTGAACTTTTTGTATTTATTTAACATTTCATTCCACTTTGAGCAGTTGTAATTACGCCAGTAGGGCAACCAGCCACTCAATCCGTATGGGAATTTTGGTTTTGGAGTGTTCCTTTACTTCTTTCCTACTCAGATGGCGTTACTCTCATATCGTCTATGGAGGACGCCTCAGAGGGAATATAATGCCAACTTGATTTTTGTTTGGCTAGGCTACGCTTAGTTGGCGGTCTTAGGACTGCTGGCTGGAGACTGCCCTGAACTGATGAGAATCAAAGAGCTCGAAACCGGTCTGTAGGTGTCTAGCGTGGCCTGACTACATCGAAATCATTAGGCATTCAGGAAAGAATCACTTGTATCAGTATTCGTTTATACGAGTCGATGCATAGATATCGGGAGGATGAAATTCAATGTTCTGCGTGGCATTAGCTAGGAAAGTAGTTGTTTTCCTCCCGAAATCTACCATTGTTGTTCATTTTATGAACATTGTGTGGAAATGATTTCGAGCTTTTTGTATTTATTTAACATTTCATTCCACTTTGAGCATTGTGGATATTTCGTAGTTTTCTTGTCAATGCTGGAATTGAAAAAGTTACTTGCGCTTAGGCAGCTTGGTTTCATAAAAAGACATTCTCAATTTTTTTTCACATAAATACATTGAAGATTTTATTTTCCTCATAAGTTAGGTCTCATCTTGAAGATGCATTAGTGATTCGGTTCCCTCATGGTATACTCTTGTTCATATCCAGATACTTGAAAGAGAAGAATTCTTAAGTGAATATGTAATAATATCATTTTATTGTTTAGTTAGTTTTCAGAAACCAGCATGTCAGTGCTGCTTTGGAAAGCCTTTTTTGGATAGTGCTGTTATTTCAAATAATTTAAAACTGTGACTGTAACCATTGCTGCATTATTCGAATAAAGTTCTTTAAAAAAAAAGTATGAGTATGCCATACTCCTATTTGAATATGCTCATTTCAATGGATATGATCTGGGATATAATCGAACGTAGAGAAAATATTGACATTTGATTTACAAAATGTTGAATACTTTGATCGGCTCCTGAACTCTTAGAGCAAGAGAAATTATACGTTCCATGACGACCTTTGCTGCGTGGAAATAGCAGCTTTGCCTTGGAAGCACATATGATACAAACGTAAAAGGATGATAAAGATTATTGAGACAGGCAAATCTACAAAATAAAACAATCGATTTCTTCAGTGTGTTATTATGGAAATTGAGCCATTACATAGCCTGTTGTTTGTGTTAATTTGTAGAAAACTGTTTTAACTTTTTAGTTTTATTTTTCGACCAGTGTTGTTCTTTTTTAATATGTTTTATACAGGATGTTTCGTATTATGTGGGTTGCACTTCAAGAGGTGATAGGGCATCTCAAGAAAATAAAAAAGTTCCCATAAACAAAAATCGTAGAATGCTTGCAAATTGCATCCTCTTTCATATTTTCGAATAAAATTTCGAAAAGTTTCACCGCCACCCATGTGAATGAACGAAGATGTTTTTCACGCTCTGTTACCTGCTAATAACTTTCCTTTGAGAATCTCATTGATCTATTAATATTGAACTCCTGGTTGGGTATAGTTTTCTCCACCATGCTAATTGCATTGTGAATGTGATATTACAAGTTATTTTCATTCGATTTGAATTTTCAGTGTAAATTTATCTACTAAAAGACTTTGGTGACCAAAATTCACCAATCCACAAGTGTGTTAGAGCAAGTTTTTTATTTGTATTTGAAGAACGATAATAAATTTGACGCGTTGACATTTCCAATGGAAAATTTATCGCGCCTAAAAAATTTTGAATAACAATAATTTTGACGCGTTGAAATTTCCAATCGAAAATTTATCGCGCCTAAAAAATATGTAGAGAATTTTCTCATTTTTGCATTAATTTTAATGTTTTGTACAGAACGGTAAGGTAATGGTGGATCTCATAGAGTATATATTATATTTTTATATCTTTGGATAATTTTGACTTTTGCGTATTTCAAAAGGTTACTCAATCAATTACACTTTGCAGGTACCCACTCGCCTTGTCAAAATCCACAGGTCTACGGCCGGGATCACCAGAAAGCTAAGGTGCATAATTAAATGTACACTATACAGCTATTATAATACTATAGGTACTGCCGCACAAGCAAGCGGGAAGCAGAAACAGAAAGAACAACCGCGTGTGCGCTATCGTAGGTACTCACAGTCACAGGTAGGTAACCTGCAAAACCCACCTGTCCTCTCAGTGTACTATGGGTTGCCTAAACACCTTAGGAAGATATCGCCACAATAGATAAGAAATATTTTCTTTCATATTCTGTCTGCTAGACCACAAATACCAAACATGCTTGGAAACAGCTCATTTTTATTACTCTAAACATGTAGCAAACTACGGGGTTTTACATTTAAACCAATTGCCGCTAGACAATAAGTATTTTTGATAATATTGTTAATTTACCTAATAAAGAATGTTACGCGTTACTTTATGAGCACACACAAAACTATTGGTATTTTTGTCCACCCTGTACCAATTGGTATCAACATGTGTTACATTTTTGGAAACAGCTCAGCTAGAGTAATCCGAAAATTGAGACAAAATGGGGGTGTTCCATCAAGAAAAAAATGACGGTGACGTCATTACTCGAACGTAATTTACCCTGTATATTAGATTATTATTTTAGAATACGGTAAATTAACATAAAAAATCGACGTGTTTCAGGATTATTTCTTAAAATGACCTGTTGAGCTAAAAATGAATACTTTACGGACACACTGTATAATGTTTTCTATCTTCTAATGAGAACAAACGTAAATCCCTCTAATGTTCTAGGTAGGTACATTATGCGTAGGTACCTAGGAACTATATGGTAATTATGATATGAGCTGTTATCATGTCTTTATATTAATTGTTGTTAATTTACATTTCCGCACTACTAATATGCCGGTTTTACACATGACATGACTCCCATTATTTCTAAAATAAAAAATATTCACTGGTTCTGTAGACATTTCAACATAAGTACTGAAATTTGATTGGGGACCATGAATCACGAATACTACCTGACTTACCTGAAACAGTCCATATGCCATTCTTGACCCAGTGCAGAAATGAATTCATCTTCATCTATTACATTTAAACATCCGGAACAAACATTTTCTAATGGAGTTACTTCAGCTTCTGTAATCAAAATTAGTCATTAGCTTTAGTCCCGGAATGTCCCTAAGAAGGAAGATGAACCAAAAACCTTTGAAAATTTGTTTCTTTTCACAATCATCAGCCGAACACCTCAACTATTTTTTAATTTGCACCCCCTAATAATTTATTTCATCAAAGTTTAATCTCCAAATTATTTTGAACATAATGGTGTATCACACCTCTCATTTCAACCACGTTTTTCTCGCAGAAAAATCATTCACTACTGGTCGCCATTGTGAAATGTGAAGTGAATAATCATGCCATGCGTATTGTAGTGTATCCCAATTGATAATAAGTAAACTGGAATCCTGGACTACTGCTGCCTACAGGGTGCGCCACCTATTATGCTCCTTCAGTTTCCTTCTTTTTTGTACCTGTCTCTTAAAAACAATTTTTCTTTTCCAGACTTCCTGACCTGAGATCATCTGGAAGAACATTATACAACCCGTGTAAAGGGGATATAAAATATATTTTCTTTTACGAGTGTGTTAATCATGAAACTCTTTATTTGTAATGAAGTCAACTTCAGTCTTCCACACATAAACTAGTAATTCAAGAATATATAGGGTGAGTCAAAAATGTGTACGGAGCTTTCTGGGGATGATAGTACATTGAAAAATAAGTGTAGTTTGATATATAAACTTATAGCCCAAAATGCATGTTAAGGGAGATACATCCTTCCAAAGTTGATAATATTAAAATAATTTCTCCGCATAACTTCTAAGCGATGAAAGCCACCCGATTGAAATGTTGTGAATGAATGTATGTTGTCAAAATACATTTTTTCGTTACACTTCCACATTTCTAATATTGTTATACAGGGTGTTTTCAGAGGATGAGTCATGATTTTTTGAAGACAACTTTTTTCCCTGTATTATTTTCGGTAAAACAACAGGAGCATTTGATAAAGCGAAGAAAATTACATAAAAAAGGTACTCTTATTCAAATTCGAAATATTGAACCGTTCTCGAGATATTTGAGTTTTTGTAGTAACATGATATCAGCAGATCAATTCTTCACGAGAATCATCGGTAACGATATTATACGATATTATAGCACGCCATGATGAATAATTTTATTGAAAAGTAATATTCTCAGATATATTTATGAACACAAAAAAAATGGATATTGTATATACAGGGTGTTTTATGAGAAGACTCACATAGCCCCGAGACGAGTTGATGTATACAGGGTGTTCCAA
The DNA here is from genome assembly GCA_918026855.4 of Phaedon cochleariae. Taxonomy (NCBI): domain Eukaryota; kingdom Metazoa; phylum Arthropoda; class Insecta; order Coleoptera; family Chrysomelidae; genus Phaedon; species Phaedon cochleariae. The sequence goes on along the minus strand of OU896710.1, from coordinate 14,962,809 downwards.
AATTAGCCTGCCAAACTTCACCATCGGTTTCTAGGATAAAAAATAGGAAGGAAAGTTTCAATGAACATGGGACGAGAAGTGTCTCCTAAAGGAGCTACGGCCCCCTGAAAGGGGGCTCCTGAAGATGATATTTCTTGAATATTTCCGAAACCCCATGTGATATAAAGATGCAATTTGGTACAAGAACTATACTTTCCACGCCCAATGCAGTGAAAATTACATTTAATATTGGTCAACATTTTTTGTATGAATATTTTTCGAAAATGTAATCTTGGATTATGGAAATCCACATTATTTCACAAAAAAAAGGTGCTCTTGTTCCGCATCGATCAGTTGTATCATTTTCGAGTGAAACCGATTTAAAAATATTAATACACTCAAATCTTATGGATAACGTGTCCAATTTTCGAATCATAGTAGCCATAAAAAAATCAACTACATTCTTTTCACCAAATAATCTCATGAAAGCGTGAAAGATAGGAAAATGATGTTAAAAAAACTACTTCAATTTATGTGCATTTTTTTTTTCATTTTCACTACGACTCATTGCAATGTTATGCATAATATCTGAGATGTAACAATATTTTTGAATTGCTTTTACTCGATAATGATACATCTGATCGATGCGGAACAAGAGCACCTTTTTTTTGTGAAATGATATGAATTTTCATAATCCGAGATTAAATTGTCGAAAAATATGCATAAAAAAATTTTTGAGCAATATTTAATGTAGTCCACCCTGTATTATACACTCCTGAGTGAAATTTTGAAATGATTTCAGTTTCACTGCATTGGGCATGGAAAGTTCAGTTCTTGTAGCAAATTGCATCTTTTTATCACATGGAGTTTCGGAAATACTCAAGAAATATCATCTTCAGGAGCCCCCTTTCAGGGGGCCATAGCTCCCTTAGGAGACATTTCTCGTCTCATATTCATTGAAACTTTCCTTTCTATTTTTGATCGTAGAAGCCGCTGGTGAAGTTTGGCAGGCTAATTTTGGGACACCCTACATGAAAACATTTTTTGACCTTCCATAACGAAGATACAGGGTATTATGTGAAATTGCTATATAACTTTGATGGCCGATATTACAGAAATGATTCGTCGTAATCTGCTGAAATTTGGCAGCGACGTATCTTTACTGAAACTATTCAAAATAACATATTATGAAAAAGAATATCCAGGTCCGGACTTGGGAAAATTTTATGTTTCATTGTTTTGTCAAAAAAGTTCACTTTGTGACCACTTTTCTCGAAAAATTTCATCAGATTCAGAAAGATCAGACAAAAGTCTATGAAAACTGCTCTTCAATTTACACGGCACACTTTGATCAGTTCAATAAAAAAATATGGAACGCAATGCTACGAGAAATGCCGAAGCTGTCAAATTGCATGGTGTTAACATAGTGTATTGTAGATTAGAGTTTATTTTTTTTAAGGAAGTTTTTGATTTATTTATTGAATTATGTTATTTTCTTCATTTCAGATGGTAGCAGATTACATAATTTAGTATGAAAGAGACTCAATGATTCAAAATTGAGGCAAATCGGATATTAGGCAACCCCCGCAATATCATTCTATTATTCTAAATAAATTCTGAAAGGGGACATAGGTTGAATAATATGTATCACGTAAATAAATACATTCAAAGTTAGTAAGTATGCATAATATTTATATAAAATGAACAATTTCACTGTAAATGAAAAGAATAACTGCTTATGAATTGAAATACATAAATACACTTAAATTATCACTTGATATTTATTGACATATTTATGTATCCATGTCAACTCACGGAAACATTAATTATCCATATCAATATAATATTATATACAGGGCCCTCACAGGGCCACCATCCATAGCTTCTGATCTGGGGTGATGAAAAATAGGTTGATTTAGATAGGGGGCAGTAAAATACCAGTATAAATTGAATTCTATGTTGATCCCCTTCACCACCAGAAACCCCTACTTTGGAATCATCTGCCAATGGAAGTATTCCCAAGAACTTAACCCTCAAAAGTTCAAAATAAATTCCAACTCCTCTCCCTATCCTCCCTATAGGTATCCAGGTTGTTCCATGAACATTATAGGAATTTCATGTGCTCCAAGAGATGAAAAAACAGCTTTACTTCTATAAAACTATAAAATTCAAAGTCTAGCAATAACCAAATCAACTAGGTATTGTGTCTATACCTACATATATCAGAGGTACATGTCCATTATAGTATCAAGAGGGAAATTGAAAAAGGTTAGTTACAGCCGAAAATTGTGTAAATTTTCATTAAAGATAGGTATAATTAGATAATTTTTTGTTGGGTTACATGAAAACAATGGTAACTAAAATTCCGCCAGAAAAAATTGATGCACTCAAACTAAGAACTTCAAAATGTAGACAAATCATTGGGAAAAAGTTTCAAAAAGTTCCTCAAGAATTCTATAATAGGCTGTTTCTATTGAGTACAGAATATTGGAGCATATATTTTGAATAATTGCTTCAAATACCAGTAATACCACAGAAGAAAATACTTAAGAAAATATGAGCACCTCCATTCTATTTATCATTATTTTCAATGTTGTGTATTCATCCACAGGCTTTCATCATTTTGTTTTCTACTTTTTTTAATTTGGCTATCTGCAAAAGCATGTTTCTTTAGTTATTCTATTTACAATCACATTCAAAACCTTGCCGCGGATAGAAAATAGGAAATCTTGTGCTGTAAGATTTTGATTCTGTTACAGAATAACATGATCAAAGATGAAACAAATCATTTTTTTCTACAAACGTCAAAAAACGACAAGGTTTGCGCATTGATAACAAATTGTGAAGTGACACTTTTTTCAGTTTCCTACATTACCATGATACCTTGCACAAAACAATGTATGAAGTAAAACAGTGCTGGAAGTAGGTACTTTGGCTATATTCCGAATTCAACTGACAGTACTGAATCTGCTGACTTTTCATTCCGAAATCAATAAGATTGACTGAAAGTGACAGATACTCCTGAGCAGATATACTATTCATTCCATATATTTCGACTGAACATTCTGCTGAAATTGCTGACTATCAAAAGGTAGTGTGGCTTCAGTGAACTGTCATTATTTTTGAGGGGAAAGGAATGACACATTCCTTCCCGTTGTTTTTCAAACATCAAGTCTTGGCTCATCAATAATACATTAATAATATCATTTTGATATCAGAAAATGCCTGTTATTTATTTAGCTCAAGCAGGAGCATCTGCCAGATCAATGACAACTGACAAATTTCACCAGCTGATCAACTGCTGCTGATTATTGATGAAAACGTGTTCCGAATTACAGCACTGTATTTTTGATTTTATATTTCGGAACACAGCTTTTCAGCAGAGTCATTGGATCTACTGACAGCGAGGGGTAGACAACTCCAGCGAAATGTGCACACCATAGTCAATACTCAATTAATCAACTGTACTCAACCTTCAATCAAATGTAATCGAATACTCAAAATTGAATGTACACCATCTCAAATGTAATCAACAAGTCTCAAATGCAGTCCGTTTCAAATGTAATCAAATTGTCTCAAAAGGAATCGAATCGTCTCAAATGTAATAAAATCGTCTCAGATGTAATCAAATAGACTCAATTGTAATGAAAAATACTCGAGAGTCTCAAGAAGTCTGGAAATTACTCAAATTTAATCAACAGGTACTCACTTATCCAGTGTACACCAGTCTCAACGAGTTGTCTACCCCTCGACTGACAGTACTGACCAGTTGAATATGTAAAATATATGAGATATTTATATTTCAATTTTATGGTCCTCAATCCAGCAAACATCCATGAAATCATTGTTTTCTGAATGTTCAACAATAAATTTGTTTTATCTCTTGGATGGCACGAAAGGAAATTCCTATTGTGCGTACCTAGGGAAGATAGGGGGAGGACTTTTGAGCCAGTTCAAAACTATTTTTTATATCATGCTAAGCATATTTTTACTTTAGAACTATGTTTTTTGACTTTTGTAGAAAGAATATTATGTTCTTTGCAACTCTAGTGCAAAATTCTCTGGTCATCTGGACTGTTTTTTTAACTGGACTACGCCTTGTTGAAAAAAACAGATCCCTATCACCAAAGTAGCATTTTATGCTCTAGATACAAAAATAACTATTTCCTTTTTAGTGCTTTTGTTCTCCTTTTTAGTGCATTTTTATGTTTTTTTATGTATAATATCAATCTTGATATTTATTTGAACTACTACTATGATGATAAGGCTGATATTTTTGCATGTTTTTTTTCAGGTGGGAAAGTGTATTTCTGTTTGACAATCTAAGGATGCAGTTTAGCATAGTTCAATAGAGAAAAAAAATATGATTAGAATTTTAAGCAGAATACTTTTGTTGTAACAAGATCAGTAAGTACCTAAGTATATTGAAAAAAGGTAAAAATTGATGATTTCATGATTTGATTGCTAGTTAACCACATTATATCAGATTGAACAAATCCAGCTTGTATGAAAACACCTTCAATATTATAGAAGATTCCAAAGATATAATATAACAAGAGATAGCTTGTAAATAACAATAAAATATATCATGATTATGAAAATCATCGCCCACACATAATAGGAAAATTACAATTCTATTATGTATTGAATGAGCATTGAGCACTACTTGATAGTCCATCCATGGAAACATTCATGCAACAATTTCAAATGATTTTTCAAAGAAAAAAGCAGATCCTCCGATTACCATTATTTGATTTTTCTTCCATCTGCATGATTTTGTTGTCGATTATTTCACTCTCATTTCGCATTTCACTATTCAATCACTTCATCAACAATAACAAAAGATAACAATAATCAAATTATGAAATCGTCAACACTGCCAGTGTCACTACTGTCAGTGTCAGTCAGTAGTGTCAATACAAATGTCTCTCGCCAGTCATACAAATAGTAGCATTAGCATGCTGCTGTGCTGCAGAGGATAGGAAGAGAATTATCATTATTCCAGATTTTTTGAGATTTTCTCTCCTTGTTTCTATAAAATAAAAATATGAATATTATTTCAATATACGGGTAGTTAGGACAAATCAGATGATTTGCCCCAAAATAATAATAATGAATGTACCACCTCCTCGATTAACCTACAGACAGTATTTAAAGGGCGCCGTACATTATGCTATTTCTCGACAAGTTTGAGGCAATGCAATTTTCTCAATTTATTGCAAGTCGCCGTACATTGAGATATTTCTGTCATATTTTCTTGGTCATATTCACTATTTTTAAGGGCGCCGTACATTATGCTATTTACCAGCAAGTTCCATGCAATGCAATTTTTAATCGAACAATGCGCATGCGTCTATGATATTTCACGGCAAGTTTCATGCAAGTTTCGTAATAGAACCAGTCCTATTTTTCCTGCGATTTCAAGGCAAGTTTAGTAAAATTTTGATTAATATTCATCGTAGCATCTTGATAAATTACAAATTTTCTCCATAACGTGGCCTGAAACACCAAATGAGCTCAAAAAGTACATTGAAGGCTCAAAAACCTGAAAATAGTGAATATAAACAAGAAAATATGACAGAAATATCTCAATGTACGGCGACATGCAATAAATTGAGAAAATTGCGATAAAATTGCATTGCCTCAAACTTGCCGAGAAATAGCATAATGTACGGCGCCCTTTGGTTTTTTGAACCTTCTATATACTTTTTGAGGTTATTTGGTGTTTCAGGTCACGTTATGGAGAAAATTTGCATTTTATCAAGTTGCTACGATGAATATCACTAAAAATTTTACTGAACTTGCCTTGAAATTACAGAAAAAATAGTACTGGTTCTATTACGAAACTTGCATGAAACTTGCCGTGAAATATCATAGACGCATGCGCATTGTTCGATTCAAATAATTTACGGCGCCCTAAGAAAAATATCGTTTCTTCATGAAAAAGGAGACTACTTCCAACCTAATTCAGCCTAAATAAACCTTTTTCCTGAGAAGCATATTTTTGGAAAAATTACTCGAGTGAAAACCGAGGTGAAAACAGAAGGTTATAAGGTATTATGAGAAAGGAATATATCGTTTCTGTATGAAAAAGGGAACTCCTTCTAACCTAACTAGTCCAGAATGAAACTTTTTTCTGAAAAGTACATTTTACGAAAAATTACTTGTTCTCGAGAACCAATCAGAATCGACTATTTCCATATAGAAGAATAGAATAGAAATATATTTAAGCATCTTTAAAAGTGGTACAAAACATGTTGAACAAATATATGTTCATACAGGTACCTACTTTATTAGACTAGTCATGAGAAATGGTTCTATAACTATAATAAAGACTTAAAAAATAGAAAACTGTTATTGTTACATTTAGATTACATTGAACACCGAATTAAAATCCATGTATAATAGATAAAAACGTTTAACACTGAAAAAATTCTTCTACAGAATAAAATGCATGTCTTACCAAAAACCTGTGCAAGAGAGATTTGAAGTATTTAAAATCATTAAAATGTTGTTCATTACCGAACTTCTTTTCAAAATGGTTATAAAGTGAAATACCTTTATACAAATGAGAATTTTGACCAATGGTAAGTCTTGAGAATGGTTGATATACAAGTTGTTTGCTCCTCGAGTATTGTAATTATGCTGAGAACTGTTTCGAACAAATGTTCCCAGTTGGTTTTTAACATTTAAAATTGTGAGAAATATATACAATGATGGTACTGTTAAAATAGATAAATCAATAAAAATTTGTTTGCTTGATGTTCTCTGATTGACACCTTTGATACACCTGATGATTTTTTTTTGCATCATAAATATTTTGTCAATGTGACTTGAGTTCCCCCAAAAAATCAAACCATAGGATATATTCGACTGCACCAGACCATAGTAGACCAACAGTAATATATCAAGAGATACTGTGTTTTTTAGTTGCCGTATTACAAAACAGTTTCTACTCATTTTATTATTCAATATGTTGATATGGTTCTCCCAGCTCATTTTGTGATCAAGAGTGACCCCTAAGAATTTGGTTGCCGTAACCTGTTCAATGCTTTTGCCATTGATCCTTATTAAAGAGCAGAAATCATTATTGATGTTTCTTGGAATGAAAGAAATGAAATTGGTTTTTTTTATATTCACACACAAACCATTACTATTGCACCACTTATAAAATTGATTTGCAACGATATTGGCATTACGCAATGTAGTTTCAAAACTGTTTTCAGAGATCATCATGGTTGTGTCATCCGCATACATTATATTGTGTGCTTGTGTGCATGTTAAATTAATGTCATTGGCAAAAATGATGAACAGTATTGGACCCAGTATTGATCCCTGGGGAACCCCTACGTTGACAGTTTTTTCTTCTGATTTTGTATCTTCCAGCATTACTATTTGTTTGCGATCTTTAAGATACGAAATGATCCAATTTAATGGTGTTCCTCGAACACCAATATGGTACAACTTTTGAAAAAGTAGATAGTGATCTACTGTATCGAATGCTTTACTTAGATCAAAAAATAGTGTGACAGAAAATCTTTTCGAGTTCAAGGAATCATAAACATGCGAGCACAGCTCTGCAATAGCAGTGTTCGTTGATTTCTTTCGCCGAAAGCCATGTTGATGGGAGCCTAGAAGATTTTGTGATTCAATAAAGTTTGTGAGTCTGATGTTGAATGCCATATCTATAATTTTTGTAATTTGACTTTGTAAGCAGATGTTTCTATAGTTATTCATGTCGTCTCTTGACCCTTTGTGTTTATAAACGGGAATTGATTTAGAAATCTTCAAGTTATCAATGTAATCGCCAGATGAAAAGGACTTATTGATTATGTGGGCTAATGGTATACTTATAAATTCTTTTACAGAGCGAATAACTTTTCCGTTGATTCCATCAATACCAGCTGATGGTTTCTTAGTGGTTTTATTTATTATATCTTCGATCTCATACGGCGTTATTGGAGTAATAAATAGTGTGTGCTTCTTTATGGGTGACATTGTCAATCTGCTATGGTCTGGTTTGATATTCGTTGAGTTGACGAAAAAGTCACTCAGCATATTGCATAACTTATTCTTGTCAGTTATTGTCTCGCTATTAACAACTAACTGATTTATAGTGTGTTTGTTAGTCATTCCTCTTTTTTCATTGATTATTTTCCAGCTTTCTTTTGTTATGTTCGAAGAATTTTCTAGTCTGGCGTTATTAAATGTATACCTTGCTTGTTTCACTTTCCATTCATAAATATTTTTCAACTGTATGTATCGTTCTTTAATGATGTGATTGGTTGTTGTTTTTGCAATACTTCCCATTTCACAAACCATTTTATGTAATTCCTTGACTTCATTGTTATACCATTTTTTGTTTGTTTTACGTTCTCTTATTCTTTTGAAGTTAAATGCCATATCAAAGTTATACAGGAGGGTACTATAAAATTCCTCGAACATAATATTTACATTTATGTCAGACGAGCTGAATACTCCTTGCCACTGTTCCTTACTGATCAGGTTTCTAAAGGTTACTAAATTAGAATCTGACATATCCCTCACCATATGATTTCCGTTTTTTGGTAAATAATCTATAGAAAGATTGAATTTACACAATTGAAATGTATGATCTGATATGTGATTACTTTGAACATATGTATTCTGACAATGGAGGTTAGAAAATATCAAATCAATACAAGTAGAGCTTTTACATGTGATTCGTGTAGCTTCTGTAATATAATTCTTCATTCCGAATTCTTCGAATACGTTTATCAACTCTCTTTTACTCGTGGTGTCCATGAATATATTAATATTCATATCTCCACTCACTATGTAGTAATTGTCATTCGAATATATATCACACATCATTTCATACATTTTTCAAGGAACATTTTTACATCACTATCAGGGGTTCTATAAACGTTTACAATATATAGTTTGGTGGACTTGTTCAAATTTATAAATGTTATTGAACATTCAAATTCTTTCTCCCTACTTTTGTTAAAATCTATGGACTTCGCAACTGAATGATATTTTTCTTTAATGTATATACAGGTGCCACCTCGCTGATACTCTCTGCGACAAAAACTGCTAATTAGTATAAAACCTGGCAATTCAAATATACCGATTTCCTGTGATTTCAGCCAGTGCTCTGAGAAACAGCAAATATGAACATCATTTTGATCAAGTATTATTTCAAGATCACTAGCTTTGTTTGATATTCCCTGAATATTTGCATGCATGAGTATAATATTTTCAGTTGATTCACATGTATTACTAGTTAGTGAAGTTGAGTTGGTATTTCCATTGCTTCCATTCTTTCCTTTCATTTGTTTTGTTTGTTTGTTCTCCTGTATTCCAGCGATATTTTTTGTTTACTTAACTGAAATTATTCAGACTTGCTCTACCAATACAGAAGCCGAATTGACCTACACCCCGCACTTGACCAACCAACCTTGTTTTTCAGCGATACAATTTTTGAGGTTCGTAATTTCAATCATGAAATATCCATACGAGTACAACTCGTGAAGCTATTTCTCCTGGAAATATTCGACGAATGAAATACTCCAGCTTGCTGCTTTGATTTTGCTCATGACATTGATTCAAATCCTCTCGCCCACGGCTTGAAAGTGATTGTGAAAGTGTTGATCACAGGTCACAGGTGTTGATAAACAATGTCAGGTGCGGCGAGTTTTGTTTCTGCCAATGGTAAGGGCAAGATATGATAATGCGCCGTAGACCTAAATTTTCCATGGTTCAAGAGGTCGGATGCCTTGAAATTTGAAGATAGTAAGTAGCAATATTAATTTTGCATTGAGTGTGAAACAACCTCTACCAATAGTTATTTGTTTTACTAGGCAGAAAAGTAGTAGATTGACTGCCGCGGCTGATAGTCAATACAGTCAATCTACATTTGCTGCCGTGTGAAACATAGAATTTCTTCTCCAAATGATATAAAACCAATTTTGTGTGATTTTCTTATTGAAAACTCCATCATTTTCTGTTCACCCAATGTCAGTGTCAATTTTGATTACTTATTTCATTAGAATTTCTTGGAACGTTGCATAGCAACAAACTTCTTCTGCCTAGGCAGTAAAAGTACACCTTTTCTGCCTGTTTCCTGAATGCGCTTGTGCTGAAAATCTGTGTTCCGAAATATAAAATCAAAAATACAGTGCTGTAATTCGGGACACGTTCTCATGGTTTTCATCTTTTCATCAGTAGTCAGCAGTTGATCAGTTGGTGAAATTTGTCAGTCTGTAGTTTCTCGTTTATCTGATATAGATATTTAATATTTAACATATGGAAGAGCGGAAGAGCAATCGATTCTTGTAGCCTCCATGGTTTCTACGATTATTGACGATGACGATTCAGGCTCAAGTGATAAAGAATACTTGGACATTTTGTTGCATGATGCACCAGATTGAGAATTGAAAGATTTATAGAAAACGAAATGATGATGAATTTAGGAGACATTTCAGGTTTATTTAGTTATTGATTTTGCCAATGCTGCTCCTTTTTTTGTTACCTCTACTACTTCATACTCAATATTATTCTCAGCGCTCATTATTTCATAACAGGTATTTTCTGATATTGAGAAAAATATTATTAACAACGGAAATGTACGAAGCTCTGGGAGGGCCACTTCTATATATTTTTTAAAATCTCGAGTTTGTAAAGTCGAGATCTCGAGTTCTCGAGTTGTGAAAGTCGAGATCTCGAGTTGTGAAAGTCGAGATCTCGAGATCTCGAGTTTACAAAGTCGAGAACTCGAGATCTCGACTTTACAAAGTCGAGATCTCGAGTTTGCAAAGTCGAGAACTCGAGATTTAATTTGTTGTGGTGAACTTGTGATGCGAGAACGTCAAGAGATATGTCATTATGTCAACCTGACACCTGCCGCCATAATTCTCTATACCTGCCGCCAAATTCCAAAAAGAAGCCATCTAAACTCGGATCTGTTGACTTTCCTGCTGTGTGTAGTGTGGGTGGATTGAAGAATGATGGCTAGATATTAGGTAATAATTAAATTGCATTGATATACCATGCAGGAATAAGATAAAAACAAATAAATAATAATAATATAATTAAAATCAATGTTGTGGCTTTGGTTCTGTGATTCTGTATAGGTCCTGCACAAGTTTGAATCAATTACATTGAGTTCATTGGTTTGAATCCTCTGTCGGCTCTGCCGTAGGAAGTAGAACTGCTAAAGTGGCTAATGGTCCATGTGAAATGTCCATGGCCCATATTATGTTTATATAAGTTTGTAATAAAAAAAATATTTTGAGGATAGGTTTGGGAACTCCACTTGAAAACGTAGATGATGAATTAGATGAAAAATCTCCAGCTTGCAAAAATTCAAAATAAGCAGAAAAAATTAATAATTGAATGAATGTTGTTTTGAAGAATCATTAAATAACACTTGAAATTTTGCTTCTCACTACCTCACTAGCAGTCACTAGTCACTACCCAAGTCAAGCTTTCATTTAAACGCTCTACAATAAAGAAGAAAATTATTTTAAGTATTTCTGTATCTCCAATAATAACGTGGAAAAAAGTGAATTTTCCAAAAAAATTGTTTTTCGATATAACTGAAAAACTGAATACGATGATTTTAAAATTTTTCGAAGGCCTGGTATGACCCTCTGAATGCCCAACTATTTTTTCCATTTAACAAAGCCACAACATTGATTTTAATTATATTATTATTATTTATTTGTTTTTATCTTATTCCTGCATGGTATATCAATGCAATTTAATTATTACCTAATATCTAGCCATCATTCTTCAATCCACCCACACTACACACAGCAGGAAAGTCAACAGATCCGAGTTTATTGGGAAGGTGACGATTCCGATACGGCACCTGGTGGGCAAATTTGAACCAGTTTAGGACGTAATTCAAGGTCATGTTTGTTATTGTGTTCAGTAAGTTTCATATTTTATGAATACCATTCAACAAATTACGTTAATTTTCTCTTCTTGCTTCTCTTGAGTACAAGACATGAACTTTATATCAATTGCCTAATCAATTCTATATTATTTTATAAATTAGTATCAACAAATCTCTGATAATACGCAAAATCAACTGTTTGGTTGCTGGTTGAACTAGTAGAATGTTTCAATGGAAAAATGTAGGACATATAATGTCCTCTAATATGAATTTCCTGCACTCAAGAAGTATTTTCTGATAAGGAAAAATCAGTTCAGTTGAATGGGAAAAATGGATAAACGTTGAGAATCCAAATGAGTTTGAAAAGTGGATGTACGCAGCTCCAACAAAAACTTCCTACCTTTCTTCACTTCATTGGTTCAATAATGATAACAATAAGGTAAATTTGTGATTCATTGATATATTTATTACTGATGAATAACTCTTATTTGCAGTGCCTGCCTATCTGAGAGAGAACATGATTGAAATTATCAACAGTTCATACCTATTTTGTTTATGGGGAAATGTCTCCAGGAATTGGAAAAATAAGTATGGTTGTTTTTCTTTCAAATATTTTCATAAGAAAAATAAAGAAGCAAATTCAATGCCTTTGACTTTTGAACTGCAATACACAAAGCTGGGCAAGAAAATAGACATCATGAACATGTGCAGGTGGGTAATTTATGGTTTTATTTGTAATGCTTGACTCATATAAAAATCTTGTTCATGACATCCTGCCTAGGCCTCCATAGATTCTTATTTTGTAGTATCATCTTTGTAGTAAAATTGCCAATGCAGATTGCATGTGATTCCAAAATGATTAAGTTAAAATACAGCTCCCAATTACATTCATATGAGCAAAAACAGTAGCATATTTTATAGATAGGTACATAATAACCCTGGTACAAGCAGGTCATTGTAGGTAGCTTACTTCATAGCTTGAATTGAATCTTTGAACATACATTGAAGTGACACAATCTATTTCTATTTGAATATTTAGATTGTGTAATAGCTAATAGATATGGTTTGTTTATAGTAGGTACTAACATTTCTTCAATTTTTCAGCAGGGGAGGAGTTGCCATCCAGGGTATCTTGCAATTGAGTGCAAATAGTTACACAAATTGAAACCAAAACCCAGATTCCTTGAAGTTGAATTCAAGTTTTTAAGGAGATATCACTGATTATTTGGGTACTTGAACATATCCATGACATTTCAAATTGTATCTTGGAAATATGTATTCATAATTTTACTGCTTGTATGTTATTATTAAAATGTTTTTATTCATAAGTAAAAGTTCTACTTTGTTTTCTGTTTTGTAATGTTTTATTGTAGGTTTTCAAAATTCATATTTCAATTCCACAACTACCTCAATCAACACCTCATTCTTTTTTGATGCAATTTTCACTTTATAATCTTTACTGATTCCTTCTAAAATAGGTACCTACCAGGTAGATACTTACTAGTTACTTTTGCTCATTGTTAATAATGTTAATTTATTTCTACATATGAAAGTCCTGGATTTCAAATTCATTTATAATTGTAAATTTTTATGAAGGTATCTTGTAAAATAATTCAGGGAAAAACAGTATACATGAGCACTAAGGGAAGGAGAATACTGGAAGATCCTTCTATTTGTAGGTACTTCTTTCTTGACTTCTTTGGAGTGGCATAAGTACAGTAAAATACATGTTATGACAATGTACTTTCATTTTCGAAAATTATTATTAATTCAGTTCCAAAATATACAAAACATAATGAACTATATACAGATTGATGATAGATATTTTCAATTAGATGAATTTAGGATTACAAAATGATATCAAATCACAAAATCTATGATAATATACTGTGTAAATACATTAACTGAAATCCTAGGTCATTTGATCAATGTTTTATGTGGTGGAATTCCAAATTATTCAATGATTTCATCAATATGGTAAAAAAAAACTAGCTTTACAAGATATTAAGTGAATTCCAAGAAGAAAACTCACTACCTCAACTCTAAGTATATTAGGAATATTCACATTATGAAAAGTGTGTTATATGGATACAATTCACACACATGGCACATAGGATCATGACAATTTGCTGTTATTGCAGTGGAGCACCATAATATATGAGGTATGGGAGTTGCACTGTAAACAATCCTCAAAGCCTGGAAGTAATATTGTTGAAGATAGCCCATTGATAGTTGTATCGACTATTAAATCCACAGCTGTGTCCACAGGAATGTCAGGATGCCTTTGGTGTTGAATTATTTCTTGGTTTAGACTCATTAGAGCTGGTTGCTGCTGATTTCTATTATATATAATTGCACATGATTCTGATGGCTATAATATTTAGCACAAAATAGTCGAATAGGTTAACACATTGTTTAGGGATGGTTTTCAATATGTTCACAGAAGGCTGTTCACTGTTGAAAAACTTCACTCCTGGTATCACCATTTGTGGTCTGTAGGATCCTTTTGCTTGAAGAGTGGAGTTATAGAGGTATGATGGTGAATATATCAGCTTCTGATGATAGTGGATATGCTTGTGATTTTTGATATCCCATAAAGCTGTCCCACAGAAATGCACTGGTTTGAAGAAAGCTCAGACTATTTGGTCCACGATTCAGTCAGTAGGTAACAGTTATTTTCCTCACATCACGATGAAACAGTATCATCCAACAAAAAATATTATGATTTCAGTAAAAAGTTCAACAATAAACACTAATAACACGATGAAATATCAAGAAGAAAATGTATGCAAATCTCAAGAAATTTTGTAAACAAACTACACACTCTTTGCCGCCATCTTGTTTTGAAACAGCGCCCCCAACGGTCGATCACCTTGCCAATAGAGAATTATGGCGGCAGGTGTCAGGTTGACATAATGACATATCTCTTGACGTTCTCGCATCACAAGTTCACCACAACAAATTAAATCTCGAGTTCTCGACTTTGCAAACTCGAGATCTCGACTTTGTAAAGTCGAGATCTCGAGTTCTCGACTTTGTAAACTCGAGATCTCGACTTTCACAACTCGAGATCTCGAGATCTCGACTTTCACAACTCGAGAACTCGAGATCTCGACTTTACAAACTCGAGATTTTAAAAAATATATAGAAGTGGCCCTCCCAGAGCTTCGTAGAAATGAATGTTACATTCCTTCTCCCTCTAAAATAATGTCAGTTCACTGAAGCCACACTACCTTCTGATACTCAGCAATTTCAGCAGAATGTTGAGTCGAAATATTTGGAATGAATAGTATTTAGTCTGGCAGTGAATTTTTTGATTTCGGAATGAAAAATCAGCAGATTCAGTACTGTCAGTTTATTTCGGAATATAGCCTCTGAAGCAAGAAGGATGTATTCTGTGATTCTGACGTTTGAGGTTTGCAACCCTGCTTCCGGCACAGTATTTTGAAATAAAATCGAAACTAGAATGTTTTTATTATTTTTTTGTTGATAGGAAATTGGACAATATTCCAGGAGACTTCTATAACGAAAATGAATAGTTGAAAAGATTACTAGATGAAAGCTGAAATGGAACAAGCAGTGGAAGATCTTGAAAGCAAGGTTCGTTGAATTTTATCATTCCATTCTGATGTGAAGCCAAAGATTTTGGAAATTTTTTATTATGGATCAGTAGGTACGTTTTTCATTCCTTAGAATGAGTATTTCCTCTTGAATTTTAGATGAAGCAGACTGATGAAAGAATGGATACCCTTGCTTTACAAGTCAGTAATATTGAAGATGATTTATTCTCAGAAAGTGGTGAACAAGTAGAGGTAAATGTTCTACTCAAATCTGTTGGTGAAGTGAGAGATAACTACCAAAACTTACGTAAAGAATTAATGGAAGTTCAGGATTTACAAAAACAACTGAGCACCTCACTACATACCCAGTTGACACTAATGCAGACACAATTCAAGATGTTGAAAGAAAAACTCCCACAGCCACCTAAAAAGCAGGATGGTCAGGCATCTGGAAATTGCAGGAATGGATCTGCTACTAGTGATAAATGAAGAAGGTATTGCTTAGGCCATTGCTACAGAACCAATTCGGCACAACACTGTCTAGGACCAGTTCAGTTTGCCTTTTAGTTCAGGCTTTGTGTATACTTTTCAGAGCATCCCCAAGGAAATCATTTTAGCCATTTCGGTGTGAACTGATTAGAGATTTTTGAGATTAGTTGCATCAAACTTCAACAAATGGAAGGACTTGAAATTTGTTCATATATACTTAACTTTTAACCCACCTGTTAGAGTTGTCAGTTCAACCTTTAAGATCCACCTTGACTACTAAAGGAAAAGTTGCCTCATGATCTCCAGAAGTCACAGCAAAATTCATAGTTTATACACAAAATGTTATCTTATCTCATTCATAGATGTATTGGGTTACAAGAAATGTTTTTGTAACTTTGTGTTTTCCATGATCTGGTGGCTCATCTTTCAATTCAATTCAATTCAATATATGCTTTATTGCCATAAATACATTCGTATTTGTTGACAAAGCTCGTACATATACATATTTAAATGAAATATAATAAACAATATGCAGTTCAAAATGTGAAGCTGTCTAAAATACATGTCAAAATATACACAAAATGACTCATTTCCTACCTGTTTATGTGAATATCTATTTCAAAATTATACCACAGATAAATGATGAATAGGTAACCTCATTGAATAATGTCTCATTTAACTCTATTAAGACAAAACATCTCTGCTGTAAGCCAACAAAACGATCCCTATATTGGACAAAACTACCAATTTTCCAGCCAATTTTATATTATATTTTTTTCATGACAAGTATAGCAAATAGTCACATTTTCTCAAAATGCTGAAAGGTCATGGCCTGGAAACTGAAAATCTATGTTTTGTAGGTTAAAGCTACAAATAATATTGACTTTAAAATGTTGATATGATTAAATTGAAAAATCTATAGTTGGTATAGTTACTGTAGGTTGAAGGAGTTTGGAGATGAGCCCTGTTGATTATCTGTAAAATAATGCAGTTCCTTGTCTCCATACATATCCCCTGAATTATATCATCATATCTTGAAGAAAAAAATTATAGAAGCAAGTCACTACACTAGGACACTTGGTATATGGTATATCTACTGAGGATATTTACTTACTATCTTGATGTTCCTTACTATCTGGAGACTGAATAGCTTGAAAAAAGCTTCTTATGAAAGCATTAAATTCATCAAGTTAGGTGAAAAAAAAAAAAGAAAAAATAGATACTTTGATCTTTGACAACAGTTACAAATCAAATCTGAAGAATAATTGAACTTCTACAATAAACTTCAATTCTGTTTTTTTGTTAATTTCATATCAAATATCAATTGAATATATTTTTAACTCAACTGCAAATAAATCAAAAACAACTTGTCAACAATTTTTCAAGAATACTCTTCCTCAAAATTCAATTAATTAGTTATTCAGTAGGTTTATGATTGCTTCAAAAGTAGCCAATGACATGTTTCTTATTACTAGAAAAGGAATGGAAAATGTAACAACTGTATTGGTTCCCCATGGATTGATTCTTTCAACTATTTTTGACTTGTACTGAACTGTACCTTCTTTTCATAATTCATAGCTTCTGTGATATTTCATATTCAGTATTTTTCATTATTGATGAATCCATGTTTCCATTTCATAAGACATTAACATAGCTGCCTGCTATGTTGATATTAGTCCTAATCAATTAATTCAAAATTATGCAGCCAAAAAAGTTGAAGTTATTGCAATAAATAAGCTCTAAAATGTTACTTCTGACTCCCTGTATCTCTCTTATCAACAATACATATTTTATTACTAAGGAATGTTGGCCAATTCTATTGAATACTTCTATGTACAATTACTTAATAACCACCCTGTATATATGTATAATTACTTGAGGACCACCTAGTATATTTATATGTAGTTCCTCTGAATTTGGTTATTCATCTGATTCAATACTTTATGATTATGTGGATCCTGAGAGCCAGACATTTGTATCTCATCTATAATTTATCAAAAACTGATATGAGCTGTGGCATATTGGCATATAACTTGCCAAGTCTTAAATAATGGCAGGTAATCTGGAAATCTCCAAGCAGATGTCACTGGTGAGGTTGGAGTTCATATCGGCTGTCAGTCTCTGTTTATTTATCTGCAGTAAAGAAATTTATTTACAAAACTTCAATCCTAATCGTCATTAAGATGTCTATGTTCCTTGAAAATGTTTTAAATAAGCATTGAATTTAGGTATATCACTATAACCTCATATTTATACAGGGTCGCTGATATGTATGGAAACAGGTGAATATCTCGGTAACCTGTTGTTGGATTTTTTTTGAATTTATGTACTGTGTGATTTCAAAACGTGGCAGATTTGAAAATATTATAGCCAATGTTGCCACTTTTTCAGTTATACCGGATTTTTTATTAACTTCCTTATTTTGAATAGAACACCCTGTAATTTATTGGATTTTCAGATTCTCCCTGAAGAGCTAATTCCATCGATCTATCACACTTGGGGTCTAGCAGGAATGAATACATAGGTATAGGGTGTTTAAAATCTAGATTTTTCAACTTAAGTATTTTTTTGTGTCGAAACTATTCATTATCGGTCAAAACCGCTCCAATGTTCCCATCTTTACTTCTGATTTACTATCTACTGACATTTAATTGAAACAAATACAGGGTGGTTCAAGATTCAGAATTCTGATCACTCTCTGTATCTGTTCCAATTAAATAGTCAGTAGATGGTAAATCAAAAGTGAAGATAGGAACATTGAAGCGGTTTTGATCGAGAATGGATAGTTTCTACACAAAAAAATCTTGAAGTTGAAAAACCTAGATTTTAAACACCCTATACCTATGTAATTATTCCCGCTCGACCCCAAGTGTGATAGATCGATGGAATCAGCTCTTCAAGGAGAATCTGGAAATCCAATAATGTACAGGGTGTTTCATTCAAAATAAGAAAGTTACTAAAAATCTGGAATAACTGAAAAAGTGGCAACAGAGGCTATAACATCTTCAAATCCGCCACGTTTTGAAATCACACTGTACATAAATTCAAAAAAATCTAACAACAGATTGCCGAGATATTCACCTGTTTCCATACATATCAGCGACCCCGTATATCAGTTTCCATGGTATTCCATATCATGTAGATGACTGATGACATGACCCTCCAAACAGACTAGTGTTGCAATACGGGAGCAATGTCTGACATACCCGCCATTGTTATGTAATTAAACGAGTTCCTACTGACATAACTACTATCTAGATCGCTATACTGGCCTGACAAGAATGATTTTCCTATAGACAAACGAGTCATGGGCGTCGTTGCCCCACTCACTCGAGTCTGGCACGTGTGGCAAACGATAATTCCTTCGGTCGGGCCGAAACATGGACTCGCTCGAAGGAGGTGTTCACGTGATACAAAGTGTATGGCAACGTCGCTGCCCATGAACACGGTTTCTCAATAGGAGAATTATTCTTGCCAGGCGTGTATGTCATATCCCACCAACACGAAAATCTCATTCATATTGCTCGTCTGAAAACGCTTCTGCGCAGGAACACCCAAACTGTTGTTATGATATCGATGGTTTATATACAGGGTGTTTCCTAACTACGGTTCCTAACTGCAGGGGGTGATTTGTTAGGCCTTTTTTAGAAGAAAAGTTTCTATGAACATATGTCTGGAGTAGCTTCGTTTCTGAGATACAGGGCGTTGAAATTAAAGAATAAAAAACGGTAATTATAAAATATCATGAATGTCCTGGAACCGATTAGGTTTAAATTTGGTACTTTTATTTGTCAAATTCTCTAAAATTCAGCATATCAAGTGTCAATTATATTTTTGGCGGAAATAATGAAAAACTCATTTCTCCAATGCAGGTGTTCATGATATGCAATACAGTGGCTTTAATTTTTTTCTCGGGAACGAAGCTGGATATGAAGGAAATACAAGAGACCAAAAAGTTGTATTTTGAGTTGCTTAATCTGAAAAAAATAAAAATTTACCAAAAAAAGTCAGTGGCGTACTTTTTTTCACGATATTGTTGGCTGTGGTGCCCACTGAGACGCCACTAGCCCCAATAATTTCTATCTAAATAGGGCTGAATAAGCGCCTTACTAGTTCAAATAAAAGTACAAAATTTCAACCGAATCGCTTCCAGGATCTTCATGATATTTTGTAATTACCATTTTTTTTCTTCAATTTCATCGCCCTGTATCTCAGAAACGAAGCAACTCCGGACATATGTTCATAGGAACTTTTCTTCCTGAAATGACCTGAAGAATCACCACCTGCAGTTAGGAACCGTAGTTAGGAAACACCCTGTATAATAATATGTAAGAGTGAGTGAAATATGGCTGGTGCTAAATGCGTATGATTCATGTTCTTCTCTCTTATGACATTATCGGGTTAGTTAGTAATTTATGTCAGTGATTGTTCCGTGAAAATATACATCATCAAGGAAACGTTAGAACTCAAAATATTAGAACTGGTCATGAAACATTGGATCATAATATTTGCTAATATAATAAGCTGAACCTTGAATAATAACAAAAAATATGTTTTTCTCCGATTGGCAGCAAATATTAATTTTGCTGACACATATCAATCAGCAAAGTACATATTACTTTTCCTGCCTAGACAGCAAAGTGAGTATTTTGCTGCCTAGGCAGCAAAGTGGTTACTTTGCTGATTGATATGTATCAGCAAAATTAATAATCCATAAATCGTTAATAATTTCCTTCATATTCTATCCGAGACTTCTCTGGCAACAAATTCAACTCTATATTTTGTGCCACCTCCCTTATTTCTGGAGGTTTAAGTACTTCCAGGTCGCTATCACTGTCCATTATATAATAATTTGAATATACCAATATTTTTTCGCACAACTGTCAGAAATTTCATGAATTGTCAAACTATAATTATTATGGACATTTCCATAGCACCCAACCATTCCTACAACTGCGATTTCTATCAAATTTTATTTTAATTGAACTCTACAGGAAAAATAAAGAGATATATATCATTATGAACAATCGGAGAAAAAATTATATGTTCAACTCGGCAGCGAGGCTAGGAATCCAGCTAAGGCAGTCAATCTACTACTTTGCTGCCTAGTTAAACAAATAACTATTTTCTACAAATACTAATCAAATAAGATTTTCAACATGGCATTTCAGTTTTGAAACAGTAGGTAATTTTCCTGAGTGTTGGGTGGTACCAAACATGAAATTATTTTTAAACTTATTATTTTAGTGTTTGTTGAAAACATATTTTATGAAACATCTGTTCATTTTGTTTGTGGTATATTACCCACACACAAGATAAAATTCCATTCAAACATGTATATTATAAATAGCTGTCATTTTTAATTCCGAACTTCTAAATGAAAACGTACAGATTACAAATTAAGTCATATACATTATAGTAGGGGAGCCCAAGCGGCGATTTTGGGATTTACTCGAGCGCGAATGAATAACATATGGGGGGTAACCTTGAACCTTGTGAAGTACTCCCATCATACCTGGGCTCTTTATATTTCAACATTTTTGCCTTGTTCTTCACGTTCCTACTTTTGCTCAACCTAAAATACCAGTACTACGCCATTATACAATGCATTTTACCGTTTCAAGGTCAGAAGTGGGCTAAAAAGTGATATGTGTATTTTTTGGTATCGTATTTGCGGATAAATATTATTATTATACTTCCACGATGTTTTTTTGTTGAAATTGGTGATAAGTACTTCCAAAAATACTACTAGTGCATTACTTAAATTGCAATTATTTCAATTCCCATACCTCATCAACCCCATTTCATAGTCGGAGTCTATGAGACTCCACCTCAGTAGTCAAAGGAAAATAATCCACTTCAGTCGTTACGGGGTCTGTATAATAATCTGACGCGCTCGAGTATTTCGAGTATTCGAGGTCACAATTTTTTTTTCATTTTCAAAAATTGGTCATGACTTTTGGTCGCGTCCAAATCGTCAGTCTTTTGAAAAGGAGCTACTTGAGGGCACCTAACTTCCCTTATCAATATCTGACGCGCTGGAATACATTTTTTTATCTATTCTCTACCCCCTTCGTACGGCCACCCCCACCGCATGCAACCAGCAAATTATTATTTTTCGGTTATGGTATATGGAACACGTGGGCCGAAGAATGGCCCTATTAATATCTGAAGCGCTCGAGTATTTCTTTGTGGCTGTTTTTTTAAATATTTTTGAAAACCTGTACACGCTTCCCCCACCATCATCATATGAACTTTTTTCTTTTCAGCATCTTGTCTTCATAATCTAATATAGGTCCCCACGACACTCGAGTAAATCCCTATTTAGCCTCTTTGCCTCCTCTACTATTATACATGTAGAATAATCTCTAGTGATGTGACAATATATGTATCTCATTTACGCAATCATCAAAAACTGGTGAACTTGATTCAATTGATATTGAAATAATTCTTGACATGATTGTGAAATGATCCTCCGTAGTGTAAAATTTATAAGGTAAAAACCTCGAAAATGATATCAAACATTTCCAACTTAGAAATTTGGCTGTGTGGAAATGACACTAAATCGGACCATATTTTGTTTTTACACAATTTTGAATCTGTAGACTGACAAAATCTTGAGTTTCAGTCAAAATGAATCAATATTTAATGAGACACCATTAAATTTTTTGTAGCCTTCAGAAAATTTGAATCAGACTTTGACAATGAAGAACTTTTCCATGCACTTTATCTTTGAGAGTGCGATAGATGACCTGATCATATCTCTATGTCACTAACACTCAGTATATGGAAGTGTTTTGGCCATATAATCTTCATAGTCGATGTATTTCATGTTGGAGCTTTGATACTAGTATGTTTCAAGTCGTTCACTTTTCTAGCTTTTCACGATTTTCAGCGAAATTATACAAGTTTTCATTTTCATATTCATATTTTCAACTAAGAAGGTCTTGAACATCATCTAGGAAACCCAACATACAGGGTGTTTTCGAAATTAATACATAAAATTTGGACCATGCGGCTCAAGGTGTACTATAGAATAACACATAAAAAATAGAGCGATCAGAATTCGAATTGGGGCAACACCCCTTTTTTCACCCAAAATTCTACTCTTCGAGAGCCAATGCATGTAAAACGTATAAAACGATGAGAATCGCGGAGAACGAAGTGACGTTGCCACAGTTCATAAAAATGGTCATCTGCATGAAAAGTAACACGGTGGATAAAAGTACATTGAAATAAGAAAAAGGGATACCGAAATCAACTATTGAAAAAACAGCTGCTCGTGATGAGAACTTTCAGATAACCGACATCAGAATAATTAATGCAAACATTTCAAAGTGTCCAAAAGTGGAGTAAAAAAACTTGAAGATCAGAAGTATTCCACATATTCATACAACACTGAACATTTCATTGTATATCAGAAGGTACTACTTCAGTAAGATATTTGAAAATTTAACTTCAAAATGTCAGTGTCTGAAATTTATCCTTACTCGAATAAAATCGAATATTTTGGAAAATTTTGTTGGATTGAAGTTCTCAAGGTATATTCATTTATTTATTTCGAAAACACCCTGTATATTCCAAGTCAAACAAATGGCCTGATATCGTTAGACCAGCTGTTATACCGGGTCTTCAACAATGATTGAAAACCACGTGACAGATTTTTATGCAACCAAGAATACATTCGTATCTCTTACATGGGTGGAAGAGACGCCACATCAAAAACGGCCACGTGTTATATCATCACTGTGATAGGACATTGCCACTTTGGTGTACATCTACTTCGACAGTAACAAGACGGCACTGAGTATTCTAGGAATCACCTTTCAGTTTATAATTTTATTCTCTTTCCCACATTTTGTAGATAGTCAAGATACATTCGTCATGAAATACAGTTGATGAATATTATAATAAACCATCAATAAAACCGTAACTTGTGGCATCATGAGTTATTTGGCGCAGTCGGTAGGATAGTTTTGTATAAAAAACTTATCGCACCAGAAGAAAATCATCAAGAAATGATCGAACTTTCATCGGTTCAACTACCTCGCTGACACTGCATAGTTGAATCTTCGGGGGAAGGTGTTATATCATCACTGTGATAGGACATTGCCACTCTGGTGTACATCTACTTCGACAGTAACAAGACGATGTTAAAAGGTGTCGTCTTCAGACGATACGGGAAACCGTGCACTGAATATTCTTGGAATCACCTTTCAGTTTATAATTTCATTCTCTTCCCCACATTTTGTAGATAGTCAAGATACATTCTTCATGTAATACAAATGATAAATATTATAATAAACCATCAACAAAACGCGTACCTTGTGGCATAAGTTATTTCACGTGACACTCAATTATTGTTGATGACCCATTACCTACTACACGCAATATCAAGTAACTGTGCTGGTATATGTACCTACCAAAGTCTACTTTTCATCTAGGACAAACATTGTGGCTATTTTTGTCTCTTCGATCCCACATAATCATACTTTTGTTAGTAATTTATTGAAATCGATTAATTTCATGAATTTCGGTATCTGCATATTTATGCCAACTGTGTAACTGTGCTAGTATATGTACCTACCAAAGTCTACTTTTCATCTAGGACAAACATTGTGGCTATTTTTGTCTCTTCGATCCCACATAATCATACTTTTGTTAGTAATTTATTGAAATCGATTAATTTCATGAATTTCGGTATCTGCATATTTATGTCTATAGACGTGAAAACCTTTATATAAACACTTGCTTTTTATTTCATTACTTTGTTAGTATTATGGCTTTTGTCCTCCTTCACAGCTCCAACATGTTTTCAGCCTTGAGCAACATATTTTTCACGCATTGTTTACAAAAATATGGTATTCTCATTGAATATAACTGATTCAAAGTTTGTATGTCCTTTGTGATCACTAGTTCAATCCCTCCGAAATGGCACTGTCGAATGAATTGTTTACTGTTACAGTAGTTTTTGGAAAGTGATGCAGACAGTTGCTTTCTTTTTTGCCCTGCTTAAGCTCCAATAATGAGGTGGGATAATAATTTGTATGACGTAGCTACTACGCATGTTTTCATTAGCGGCTTATTGGTGATAGTTGTGATCATAAACCCTTACAATTTCCACTTCCGTACTTCCGTGCATGCATATCGATCCATACTCATATCCATATTCAGCTAATATATCGCATATCTTTTTGATAGGAATACATTTTTTTATTCTGAAAGATTTATCAATCATGAGTTCATCGGGACTATCATATCAAGTGGTCAGTTTTCGATTGAAACATTTTCAACTGGTGGAGTGTTTCTGCACTCAATGTATATGTTTCCTTTTCACTCTTATATGTTATACTAGAGGTAAATATACACTCACTACGTTGGTGAAGGTGAATAAATTCTTGATATCTTTGCTTCAAGCCTTTCTGAAATTGCATACATTTTCTGGCAATGTTCTTAATATACCTCATTATACCCATAGTGGTATTGTATTTTGATTAATATCACTATCAATTGATATAAATTTTCTCAATGTATGAATATAATTATCAGCATAAACTCAATCCTTTGCATTATATCCAGACACTAAATATTAGTTTTCCAGTTTGTTCAAATAATAATAATAATCTGATAATAATAATAGTACCACTCTCACTGTTTTTTAACTCAACTTTATGAAAATATATTCAGATAGGTATTCCTAGGCGGTATAGAATGCTGATAGCATAGCTGAGGAAATTCGTATTTCTTAACGGAGTAGGCTGAATGATGAATGGTTTTCCTAATTTCGCGATGTTCCCTTACTATAACATTATAATGACCTTCAATTTGTTGAACATTTCTGACCATTAAATGGACATGGACTATAGACGAATATGTGCACACAAAAAACTCTGTCTTGAACGGACCGCATCAATATAATAGCTCTCAAATATTAACCTGGGCACCTGAAGAGATTAACCAAACATCAAAATGTAGGAAAGGAGTGAATCTCAACAAAATTTGCTGTTTTGAGAGAATTTGGCTCCAGAGTGTTTCAAAAATAATTTGGCCCCACAGAGTGTTTCAAAGATAGGGTTATACAACTAACCAAACCGATGTTTTAATACCCCAACATGCGTTTGCCTAATTATTATCAAAACTGGCGCCAGAGTATTCAACAAAATACTGTAAATGCAAGTTGACATTAGTCATTTTGTCTACAGTTTGTTAAACTGAACTAGATATAAAAAATATAAAAAAATTATGAGACCTCAAATTTTACCAGTTTTTTTTTTATGTAATTGTTTATTCTATTAACTATTTGAAAATGAGCTCAGAGATTAGAAAGAAAAAGAATGAAAAAGTCGTTGAAGGTGAATAAATTCACGATATCTTTACTTTATGTCATTCTGAAATTGCATACATTTTCTGGCAATGTTTTTAATATACCTTATACCTCTAGTGGTATTGTATTTTGAATCATATCCATAATACTATCAATTAATATCATGCATTTTATTAATGAATGAATATAATTATCAGCAAATAAGTACTCAATCCTTTGAATTATATCCAGACACTTGCATGGTAGGCACTGTAGGCTTTTAAATATTGTTGCATGTTTTCGCATCAAGACAGTTTAGAAGACTTGTTTGAATTTTTGTCGCCTTGATTTATACCAACGTCGGTTGGCAAAATAGGTTGTGTAAAATGTAGAATATAGCCTCCATGAATATATGATGTATTTATGTATACAGACACGTGATGAAGTTATTCTGACTAGAGGTAACATAATACGCTCAAGTTAATGTGATTGTTTTGAAAATACTTCGGCGGTCAATGTGTACATTAATGTCGGTTATGGTGTGAATGGTTCACTCTTTCTACTATACGAACCTATGTACGAACTAATAGGGATATTCCTGATCTTCATATGTCTCATCCCCCATCCTACACTGCGTTTATAAAGTAACCCCCCCTGCACCAATGGTAGGTACCTTGTTATAATTATCCGCATTTATCTTTCAAAATGGCCCCTGGACGCCATTTCGAAATGGAATGGGGGATCAGTCGAATGATACCTCATTTGAAACGTCTCTCTAATCCCTGTATGTTACTAGAATATCAGGAAAGAACATTCATACAAAAAAAATGGCGGAGTTGGAAATTTCATACCAGGATCCTTTCGTCTACATTAATTGGCATCTAGAGAAGTTCTTAATTTTGCTATCTTCTTCAAAATGGCCCCCCTTTCGACAATTTTCTGAATAGAGAACTTTTCTAGCTTTGGAGTATACGAGAGCACGTTAAAATAGCCATCTAGTCGCAACATTGGATGTTAATGAAGAGTTTGTGGGTTCTTAGATTGGTTTTATTGAACGAGGTGCTAAAACAGGAAAAATTGATTGACAACTTCGAACATCAAGTTATATCGGGTGATATAGATAGAAGCCTTTATTGAACCACGGAAAATTACATTTTCATTAAGGTTCTTCCTCTAAAAAGCATGTCATGTAAAAACAGGAAAAATATAAAATATACAGAGTACATGTCTTGTCGGGTACAGGGCTAGTTTTATTAATGTGAACCCCCCTTCATGTTCTTTGTTTTCTATCCATTCAAGAAAATTCAAAACTGATTTTTTTTTTTCGATATTCCATATTGGTTTCAATCATATTGAGAGAGTGTTGCAATATCTCTCCAAATATACAGGGTATACAGAAATATATTGTTTTTTATATGGAATGCGCTGTATATTTTGATAGATGAAGATCCTTCCATATATATAATTGAAATCAGGATGAATTAGGGAATTCAAATTTACCGAAATATACAGGGCATTTCATTTGAAAAATGTATTCATTTCTGTATACCCTGTATATTTGAAAAGGTATTGCATCATTGTCGAAATGAGTAAAATCTGTGCGAGAAATTGTATAAAATCAGATTTGAAATTTTTTGAATGGGTGGAAAACAAAAAAGATAGAGGGGGGTTCACATTAATAAAACTAGCCCTGTACATTGTTTACAGAGTAGTATTAAAAATAGCTTAAATATCACAGAATTTGTCACTTATCATTATTTTGTATTTTTACAAAAGTACTAATTCAATTCAAAGCATACAAATACAAAATATGCTTGCTTCCATATCAACAGTAAATTCTTCACTACTTGGAGTGAGAGGCATTTAGAGGTTAGGCAAACATAAAGGGTTGTCCTCTGGTCGGTTCTAGGTTCTAAGTTCTGAACCCGCCATTTTGGATTGAATGAATATTTTTGTATGAATTTCTTCTGGTGTCCATTCAAGAAAATCTTTCAAAATGGCGTTCAGAAATATAAATATTTTCTATTGGGATCAAAATATATAACTTGAACTACCACTGAAAATTTGAAATCACTAGTCGTTCAAAAGTCAAATGAGGAGGGGGGCGCTTTATGAACACTGTATACGTTTTTTCTTATGCATATCGAAACTATCACCAGGCCATATTGCGTAAAAATGTCAATTGCTTACATATAGAAGATCAAGAATAACCCTTGTTATTAATTGTTGCAACTTATTGCTGCACAAAGTTGCACAAATTAGAATCTAATGACTATCACTATTTCCATGGAAACACAGGAGATTTTGGTTTTATTTTAAACAGTTTTGTCAATTTTTGGCTTATGGGTAAGGGTACCCTAGGTTCCTAATTAAATAGTAGGTAATACAGGGTAGCCCAACAGAAACGAAACAAACTGAATAACTGCCAGCCATAATGTAGGAGAGAAAATAAATATAATACATTTCGATATCTCAAACGAAAAGTAGATGAGATCACATACTGCTGAAGTTGATTGCCAAATCTGGCTGCGAAAGTTCGTTCTCTTTCTCTTGCTATGAGGTGGTTCCAGGTAGGGTAGCTCCTCCTCCATTATGTGTGCTCTTTCTTTTCTAATTCCTTCCGATACAGTCAGCTGCTGATGCCGCAAAGAGTTCTTGTCCCACAGAGTGTTTGAGCTTATTTTTCCCAATAGGACAATATGACTGAATGGCTGTATTCCTATTGGCTAGCTCGTTCAGTTCTTCCTGGCATGCTATGAGGTGGTTCCAGGTAGGGTAGCTCCTCCTCCATTATGTGTGCTTTTTCTTTTCTAATTCCTTCCGATACAGTCAAGCTGCTGATGCCGCAAAGAGTTCTTGTCCCACAGAGTGTTTGAGCTTTTTTTCCCAATATGACTGAATGGCTGTATTTCTATTGGCTAGCTCGTTCAGTTCTTCCTGGCATTCCCAAACTATTCTAAAGTTGATAACCAAAGAGCTCAAAGCTTCAATGGTTGCTAGACTATCGGACATGATAATGATATCTTGTCTTTCATAGTTATTTTTTTCTAGATTGAACTTTACACATTTCCCTATAATGTTACTTGGTACGAGGCCCGTAGATTCCTATTCCAGTTTCACCTTCACTTCTGGGGTCATCTGTGTACCTATTTATGGCCCTTTTCTTTGAACTCAATAACCATAGATTCACTGTTCCATTCTTTTTTGCAGCTGAGCCTTTTGGTGAATTGCTTCACAAACACACTGTTCATTTTATTTATCTCATCCTAGGGAAAGCACTGGGTTCGATGGTTGAGTGGGCAGATTGGCCTGCCTTTGATCACTCCTCTAAACATTTTGTATAATCGTTCTCTTTGCCGTATTCTCTATAATTAAATATAGAGAACTGTGGCAGTGGGGTGGGACACGTTCTCATTGCACCGGTAATGAATACATGCAAGTTTCTGAATTTTCGTGTTTCTGCACATCATCAAAGCTTTTGTACCCTTGTTGATTACCTTCTCGTGTCTATTCCAAAGAAGTTTGTGGACCAGGAAAAGTTCCAGGTATTTCACCTCTTGTTTCCATTCTACATATATCTTTAGCACCCATTTTGATGGTTTTGAAATAGGTTTTCCTTTTCCTCGTGAAAGCTACTAGGGTCGTTTTGGTAGAGTTGATGCTGAGTCCTACCGATTGACACCATTATCTTGTGAACTTTAGTAGTCCTCTTTGAACTATGTCACAGATGTTTCCTTCAAATTCACCATTAAGAGGGATAGCACTTCAAAACAGTTCAGATTATACTAGTTCTGAATTCAAAAAGAATATATAGGATACGACATAGTTTTGAATAATTGTACAGAACTGAAGCTAAATAACATCATCCATGAATTGTTTTCTACATACGAGTTATATTAAAAAAAGCACGAGAACGTACACTTAGTATCATTACTACCAACAACTTCAGAATTCACCGTCATAGGCAATTTTGGTTCACCCCTGCTTCAATTTTATTATGGGTTATTAATATTTCTAGAACCATGTCTACACAAATTCGACCGAGTGGTCAGTTATAGAGATACAAAATATTTTGAAACAACTCGAGAACGGTTGAATAAAGGTTTAATTGGTAAATACGATATTAAGTCTGAAGATGGGTACCTACCATAGTTAGTCTGAAGATAAGGATAATAATATACTCCAAAAATGAAGAAAAACAATTCATTTTTGCGGAATGATCATACTATAAGAAGTTGATTTGAACAAACCTTTTTTACAATGATTTTCAAGGAATGAAAACGAATCTAGAAATTGAATTCATACATCAAAAATATGGATATCATATTAAGTTAACAGTTTTCCCAATCAACCGATTTTTCAATTATGAAGAAAAACAATTTATTTTTGCGAAATGATCATACTATGAAGTTGATGTGAACAAACCTTTTTTACAGTGTTTTTCAAGGAATGAAAACAAATCTAGAAATTTAATTCATACAACAAAAATATCAATATCCTAATATGTTGACAGTTTTCCCAATTTACCGATATTTCTTTATGAAGAAAAATAGAGAAAACTGAATTCAATCGAGTTATTTCTATTAAATATTTTTACTTTTAAACTCCCAACACCCTGTATCCCTCACAACAGGAGGTATCTGTCTCAAGCTTTGTCTGATGATATTTATCATATGACTATTTCATTCACAGAATCAAAAACTGTGATATAGGTGCAAATGGAATTTTAGGGTATTTCGGACTGGTGTATTTTTTAACGATCAAAGGACCTTACCGTGAAGTTCCATCGAAATTATATGACGCACCTCGTTCGAAGAAAGTATAGCTAGGTAGTACCACTCTTAGGTATGGTTGATGCCACAAAGTATAAATAAGAAGTAGAGTTCTTATCATTCAGCAACCCTTCTTACAGACTGCTCCCGTGAACGCCATTCAATTACCATTTTAAAGTATTTTCCACAATATTTTTAAAACTCGTGCTCGGGTGGGCGGGAGTGATCTCTTCGGACGAGGTGCGTCATATAATTTCGATTGAACTTAACGGTAAGTTAGCTTGATCGTTGAATTATATTTCGGCACCTCGTCCTCGAGATGATTTGTTTTAGCTAGGCAGATATTCAAAATAATGTAAACATAGTGTGGAAACTGGATTCGGATCAAAATAAACCAGCACAACTTTATTTAAAAATTGAAAGTCAAGAGCTTGATCATAGCATATTTTCAGTTGTATTGTAGACTTCCTCAGTAAATGCCCCAGGATTTTTGTTGATAGGGCGATTCAAAAACTTGGCAAAAACGGATGATTGTTGTAAATTGTTCTGTACGTCATTCGGTTGTCCCTTTACGAGCAACTCTCGGACTTCAAGTGACTTGTGCGTGCACGGAATAACGGGGGCCTTACCTTTTAACGTGTAATTCCATACACTTTCTTGGGCCATCAGAAACAAATTCTGCAGTTGTTTGGATTTGAACACACGACCAGCAAGCCATTGCGTTTAGAATACTAACGCTTCTACCACACGGCTACCGGATCCCTTATACCATCCCGCCGTTTTTCATATTATATCCCATGATATGCCTTTATGTCTAGTTGTGTTGCTTTAGATGTGGAGTCGTGACGTGTGGAGTATGCAGAAATCATTTCAGTTTTGATTCCTGTTGCTATCATCTCATGTTTTATCCATCTAGATATGATATATCTTGTAGCTCGCTCGAATGGAAGCCCTCGTCGAACCTTAAGATCAAAGGATGTCATATATTTGTTTATTTTTATTAGTTTCATCACTGTTCTACTGTCCTCCATTTTGAAATGGGGTGGATCAACATATTTATTCAGTTCTTTTGTTAAGGATGAACCTTACTAAGGTTTTTTAATCAAAAAACATGGTGAAACAAACTGAGATACTGCTGCCTTGCGTTTAACAACTGCTCCCACATCAATTCCATACATTCATTTTTGGAATGGTAACAGTCTTTGGTTTTTTGACAAAAGGAATATTGTAATCCTCAAACTACCTGCAAAGGTTTGGAGATATTGCCCCTTTTGTCTGTGATCTCTCCTGTATCCTGACGGGCCCCTCCAATTTAATGAATTACTTCTCTTATATCCACCACTACCTGATGAGCTTGCACTTTGTTGTTGATTACTAGGTTTTTTGAATACAGTATCTGTTTTTGGTTTGAGATCTATTACTAATCTCTAAACAGCTTTTGCTGTCTTTTATACGCTCACCCAGGTTGGACCCAAATAACAACTCCTTAATAGGTGCTGCATTAGTCAGCTCTTTGACAGTTGTAGGTGTAATGAGGGCCCTCAGTGAATGACATATTGTAGTGAACATCTGTCAACAATTTTCCTGACTCACTAAGGAGGCCACAAATTCTTCTTTCAAGAGGATGTTGATACCAGTTTCTAGAGCAGCAAGACTCTTTCTTAACTAGCTCTGGTTCAGCTCTGGAAACTTGTCTTCCTTATGTGTATTAGAAGGTATAGCCTTCAGATTTTCCGTTAAGTTTGTAGGAGGCAAGTATAGACCCATTAGCCTTTCTCTTTCTCCTTCATCAAGCCCTTCTGTGAGTATGGTTTTCCATCTCTTGTGGATTACTGAGTGTAATTCATAGGACTTCATGCTATCCCAAAGCTTCTAGGATGTCATCGTCTAGCTTGACATCATTATAAATTATCACCACATCATCAGGGTTCATATTTGATTGTGGTGTATTCCAATTATTTCACATTCAGTAGGTGATGGTGGTGTTCCTCCAGTAGGAGAGGAAGGAGGTGTTTTACCTTGGGGAAAATTCATTTAAACTTTCTGGATACCTTCCAGACTATACGAGGAGGCTTGGCTATAACTAGCAGCTGATTGATTACTGCGAACAGAGCGATCGGTATCCCGTTCTATTTAGATTCTCAAAAAAAAAAACAATTCGTTGGAGAGACGCTTCAGCTCATGTTCCCTATCCATTCTAGGAGGGGATCGCGAATGTTTTCGCTTTCGTTCCCTCCGATCAGTTCGATCGCCTTTGCTATGCTTCCCCCCATCTACCAAGAAATAAATATCAATATGAATATGGAAAAAAGGTCAAAAATAAAAAAAAGGAGTGCTGTATGAGAAAAACTCTTCTTCGTATTTATACTTTGTGACATCAACCGTACCTAAGAGTGGTACTACCTAGCTTAAGCAAGTAATCTTGAGGACGAGGTGCCAAAATATAATTGTTTCTGTTAACAATCTGAATCAGGTACCTACTAAAAATCTCCTGTGTTAATCTGATTTGATATTACCTACCTACTTCAATTTGCTCAAATTTAGGCACAATATGATATATACCTACTTTTTATCCATTTCAACTTTATATACACTTTTTAGCACATTTTAGAAATGTATAAACTGTTTTTTGTTGAGATTTTTATATTGTTGTACTTGTGTTGATATATTATATATTATTTAATAAATTAATAAAACATTATATATATTTGTGTTATTCCTCATACATGCTATTATATATATACCTACTATACTATAAACGTCCAACCAATCCTTTATCTACTCTCTTCTAGTAAACAATTTTGCACTGAGATTTTCCTTTTTCCTTGTAAGTATATTTGGACCTAGAATATTTTAACTGCCTACACTTTCCCAAAAACTTACGAATATTAAGATTGCTGTAGCTTTTGTTTATAGTCTGTATTGTGGTATCACTAATCATAATGAAATTTATCCACCTTGTCACCAATATCGACAATATAAGCGCGAATTTTAACGCGGAAAAATGAATTATTTAAAAATAGAATTTATATGCTTTCATATTGTAAATCTTATATGGGTCGTTCTAATGTTCATGATCTATCAGAATATGATGAAAATGAAAATTTTAATTCGTTATACATCAAAATTGATCAATCTGTATATTAAAAAATTATGAAAAAAACAATAGAATTTAATTAGGAATTGATGAAGAGGAATGCTTTGTCAGGATTTCATGAAATTTTGTCGTACACAGTAATTCAAAAAAACATTTCCTCAACAAACTGGAAGACAAAATTTTGTGAAATATTAATTAATGCTTATAAGGGTTCATACAAACCAGATTTCTGACAGATTCCTCAAATATGCTTTTTGTTTTCGAGAGTTTGTACGTTAGTGTCCGTAGGTTGATCATAATAAGACACAAATACTAACAGATTCCTCAACTTTCAATCAAATCATTAAAAAACTATTAACTGAAAATGAATAATCAACTCTCTTCATGATAGAGCCAAATCCATATCGTCTGGCCAATCAAATTTCAATAACAAATTCCACCACATCAATAAAGTTATGCTCATTGAGTTTTTGATAGATAAGTGCTTATCATATTTTGGATCGGCTGAAACAAGACACAACTCTTGGATGAACGCTCTAGGAAGAGATACCACAAGAGAACGGATCTGTTGCTCTTATCGATAAAAATGCTATTTGCAGTATACTCCTCCTATACATTCCAATTTTCATTTCAATGCTGAATATATTGGTAAGTTATATTTCTATACATCATATTATTCATCCGATTTGAGGAAGAATCTCAATTCTCAATTTCGAAGAATTTTTTATTTTTCATGTTCTCCTTTTGGATGTTCATCAAATATAATTCAATGTTCGACGTGGCAAATAGCCAGGAAAGTAGTTGTTTCCTGTTGAATATTCAGAATGATATGTGCATATACATATTTTTGTCTGAAGGAGAATGCAAATTCTCAATTTCAGAAGATTTTATATTTTATTTTCAAACTCTTATCGTGTGTGTTCAATAGATATAATTCAATGTTCGTCGAGGCATATAGCCCGGAAAGTACCTAGTTGTTTTCTATTGAGTAAAATGAAAAAGAGTTGATATTCCCATCACATAGAGAATGTGAATTCTCAATGTATCGCTTTATATAAATATATATCCATTTTTGTATGTTCATAATTTATCTGAGAATATTCCTTTTCAAAAATAATTTGCCTTGTTCTCGTTGAGAAGTATTTGGCTTTGGTATGTAGGGAGAATAATAAGAAGTAATAGTTCCATTTCTGTGTATGAACAGAAAACAGCTTATATGCTATAAAGGGAATAATAAATCAATCAAATCTTCAGAATATTTATGACGATAGTTCCTGCTTCCAGCTGATTTACAATGGTTACAAAATTCAATACAATAAAATGAGTCAATAATATATGGACTTGAATCTAAATAAATAAAATATAAAAACTCACCAAAAGATGAAATTTCCGCACATTTCTCCTCCACTTCAGATACATTCAATATTCAATTGATAATACTAGTTTACAGGGGACAACATTCTGAAAAACAGAACTAACTTGAAATAACATTAAGACTACAGTGCTAACCAAGGGTGATGCTCTAGTGATTCCTTCGATCTATCTCCATAATCATATAACAGTTCATCTCCTATCCTGATGTGGCTTTTTGCGATGAGAACCAATCTGGGAGTACCATCCACCATTATGGTTTTAGTTACTAAGTTGCCATTTCTTGAGTGATTGACCAACCTGCCTAACCTTCCAGTTTCAGCTGTGGCATCGATGCTGAAAAGAGAAAAAAAGAACACACTATATTCAAGTTGTCTCAGAATAACCATAAATTCTACAGGGTGAACTAGAGACCAAGATAGTACGAAAATGCACCGTTGAGCCGTAAGAGGGCGATGAAGAACAATTTTATTTCCAGTTTTTCGCAAATATTTCGAAATCCTTGAAAGGTACTGCTCTGAAATTCGTAGTGCAAATTACTATAGTGAATGTGCATGGAAAACATATTGTGTCAATTCAATCAATATACAGGAAGTTAGGTATTTTACATTCTCTTTGTTTAAAATGAATGTAACTTTTTTGGAGTACCGCACTGACCACATTTTGATTTTTTGATGAATAACAAAATCAATCATCTCACTTTTTTTAACTGCAGTGTTTTTATATTTTTTTTTTTTGTTTTTCGAGATATCTGATGAAATTTCAATACAAGGTATGTAACGACGAACTTACACTAGCTTTATATCGAGAATCAGTCGGGAGAAATCCATGAAAATGTGCATGCTTATATTTCAGAATACGTTCTCTTCATTTAAAATATTTTCGATAATGCAGTGTTGCCGCTTCTACTAGAAAGTAGTAGCAACATTGATATTTCAAATGGAACACCTTGTTGTTTTCCCATTTTGAGATTCTCCCTGAAGAGCTGATTTCATCGATGTATCACACTTTGGGTCTATCGAAAATCGTTACAGAGATATAGGGTGTTCATAATCGATATTTTTTAACTTTAGGATTTTTTTGTATCGAAACTATTCATTATTCGGTCAAAACGGCTTACATGGCCCTATCCCAACTTTTCATTTACTATCTACTGATATTTAATCGGAACCGATACAGGGTGGTTCAAGTTTCAGAATTCTGATCACCCTGTATCTGTTCCGATTAAATATCAGTAAATAGTAAATCAAAAGTTGAGATAGGGACATGTGAGCCGTTTTGGCCGATAATGAATAGTTTCGACAGAAACAAATCCTAATGTTGGAAAATCTCGATTTTGAATACCCTATATCTCAGTAATCATTTCCGATAGACCCCCATGTGATGTATCGATGAGATCAGCTCTTCAGGGAGAATCTAAAAATGCAATAAAATACAAGGTATTCTATTTGAAATAACAAAGTTGTTGCTACTTTTTTATAGAAGCGGCAACACTGCATTGCTGAAAATACTTTTAATGAAGAGAGCGTATTCTAAAATATAAGCATGCATATTTTCATGGATTTCTCCCGACTGATTCTCGATATAGAGATAGTGTAAGCTCTTCTTGACATACCCTGTATATGTGTAGTAGCACAAATTAGATGATTTGTCCCAAAATGTCACTGCGTTTAAGAAATTTTTCCATCAGGGAGCCTAAAAGAAAAATCCAATAGCTTGTCAGTGACACTTTGTTTGGAAAAATGTTTGACGAGAAGAAATATAGGTATATTGAAATTATATCGAATTTTTACTTATTTTTGGACGTTTCGGGAACGAATTTGCTCCCGTTCTCAACATAAAAATGCAAAATATTTTTCTTCGAAAATGTTTTTCTGATAGTTTGACACCTCTCAGTCACACACTGATGTTGGCATATGAATATTAATATACAATTTATCTTGAATCTACCATTTTCATGTTCAGTTTTCAGTAGTGAATACCATGTTACATCTATATCAACTGAACAGGAAGCAATGCTATTGTCTCCGTTCAGAAGAATGCAAGCGGATTGCTTGATTCTTCTCTTGTGGCTGTTATCTTCTTTTCCTATGATTTTGATATTATTCCACTCTGCCATATGTTATCCATTTTCAGTAAGGATATGTTCAGTTAGCTTATATAATATATTATCGTACATTCCAGGCATATCTGAGAAAATGAAACGTGTTGGTAATAAGTTCCAAGTGAGAACAGTGTTCAAAACTGAAAATACAATGTAATCCATTGAAACTAAACCGAAAAATGAAGAACAATCATCAAAAAATTGTATTTTCCTACGACTACTACTGTAAGTGATGGATATTGTACACAAAACAATGGCAGTAAACTTCTCCTTACACACGTGTGCGTAAAGAGAGCGATCGCACGGTTTTCATAGGTATGTTGATAGATGACTTTGTTTTGTTGCTTAGGCGATGTGTCAATAACAATTAACAATTTCATTGATGTCAATAGCTAGGTGGGTAGGTACTTATCTTTTTATCATTCAATCCAGTTATCCACCGAAACCGAAAGCATCAGGTAGGTTATATTTTTTGAGAATATGATTATTTTCTATTGATACGATGAGCAGATTATTTCTACACCACCAGAAATGTTGGAAAAAGCTAGAATGGTAAAAAATGGGTTGCTACCCGCTAAGTCTCGTGAATGATACGAAATAGCACATCAAAAATTCCTGGACTTGAGAATTAGATATAATACCGTGTCAATTTCGGAAAATATCCTTTTAGTATAATTTCAAGAAATATCAAATTCGATGAAATCATCATCACTCTGGTCGATATATTCCATGTTACGATCAACACTAAATATCAATCACAATATTAATATAGCAACATATCCCATTTCCTCGAAAGGGAAGGATGGATTCCGAAGTAAAAAATCAAAAATACTCAATGCTGAACAGTTCAATTATTTTCTGCAGAATGCTCCTGTTGAAGGTAATTTTTCAAATAACATTCATATTAACATTGGATTGATGAATTCCTTTTTCTTTAAATAACAGGAATAATTAAAAAAGATCAATCTTCGAAATTATATTTATAAAATATCTACTAATACGGAGAAATGGTGATAGCTCAGTTGTTGGAAGCGCTGGCTCCGAACCCAAAGGGCGGTGGTTCAGAGCGCAGTTGGAGAACTTTTTTTATTATTTTTAATAAAGATTACAGAATCTCTCGTACTGCACTGTTACAAATAAATAACCATGTTAATTTTATATCCTTATACAATGAGTTTTTTGCTACCTATTAATAAAGCTGTTTAGATATGAAAAACGGCTCCATTTCAGTTCGAATTGAGGAAAATATCTCGGTATGCAATGTATCAATAAACAAACACAAGAATTGTGATTTGTAACTTTTCATGCAGCTGGCTTAGTGACGGGAGACATTTTATATTGGTATTCGTTATTTGTGCCTTAATACAATATCTGCACTATCCGGAAGAAAATATAGTGTAGTCGTAGAAAAAGTATAGTACAATTCTCGAGTTGTAAAGCAATTACGCACTTGTGGAGTTACACACTCGCCGCTATGCGGCATCGTGTGTAACTCTCTCCACTTCGTGCGTAATATGCGTTTTACAACTCTTGTTATGTAATATACTATTATAGTATACCTTGTGTTTGTATAAAGTATTATACAGGTGAAACAAAGAGACATCTCTCAGTAAGGATGAATGAACACAAGTACAATATCAAGAAAAGACATATCAATAAATCGAAGCTAACTGAACATATCCTTATTGAAAATGGACAACATATGGCAGAGTGGAATAATATTAAAATCATAGGAAAAGAAGATAACAACCAAAAGATAAAAATCAAGGAATCCGCTTGCATTCTTCTGAACGGAGACAATAGCATTGCTTCTTGTTCAGTTGATATAGATAGAACATGGTATTCACTAATGAAAACTGAACATAAGAATGATAGAATGAAGATCAATTGATAAAAACATCCTGTAACTAATTTTTATACTAACATCATCACTCATCCATATGCCAACATCAGTATGTCACTGAGAGGTGTCAAACTATAAGAAAAATATTTTGCATTTTCATGTTGAGAACGGGAGCAGATTCGTTCCCAAAACGTCCAATAAAAAGTAAAAATTCGATTTTTTTTTCAATATATCTTCAAACATTCTCCTAAACAAAGTGTCACTGACAAGCTATTGGATTTTTCTTTTAGGCTCCCTGATAGAAAAATTTGTAAACGCAATTTTGAGGGAAATCATCTGATTTTTCCTACTACACATATATTGAAATAATACTCATATTTTTAGTTAAGAGGAACGGAAGATACTCGGAAAGAAATTTTCGTGTTCAAAATCCTCATTTTCTCTTTCAAACTGCTTTACGTACTATACGAATCTAGAAAAACATATTTCACCTCACGATACTATACCTATTTCCATCTTATACACTAACCCGTGTGAGTCTGTTTCACACAACAGACACATTCCTCTCCAGGAACGGCTCTAAATTTTCATCCTCTGCTTTGGTTACAGTGTTGCCAAAAGCATGAAATTGTTCCGTCTCAAGGTATTTTAGTGTCAAGCATTCATAATATTTTCAGACCACAACAATGTTACACTGCGTAATTATAGTAAATTATTTTTGCAACAAAAAACATTAGTAGGTAATTACATTTTTTTTTCAATGAAAGTAAGGATATTTGTATGTATTTAGTTTCCTGAACTCATTCATGAGATGGTATTATTAAAACGAATGTTTATGAGAAAAAAATGCATTAAAAATAATTGTGCGGTCTAAAAAGAGTATTTTCAGCATCCAGCTATGGAATTTCGAAGAAAGAGTTTGGCAACACTGGTTGTGGCATTCAGCGGGTCTCATATTGCCATTTTACAGCATTCACAGAAGACTAGCAATGTAAATTTAATGCAGACGCGAACATATATTGTAAAGACCAGAACTGAAATGTAAAGCCAAAGCACAACTGCCTCGATGGCGCAAATTTTAAGCGTCTGATTCGTATGACTGATGATGACTGAGGTTCAGAGTTCGAATCCCAGTTCCAGACTTTCTTTTTTCTCTTTTTCCTCCTCAATCAAAATTTTTAAACTAATTTTAATTGAGTTGTGAGGAATTTGGGATTTTTTTCCCGTTCATAATACTTATTATTATCGCTTTTATCGATTTTCTAGTGAGAGTAGTTTTATTGAAGTTTCATTGATGTGTGCGTGAATATAAAATACCTTTTGAATAGGTGAAAATGGGTAAAATGGGTTGAAGAGAAAGAAACAAGTATATATAAAAGAGCAGGAGACGTTTATAAATGATCATCCAAGATCAATAAATTGTGAGTACTATTTTTGTATATTTCGTGAATCGTTCACAAATAAATGCGTATTTCTCTGTCATAATTATGTTACCTACGTATGTAACCAACCAAATCTATGGAATTGTTGTCAAAATCTCCGTGAGCTGCAAACGGCTCTGTGTTTTGCATGTTAATTTGCACCGTTTTATCAGAAAGAGATGGAACAATGGATGAAACATTTGGTTAGCGGAAATTGATACATAAAAGTGTGTTCATAAGAATAAATTTTGAGACCTAACCAAACATCGGATTTTGATTTCGTTTTCACCAACATATTTGGAACATATTTAGGTATGTCTGCGTGGTGAGCTTAATCTTGTCAATTCAATTTTGAATTAGTTATTCGATTTGGAAATGACTAAATTTTTGGCGCTTTTTGATAATTTTTTTTACATCGATGAAATCATTTTTTGATCAAAAACAATCCATGAAAACATAGTCGACGACCATACCTATGACACAGCGAAAACAGAAATCAAAACAAACGCCTCATTTGTGTTGAATTATTGACCACAATAATCATGTTTATGAACTACATTAGCAAATGATAATGTTGTTAGCCATCTTCAAATTTATTAATTTTTTCTTAGAAGTTTTTTTACCATTGAAATTGAAAATGACCAGCTCTCAAATCTTATGATGGAGAGCTTGAGAATTGGTGAACATGATTATTGTGGTCAATACTTAAACACAAACAGGTTGAAACGAGCAAAATAGGATATACTGCAGTTAAAAAAAGTTAGATAATTGATTTTGACATTCATAGAAATATTAAAATGTGGTCAGTGCCGTACTCCAAAAAATTTATTTTTTTCATAAAGAGAATGTGAAATACCTAACCCCCTGTGTATTGATTGAATTGGCACAACAAGTATCAATGCACATTTACTATAGTAAATTGTCCGACGGATTTCAGAACAGTACCTTTCAACGAAATATGAAAGAAAATTTATAAATAGAATTGTTCTTTATCGCCCTCTCACGGCTCAACGGTGCATTTTCGTAGAGGTAAATTGATTTCAATCGGCCAATTTTGGTCTCCAATCGAATATTTCTAAAAAAATTATATTCGCTTTCAAGGATCACCCTGTACAATTTCTGATAATGTTCAACTTTTCTCTTGGTGCAAAATGACATGAATATGGGGCGAGTCTCTTCGATGGATATTCCAAGGGTTTTCTTACCAATAAGGATGGTCGTTGTATTTGAAATAATACATATAACACCCAGTATTTTCGTCCTGCTCATACTTTTCTTCTCGGTGATAAGCTTCGTGGATAGAGATGAGTTCTCCACTGTACTCGACGACAAACTCGCCTCTATGGAAGTCCTGAGTGGCGAATACACCTCTGCCCTTATTGTGGATGTGTTTTACCTAGACAAAATTTAATTTTCAGTGAAAAATTCAAAGATAATCTGAAATTCAATAGGAATTATAGAGATAGTTTATTCATCCAGTTAAAACAGCACAATATTATTGACCAGACCATATAATATGTGAAAAATACACAGATATACAAGGTGTCCCAGAACAACGTACCATAAATTCTACAGGGTGAACTAGAACAATTAAAATAAAATAAGGAATAAGATCAGATAATTTGAGGAATAAGGAATAAAATCCACTGTTTATACAGATAACTAAAATAAAATAATGATTAAGTAATCAACCAATCCAATCACGGCATTGATGACAATGACGTTTCATGTTTCATGTTCTATGGAGATTCTGTGACAGAATTCATTTGGGTCATGCGCATTATTATTTTCGAATAAAATAAAATGGAAAGATGAATTTTGGTCATCTTTAATTTTATTCCATTTTTAACAAACTAATAAATGATCAAAATGAAATTGTCAATGCTTTCGGTTCATATTTCTCTACCATAGCAAAGAACACAATTAATGCACACTTTGAATCAACATCATTCAATGACTTCACCACTATGCTTGTAGATCATACTTTTTATTTCACTCCAGTTCATCCAAGTGATATTTTCGAAATAATTTCTGACCTGAAGAACATGAACTCTGTTGGAGTCGATTGCATTTCAACAAAAATAATAAAGAACATTAAAAATTCAATTTGCGAACCATTAGCATTTTTGATAAATCTTTCAGTTGAAACTGGGGAATTTCCAGACAAACTAAAAATTGGGTCAGTAATATGTACCGATAGTAAAAAAAGGTGACTCAATGTCTATTGAAAATTATCGGCCTGTAACAGTATTATGTAAAATAATCGAAAGATCCGTTTATGTAAAAATGCTTGCATTTCTAGAAGAATTCCATATAATAACCAAATTCCAGCATGGGTTCTGCCCAGGTAGGTCAACGGAAAGTGCATTTCACAGTTTTTTCAAATGTGTCTATAATTCACTTGACAGAAGGAAATATGTCGGTGCACTTTTCTTCGACCTGTCGAAAGCATTTGACATTATTGACCCCGATATTATATGCAAAAAACTGTATTCACTTGGCTTCAGGGGTATCTTCCTTTCATGGCTTAGATCTTACCTGACTCACAGAAAGATACACGTTAAAGTCGACAATTGTCAGTCGAAGCAGTATGACATTGATCTTGGGGTTCCTCAAGGTTCTATATTAGGTCCACTCATTTTTCTTCTATTCATCAATGACATGCCCAATCATATAAGCTCAGATTATGTAGTTTTGTATGCAGATGATACAACGATTGCAGCGATTGCAGATAACCCAGAGAGGAGCTCCAAGAAAAATTAAATACCTTGAGCTTCGAGTTCACGAATTGGTGTAATAAAAACTCTTTAGTGGTGAATGTAGAGAAAACTGTTCTGATGCAGTTTTATTCCAGAAATAATAGAAAAATTGACAATCTTCATGTTAGAGTGGGTGATACAATAATTGAAACATCAGACAATACCAAATTTCTAGGTACTTTTATCGATGGTAACATGACATGGGAGTCGGGTATAAATCATGTCAGTAAGAAAGTGAACAGTGGGTATCTTCCTATTAGACAATTGAGGTCCACTTTTGATAAGGCTCAACTTCTAAATGTTTACTTTGCTGTTGTATATTCCTATATTTCTTATAATATTGCCATTTGGGGATGTTCGTCAAAACTCAGCAAAATATTCGTCTCACATAAAAGGGTCATACGGCTAATATATGGAATAGACTACAGAGAATCTTGTAGGCAACACTTTATTGATAATAAGATCTTGTGTGTACCTTGCATTTATATTTAAAAGGAGAATGGTTTGCGTGCAGGAACTGTCAGATGACCGACCCTGAA
Organism: Phaedon cochleariae; assembly: GCA_918026855.4. NCBI lineage: Eukaryota > Metazoa > Arthropoda > Insecta > Coleoptera > Chrysomelidae > Phaedon > Phaedon cochleariae. The sequence goes on along the minus strand of OU896710.1, from coordinate 14,918,691 downwards.
AGTAAAACATTGAAACAGAACCTCACTTTTCTTAAATGTTTACAAATGATCGAAATAGTTTTTCACAATCATTTTGGCATATGAATAGTGTTTTTCGGCTATTCATTAATTCGCGCATGCCATCACATTGTGCTGCTGTACAATGCACAAAAAACGCAGCGAGAGACGAAGGAATTGGGTTGGTAAATTATGATTTAAAAGTAAGTACCTACTATAGTCACTCAGTCACTCACATATAGTTTTCATTTTGAAATTTGGTAATTTATCTGATTTCTCATTGGAATTCCTTCTGCAATAGAAGCTAATATAAATTACTCGTGAAATTTCTAAAAGAATGCAAGAAGATTGGATTCATTTAATCAAATGGGAGGACTGGTCTAACATGCTGACGGAATATGATCGTGTGTAGTCATTTTCAATCTATAACTAGTATTAGCTTGTATTGTAGAAGTGGCAGAAGGAATTTTAATAAGGAATGACAACATTTCATAATGAAAACTATGTGAGATTACTATTTACCTGAGAAATCATATTCTTTCGTCTCTCACTGCATTTTTTGTGCATTGCACAACAGCACAATGAGAAGGCATGCTTGAATTAATGAATAGCGCAAAAAAACACGATTCGTATGCCAAAATATTGTGAAAAACTATTTCAATTCTTTGATTTCTCTGTAAACAAATAAAAATGTTTTACAGAAGAGTGAGGTTGTGTGTCAATATTTTACCTCCAGGGTCGGTCATCGTGCACGCGACCGATGGGTTGCGTACAAGAACTGTCAGGTGATCGACCCTGGAGGCACAACATTGAAACACAACCTCACTTTCCTTATTTGTTTACAAGTGATTGAAATAGTTTTTCACAATTATTTTGGCATATGAATCGTATTTTTCGGCTATTCATTAATTCGCTCATGCCATCACATTGTGCTGTTGTACAATGCACAAAAACTGCAGTGGAAGACGAAGGAATCCGGTTGATACATTATGATTTTAAAGTAAGTCACTCACATATAGTTTTCATTTTTGAAATCTGGTTATTTCCCTGATTTCTCATCGGCATTCCTTCTGCAATAGGAGCTAATAGAAATACTCGTGAAATTTCTAAAAGAATGCAAGAATATTGGATTCATGCAATCAAACGGGAGGACTGGTCTGACATGCTGACGAAATATGATCGTGTGTGTTGTAAACATTTTCAATCTATTAGCAGTATTAGCTTGTATTTCAGAAGCGGCAGAAGGAATTTTAAGTAAATGCGAAGGCATGCTTGAATTAATTAAAAGCGCAAAAAAACAGGATTCGTATGCCAAAATATTGTGAAAAACTATTTCAATCCTTTGATTTCTTTGTAAACAAAAAAAAAAGTGAAGTTGTGTTTCAATATTTTACTTCCAGGGTCGGTTATCGTGCACGCGACCTATATACTGGTAGGTTATATAGCTAGTGATGAAAAAACAAATGTGTACAGGGTGACCAACTAAGAATGCGAGGTACTGTATCTGGGATACTATCCATCGTAGAAGTTTGAGACAAAATAGTTATTCATACAGCAAGGTAGTAAAGAATATCATTATTACCCAGGGACCAAGATTATATCCCGAGGCTTCAGCCGAGGGGTATGAGGTCCGTGGTAATGATATTCTCTACTACCATGATGTATATTAAATTTTTTTCACCACATGCAATATATTTCAATCATTATCGTTCTGTGAAACTGAAATATGGACCTATTGTCACTATGAATGCACTTCCCTCAAATTCTAATCAAAATAATAGCAATATGTCAAGTCATTATTATATTATATATTAAATACGTACTAGATGCGAGTCCCATGTCTGCGGATATGGCATTAGTACAGTGAATTCGGGGGACCAGAAGTGGCTATGTGATTATTGACTAGTGGTTCATAATAACTAGAGTCACTGGATGTTATTAGTTTGATAAGAGTTCGGACACAGAAATGACAACGGTTAGGGTTTTTGAGTGTTTAGATTTATTAAGTTTCACACCTTGCATTGTGACAAGAGCACCATAGTCGTCCCGCGCTTTTTCATTCAAAATTGTTTGAATTTGACAATACATTTTATAAACGTCAGAATTGAAATCAAATTTCATAATTATACATTCGATATGAAAGCAGCTATGGAAATTACTTGCTGTGTAATAAATTGTGCCAATTCTGAAGAAAATGGATATCATTTATTCAATTTTCCGAAACAAATATCAACCATTCGCTTATGGAAGGAAGATATGAAATGGCCTGATGGGTGCAAACTCAATTTGAAGACGAGCGAAATTTGTGAGGTACTCATTAAAATTCACTTTTTATAGCAGCATCTAATTAGAATGAAACTATATTTTAGGCCCATCTTCAAACAGAAGATTTAAAATTCTGTTTGTGAGAATCTGCTGTTCCATCAATTTACAAAGCAGGCGATTTCAAGAACAAATTTCCATTATTATCACACAAAATACAAAACGAAATGATCATGGAAAAGAGGAAATTATCGCAAAATTACATAATGAAATTGAGAATTTGAAAACGAAACTAAAAAAAGCAAGTAAACTACAGAGTGATATATTATTGAATGGCGTTTTTGGTGCCGACCAAATTTAAAATTCAACAGTGGACAGTGAATAGTTATTTATGTATCAAGGGAATTATTATAAGGGCCTTAATTACGCTGGAGGTTAATGTTTTGGAGATATTTTCTATATCGATCCATGTTACTTATTAGCTCCTAGGGCGCTAAGTGGAGTTGCTGAGAACTTTACAAATGCCGAAAAATTTGGTAGGTCTCGTCAAAATAAACTACTTTTTTCCTATCAAATGTTTATCGAAAAATGATTTGTTCTTTGTATTTCAGCACTCTGTATCTACGAAATGATGCATTTCCGGACACAAAAGAACCTATATTCTTTGACAAAAGCTTATATAGACTTTATTTCTTATAATTGTCTCAGGAATACTTCACTTGAAAGTACTTATCTTACTTCCTGTATATTGAGAATATCTATCTATCATGTTTTATACTCATCACTGGAGTACAGTTTCACATATAATAAGGAATTATAGCTATAAAAGTTCATCCATATGTGTATATTTTCTAATATTAAAATGTTGTTACATGCATTCTTTTCATTTATATAACAGTTCTGTTAGAAGTGTATCACTATAAATTGAATTGGGTGTTTGTACCCTATACCCATTGTCCATCTACGGCTATGATTGATTTGACAGAAAATATAACCTCTAAAATCGTATCTGACAATCAGGCACTACTAGGGAAATTGAAAAGACAAAGAGCCGAATATATGTCTTATTCTTTTATTCACCTAAACCATTGTATTATAGAAAATAGAAAAGGACAAAAGTTCAGCTGTGTCCGAACTCTTATCAAACACCATCCAGTGACTCTAATAATAACTAAATTAGCAGTCACACTTTACACCTCCAAAAGGATTGAATAATGGTAGAGGTTCTACAGCTAGTGGTTTAAAAAAATCATTACTAAAGTGGCCAAGAGAAGTTTCTGAAATGGTCTCTAGGAAGCGTAAGTAACTGCAATCTTGAATCTAAAAAAGTGATAGGTTTCTGTGAATTCCGCTATATCGACCCAACAGCCTAACTGATCTTTAGAGTCGAGAAAAATCTGAACCATTTTTGTTTGACAGTTTTTGCTGTATTTGAAAATAAAGTGGTGGGGGTATTCAAAGGTTTCCCAAACGGCTGAGTCGATTTCAACAAAATTGGGCTAGTTGAAAGGAGCTATTCTTGAACTACAACTACGAATGTTATGAAATTTGAGGGTTTGTTGATTTCACCTTCCGACAGAAATGGTTAATCTTCTCAAAAAACTAAATGAATTTGTATGATTTTTTTTTCATGAAAAGTTTCTAAATAATGCCCTAGGGGGAAACAACTACCCAAAATGTATACAACATATTCGAATATAATAATAATAATAATATTTATTTCATATTGTAAGAGATACAGAAACAAGTGGTTCAGGTAAATCAGACAAAAGAAATTACGTCAACAAAAAAGGTAGAGGAAATCATATACAGAAGTCTACAAGGTTATAAGGTTCCAGTTGAATTAGTTTTGTTTTGATTTCAGACTTGAAGATTTTTTCACATATCTGGTACTACTTTAAATAAAATGTCTATCATTATTTGGAAGATATGCAAGATATATAACTGCCAGGTGGAACCATTGTCTTCTGTGGATGTGAATACTGTTGTCAATGTTATATTGAATCTCATAAGTAGGTGCAACCCATGTAAAGATAACAATACATTTTGTATCACTATGTTATCCTGTTATTGGATGTGCTATTTTTTATAGTTTCTCTGTTGGATAACTTTGCTTTCTAAATAAATAAATAAATAAATAAATAAATAAAGTCATAAGGTAATTACTGGTTATAAATTTGACAGCGTCCATATATATTGTTATGCTCTCATTGGTTGTTGAGGAATTAACTAGCGTTTTTCAAAGGTGCCAATTTTAATTATCAAAAATAGTTATTTATTATACAAGGAAAAAAAGTAGATTTTAGCTCCAGGTTGTGAGCTAAAATCTAATATTTTTCCCGTGTATAATACACTATTTTTTTTTGTGACAGATAAAAGGACCAATCAATATTGAGAAGATATTACATTATTTTGAAATCTGAAAATTATCGACGTGAAATTTTAAGTTTTTAACAGTATAGGGACACCTGCGTTGTAGGCATCTTTATCATTCTTTTGAAGTAATCAAATATCTGATGTCAATTCTGTCAGTCTAATTCTGTGATTTGATTTCAAAAAATTGCGAATTTAGTGGTTGTTCAGTAATATACGTTACCGCGGAGTCGAATGGAAGATAAAAGGACTTCTTTCTCAGTTCTTTCTCGGAGACGGTATAATTGACACATTTTTCGGAACTATAGCACAACAAAAGCCATCAACAGTGTATATATATGTGATATATATCCGGGAAAAAAGTACTCAATCTATGAAAAGTGACATTTTATAACCTGCCAACAGAGATGAAATGCCAAACTTTTTTCCCGTCACAGAAAAAAAATAATATTTGTCATGATTTTGAATAAGGAATGATTGCATCAAATATCATTTATACATGGAATGAACAATAAAAATAGGCTCGAAAATAGGTTGTGGCGTAAATTCGACTAGGGTGTACAACCTGATGAGTACAATTTCATGTAGTTTAGTACAATTCCAAGCATACCTCTTTACTAGTATGAACCATCTTGCTGCAAGTCTTGCTGGCATCATACTGGTTTGAGTGCTGATATAAGTCTTCTGAATGAATTGAAATTTTTATGATGTGGTTGTAATGTAATGATATTGGTGACAATGATTCAATGAAAGAAACATTTTGAATTTGAAAAAATTGACCAGTAAGTAATATCACAGGTACAAAGGCTACCAAATTCCTGTTTCCACTTATTTGATTAAAACCTGCTCCATAAGTTACCATAGGTACTATATACAGAAATAACTATTGTGATTTACCTTCAGTCCATGTTCTACTCCTCTTCTCAGAGCATATTCTAAGAGTCGCCTTTTCTCCTCTTTAACCTCTCCTTTAGTTCTTCTATCAGATTTTCTCACATTGAAATATTCTGTTAATTTATGATTCTCATTCTCCTTCTTATTACCTCTTTGTTTCGTAATTGCTGAAAAAATGTTTCCAGGTTGCAAAAGAGGAAGAAAGTCAATTTATTTTTGAAAAGTTGACCACTCTTCATGGCCCAACTTTTTTTTTCACCCATAATTACAAGAGAGACTTTTTGTCAAAGTAGACTTGACATTTCTAAGAAAATTTTGTTGCCTGTAAATTGAATGAAGAAAGGACCCCGCACCGCATCAATGGGAAATTGGCTTTCGGTGAATTTACTCGAATTTTTGATATATTGTAGAACTCGTGGTGCTGATCAAATGTCTCCATTGCACCAACGCTCTAAAATCAACAGTTACGATTATATAGGGTGATAAAGTTGACTTTTCCAGAATTTTAGATAGTAATTGTGAAGACACCTTTCATAATTTCGAAACCAAATCAACTGTGCATTGATTGTTCGAATGACCGATACGAATCTACTATAAAGTATAATGATTCCTGCACATACCAACAATATACAGGGTTGGTCGGAACATAGTGAATAATTCAGTGATTTTCTGAAAAGTGTGCGGTGGAATTTCATTTAAATTCTGTTGTATACAAATATCATCCCCATTTCGTGATATAAGCATCTCCTAATCAGATATATTATATACAAGATGTTTTATTTTTGATAAAGTCATGGTCACATCTATGTTAGGTAACTATTATGTATTGGCATCCTCAATATGACTTACAACTTGAACAACCTATGATGAATGTCCACTCTGCAAATCCGTGAAATATACGGAGTGGATGAAAAATCAATGGTCTTCGCTAATAACTTCTCAAGAGTAGTATGTGCAGATTCTTGTGACCCATTTTATTGACCCTGTTTCATAACGACATTATAATCAATAAAACTAATTTGAACCATTCGATGCAGTATATTTTTAATAACATGTTAGATCCATAAATTCGAGATGTGGAAGTCCCCCTTGATCTCGCCTTTCAATAGCGATTTCTTGCTTCATTTCATTTGGTTCTCCCTCAAGTCGTACCATATTTTGTATATTGAATGCTGAATGACACGTAAAACAATTCAATCGGCGATGAGCCATTTTTCAAATAATTATTACTTTGGACTTCTATAAGAACTTGACAGATGCAATAGTTGCAAATGACAATGTTAAACAGATGAATATAGTTGCTATGTGCCTGCCATATTACATCATTTGAACCAGAGCAATCTTAACATGATCAAGATGAACATGGAGTCCATCATGAGAAGAGATCACCGTAATTGAATGAAATCAAAGATTCATTCGGCATTTGTAAGAATTTATCATTCGTCCTCACTCAATATTCTATTATTTTATATTACCATGATTTCATGATGATATGTGTGTATGTTTCCAACTGATTTATATATTCATTTGTTAAACACTGTCTGTAGGTTAATTGAGGAGGTGAAATATTCATCATTATACTGGTGAATTTTTGTTTTAGGCTCTTTGATAGTGACATCTTTGGGGCAAATCATCTGATTTGTCCTTACTACACGTATATTGAAATGATACTCATATTTTTATTTTATAGCAACGAGGTGAGAAAATCCCAAAAAATCAGGAATAATTTATATATTTATGTTTATTGAAACTAATATAGCTGCTTCTATCTTTATTGAGTACGTTATAAACTCGGCTATAAAGTCAGGAGTACTTTTCAAATATAATAACTATGCCATCGTGTTGATTTTCATACTACCTTATAAACCAACCAGATAGTATTGTTTGTTACATTAGGTATGTATTTTAGATAGTTGGGTTCATTTTTATATGTATTTTTGTATGTATGTGTGTTTGACTCAAGAGACGCCAATGTATAATTAGCCAATTTGATGTTAGAAAAGGCTATCAGAGTCAATTTAGTATAAGCCACGATATAGAAGCAGAAAACCTACCAGGTGAAATTGGCAGGATCTCATATGAAAGATGTATATTATGATATCACGATGAAAATCAATTTCAATTCAAATACGAACGCTCATGGATTTTTACGAATGAGAATTCACTCAAGCTTCCGTAATTCCAAGAAATAACAATAAATTGTGGATCGCATTCAATGCCGGAAGACATTGACATGATGACACCTAATGAAAAAACGAATACATGAAATTAGTCATTCATAATACATTGTTTACTACTTTAATTTTGTTTTAACTGTTATGGTTACTTTACTTCAGCAGTGTTTGAGGGTTGTTGAGGTATTCTAGAATTGAGTATGACGAGTTGTATTCAGGAGACTGTTCAAGAAGTTGAATGAATTCAACTTTTTCATTTCGTGAAACGAATTCGTTTTATGAATTAGTGATCGAGGAAATATAATCGCTTGTCTTAACACGGAAGTAAAATACTATGTAAGGTACAGAACTTTTGTTGTGATTGAATATCAGAATATTTTGTTATCCATAATAACTGTATATTCATTGTTCTTGTTTCCTATTGTTGATTGTTTCACTATCACCTGAAAAACCTATGATACCTGCATATTATCAAAAATATACTACATCGAATGGTTCAAATTATTTTCATTGAATATAATGTCGTTATGAAACAGGGTCAATAAAATGGGCCAAAAAAATCTGCACATACTACTCTTGAGAAATTATTAGAAGACCATTGATTTTTCGTCCACTCCGTATATTTCAAGTATTTGCAGGGTGAACATTCATCATGGAATGAACGAGATTCCCAATAGGTTGTTCAAGTTTTCCTTGCTCGCACAAGACTCTCGAAGACTTCTGAGGGTTGCTCGTAAGGGGGCAACCGAATGACGGATAGAACAATTTTAGAAGTTGTAAGTCATAATGAGGATGCCAATACATAATAGTTACCTAACATGGATGTGACTTTATCAAAAATAAAACATCTTGTATATAATATGTCTGATTAGGAGATGCTAATATCACGAAATGGGGATGATATTTGTATACTACAGAATTTAAATGAGATTCCACTGCACACTTTTCCGAAAATCACTGAATTATTCGCCATGTTCCGACCAACCCTGTATATTGTTGGTACGTGCAGGAATCATTATACTTTATAGTAGATTCGTATCGGTCATTCGAACAATCAATGCAAAGTTGATTTGGTTTCGAAATTATGAAAGGTGTCTTCACAATTACCTACTATCTAAAATCCTGGAAAAGTCAACTTTATCACCCTATATAATCGTAACTGTTGATTTTAGAGCGTTGGTGCAATGGAGACATTTGATCAGCACCACGAGTTCTACAATATATCAAAAATTCGAGTAAATTCACCGAAAGCCAATTTCCCATTGATGCGGTGCGGGGTCCTTTGTCTTTGAAAAAATTACAGGGTCATAGGACCAGTATTTTTTTCTGGCAACAAAAGTGAGTGTAATTCGGACAATTAATTGAATATGTAAGTCACACTACTGTTGATGGTTTTTCCAATTTCTCCACTCACAGACTCCAAATAAAGAAGCAAAAATAAAATTATAAACGCTATCAAGATTCGTTCACAATTCTGATTGTATTGGTTTCAAATGTTAGGTGCCTGTTAACAGAAAAAAAAAACAAGAGCTTTTTTATCTGATAATCAACTACTCCACATCAAACGCTATTTGATGATGATGTGAGTCATTTTGACATTGATAAAAAAGGATGTACCTTTTTTATTCCTGTAAGACTGCCTGTTCCTTTCATCTAGTAGGTATGTGCCTGATGTCACTCCAATTTGTGTCAAGTTTCCTTTCTGGATATTGTTCAAGCGTAAATTAGCAAACTGAGCCGAGAATTTCGTCAGAAGAAACCACAAAAAATATAAGGAAATTAATTCCGTATACTACCAGTAACAGGAAATCATCAATAAAGGTAATAATTATTATTATTTATTTGTATATTGTCTTTTGTTTTTTTTTTAATTGGCTCGGCCGTTACTTGATGGAAATCCATGGCAAATGTAAAAACTTCATGAACATAAGATGAATTTTTTTTAAAAGAAAACAAATTCAACATACGCCAACCATATATTCGAAATCGAAATTCTACATGTAGAAAATAAAGGAATGAAACTCAATCATTTTGAATCATTAGAAAACAACAAACTCAAAAATTTTGAAATTTTACTTAACGATCAATTAGACCTCAATAGTTCACCACTGTTGAATTTGTTTTTTTAGTAGGTAATAATATTTATTCGCTATCAACTCTCAAGTTAATCCGGTATACCGTAATTTAATGTAGATATTGTGCCTAATTTCCGAAAATGGAGGTTTATCGATCCTGTTAACAGCTAATTAATCCTTCAAGTTGGGAAAGTAGGATATATAAAAGTTAAACAAGCCAACGTTGGTTTAGTTCATTGTACCAGTATATCACCTGACGAAGCTACTGTGTTAGCGAAACATGTTGTGTGTTTAAGAATTTTGTGGAAATCATATCGTTTGTGAAGTTTTTACATTTGTATATTGTCGTTGATTTATCTTGCCAAAAAATACTGGAACTTTTTTTTCAATAGGATAAATATCCTTATGGAGGGGTCAACCACTATGTCCAATACAGTGTGTCCCACTTACCATGCTCACCATGGGTATCTTTTTAACGGTGAGAGATACGAGGTCGGTTAAATGACACCAAATGTGGAGTTTGTCAATGCCAACTATAATGTGAAAAAATATTTTGATAAAATCTATTCGTTTTTGTTTTATACGCAAAAAACAGATTTTGATCATTTTCATGTCTCCTCCGTAACTTCTTTATTTATGAAAATATTCAAATAGGAATTTCACATTCTCATGGCAGTTTTTCAAAGAGATTTCGAAAAAAATATGAAATTTATACCAACTCTTCTAGAATTTGAGATATCAGCACCAACTTTAGTTTTTCAAATGTAGGTCATAGATCACTATGACTTAATTACAAATAACTTTTTTATCTCTCAAAGATGATATGTCGCAACAACGGTGTTATCGTCATTTATACAAAACCAAAAAATTATTCGGAAGCCGCCATCTTGAATTTATGAATTTTAACAAAGAAATCATGATTTCCGACCTCAAAAACCCCTACTTACCAATTTTGAATGGAATCGGACCAAATCTTGTCCGCCATCTTGGAGCAGCCATATTTTTAAATTTCAACAAAAATTCCATAACTCCGATTAACTTGGAATTTTTGTTGAAATTAAAAAAAATGGCTGCTCCAAGATGGTGGACAAGATTTGGTCCGATTCCATTCAAAATTGGTAAGTGGGGGTTTTTGAGGTCGGAGATCATGATTTTTTCGTTAGAATTTATGAATTCCAGATGGCGGCTTCCAAATCATTTTTTGTTCTTGTATAAATGACGATAACTCCGTTGTTATCAACACAAAACTATTACTGCGACATATCATCTGTAAGAGAAAAAAAAGTTATTTGTAACTAAGTCATAGTGAGCTATGACCTACATTTGAGAAACTAAAGTTGGTGCTGATATCTCAAATTCTAGAAGAGTTGGTATAAATTTCATATTTTTTTCGAAATCACTTTGAAAAACTGTCATGAGAATGTGAAATTCCTATTTGAATATTTTCATAGATAAAGAAATTACGGAGGAGACATGAAAATGATCAAAATCTGTTTTTTGCGTATAAAACAAAAACGAATAGATTTTATCAAAATATTTTTCCACATTATAGTTGGCCTTGACAAACTCCACATTTGGTGTCATTTAACCGACCTCGTATCTCTCACCGTTAAAAAGATACCCATGGTGAGCATGGTGAGTGGGACACACTGTATGTGTACACTTGGTGTCAAATCCCAATGAAATCTGTTCAATCCAAGATCTATTTTAGCCCAATATTCCTATTATCACAATGCAAATGGCCAATCTGTCCAATTCGTGTAAGTTTTTGGGAGAGTGGATTACCCCTTACTAACTCAAATATTTTCCATCAGTAATTTCTCTGGAAAAACTGGCATTAGCCAAAACTGCTGGACCTAGGGTCACAATTTTTTCATGTCAGTTTTTCTCGTGAATATACTGATCAGCAAATGTTTTTCCTTAGCAAGAGAAATTTATTTAATAAATGCCCTTGTTGATACATTTCTTTTCCTAAGGAAACTCATTTTAAGTTCAAGCAATTTTGACTAGTGTCAGTTTTTCCAGAAAAATTAAGGAAATTTATCCAATTAAAAAAAAAGTTCTAGTGTTTTTTTGGCAAGATTAATCAACTACAATATACAAATAATCAACAATAATAATGACATTTATTGATGATTTCATGTTTCTTTATAAAGTTGATTTTTTTATATGTGGTTTCTTCAAATGGAATTTTCCTAAACAGGCGCATCTTGCTAAACTACTTGCCAGATGAAGTGGGACAGCGAAAAAATTGTCGAATTTTGAAAAGCTATAATTCGAACATTTCTTGGCCGATGTTGTATTTTTAACCAAAGGTAGAAAGCGTCATCCTTGGGCTATGCGTCATTGGCGTCGGGTTTTTATTTTTGCGATTCGTTCTCTTTGTACAGAGTGTGAATTAAGTGCCGGAAAAATTTCAAATTTTTGACCAATAATTTGGGAAATGTGAGGGATCCTAGAATCATTTTTTAGATGTTGGGTGAATGGTTGGTCCGATACCTCGAGACGTCTTTGAAATTTTTTTGATAAATTGCGTTGCTATGGAAAAATCACCATTTTATGAAATTCCATTTTTATTTTAAAATGTGGCCTCTTTTAGTTAAATAATAACAGTCAACATCTAAACTGCAGCAAGGGATATTTCTACTGAAGATAATTAACACCAGTGGCGCACAAAAAGGGGTTTATGATATTTAGAAACGAAAAATTCGTTTTCATTGAAAACATTCAACAGTTTTATTGATCGTTACAGTTGAGGAGGTGTCATATCCTTAATTAAAATTTAGAAGCGTGCGTGACAAATCAAAATTTCAGTCTCATTATCATTGTTTTTTACTTATTCAAGGTGAGTAATCCATTGGCGTATTATAGAGGATCCATCATTCAAGGCGATTCAAAAAACTGATATGATAACATTTTTAATAATTTCATCAAGTGTTGTTCTTTGTTCGCCAGTGAAAATTATCATTATTTTTAAATGAAAATTCAGAAACGTAATTCTAGCTTCTGATGTTTCTCGAGCCGTACAAGTTGATAATTTTGTCAGAAAAAATTTCGAAGAATCTTGTTGATTTTTTTCAATAAAAACTTTTTTGTCGTTTTTAAATATCATAAACCCTTTTTTGCGCACCTCTGAATTAGTCAACATAATGCTAATTAAGGATATGCCACCTCTACAACTGTAACGATCAATAAAACTGTTGAAGTTTTTCAATAAAAACGAATTTTTCGTTTCTAAATATCATAGACCCCTTTTTGCGCGCCACTGGTGTTAATTATCTTCAGTAGAAAAATATCCCTTGCTGCAGTTTAGATGTTGGCTGTTATTGTTCAACTAAAAGAGGCCACATTTTAAAATAAAAATAGAATTTCATAAAATGGTGATTTTTCCATAGCAACGCAATTTATCAAAAAAATTTCGAAGACGTCTCAAGGTATCGGACCAATCATTCACCCAACATCTAAAAAATAATTCTAGGGTCCCTCACATTTCCCAAATTATTGGTAAAAAATTTGAAATTTTTCCGGCTCTTAATTCACACTCTGTACAAAGAGAACGAATCGCAAAAATAAAAACCGGACGCCAATGACGCATAGCCCAAGGATGACGCTTTCTACCTCTGGTTGAAAATCCAATATCAAGAAATGTTCGAGTTATAGCTTATCAAAATTAGTAAATTTTTTGGCTGTCCCACTTCATCTGGTAAGTAGTTTAGATGAAGTATGGTTTTGAGGAACAGGCCGTTTTGAAAGGACAATTCAATTCATGTATGAAAAATCCCACAAGCCGCGTGATTTTGTCATTATGACAGCAAAAAAAGTTTGCCCTAACTTTTCCAGGGACAATAACGAAACCTAACTTTTGAAAGCATGACAACCAGCCCTGAACAAATGTTTGATGAATCAAATTGTTTTACCGAATTACACTCTAGCTTATTCTTTTCAATCGAAGTAAACTTGGCATTTATAATTCGAATTTTGTTGCCATTAGCTAATTCAACTCAAAAAACTGCCAGAAAAAATTACTCGTCCTATGGAATCATAATTTTTTCAGAGGCTGTTTTTTTCGTCAAATTGTCAGGCAACAAAATTCTTATTGATACATGCCAAAGAAAAAAGCTCTCCTGTAATTATAAGTGACAATTTAATTCATGAATAAAAAATCCCATAAGCCACTGTGATTTTGTCATTATGACAGTTAAAAAACTTTCATGTAAATTTTTCTCCATCTTGTGTTGTCAGAATCTGTTGAAATGACATCATTTGGAGTCTTAGAAACTGGGAGGGTGAAACTTCATTATAATGTGCTTAAAATATCCGTGAACTGGATTTGCAAAATACTCTCGATGGAAAAACATCAATACCCAAGGCTTTGGTTTGAACAGCAAAGGCGTATTATAAATTACGCGGACCCTAAATACAGGGTAACTCACGGTCGATGGTACGTTAGACGTTTATGGAGAACGGGACATAGGATCATTCTGAAATTTTGGTTACTCACGTAGTTGCTCTTGGTCTATCGATCTAAAATATTTTCAGCTCTGCGTCGTTGTCGCTTCTATCGAAAAGTAGCAACAACTTTGTTATTTTAAATGGAACACCCTGTATTTTATTGCATTTTCAGATTCTCTCTGAAGAGCTGATTTCATCGATGTATCACACTTGGGGTCTAGCGGAAATGATTACAGAGATATAGGGTGTGAAAAATCGACATTTTTCAACTTTAGGAATTTTTTTTTGTCGAAACTATTCATTATTGGTCAAAACGGCTTACATGTCCCTATCTCAACTTTTGATTAACTATCTACTGATATTTAATTGGGACATATACCGGGTGATCAAGATTCTGAATTCTGCACCACCCTGTATTTGTTTCAGTTAAATGTCAGTAGATAGTTGATCAAAAGTTGAGATAGGGACATGTGAGCCGTTTTGACCAATAATGAATAGTTTCGACAAAAAAAATTCCTAAAGTTGAAAAATGTCGATTTTTCACACCCTACATCTCTGTAATCATTTCCGCTAGACCCCAAGTGTGATACATCGATGAAATCAGCTCTTCAGAGAGAATCTGGAAATGCAATAAAATACAGGGTGTTCCATTTAAAATAACAAAGTTGTTGTTACTTTTCGATAGAAGCGGCAACGCCGCAGAGCTGAAAATATTTTAGATCGATAGACCAAGAGCAACTACGTGAGTAACCAAAATTTCAGATTGATCCTATGTCCCGTTCTCCGTAAACGTCTAACGTACCATGGACCGTGAGTTACCCTGTATAATTGGCTTTTGCAAATGAAAATTTTTTTTCTTGATTCTGACACCTTGCTATTATGGAATGATCTGAATTATAATAATTTATTCAAACATAGAAATACTTTATATCAAATATATAAAATTCTCCTGTCCTGGTAACGGTGTTAGTGGTCGAACTCCTCCGAAACGGCTCGACCGATTCGTATGAAATTTTTTGTGCGTAGTCGGTAGGTATGAGAATCGGTCGTAATCAATTTTTTAAATCGAAAATTCAAGATGGCGGATCCAATATGGCGGACGAGTATTAATATCCGATTTCATTGAAAATTGGTATTTGGGGGTTTTCGGGGTCGGAGATTATGATCCTTACGTAAAATTTTGGAATTCCAAGATGGCGGATCCAATATGACGGACGAGTTTTGTAATTATGGTCAGATTCCATTCAGAATTGGTATCTGGGTGTTTTCGAGGTCGAAGATTATGATTTTTCATCAAAATTAGGAAATTCAAAATGGCGTATCCAATATGGCGGACGAGTTTTGTAATTATGGTCAGATTCTATTGAAAATATGTATCTGGAGGTTTTTGGGGTCGAAGATTATGATTCATCCGTAAAAATTTGGGAATTCAAGATGGCGGATCCAATATGGCGAACGAGTTTTGAAATTATGATCCGATTCTATTCAAAATTGGTATCTGGGGGGTTTCAGGGTTGGAGATTATAATTCTTTCGTCGAAATTTTGAAAATCAAGATGGCGGATCCAATATGGTGGACGACTTTTGTAATTATGGTCAGATTCTATTGAACTGGTAACTGGGGGGTTTTAGAGGTTGGTGATTATGATTCCTTTGTCAAAATTAGGGAATTCAAAATGGCGGATCTAATATGGCGTTTCGAGTTTTTTAATAATGATCAGATTCTATTCAAAATTGGTATCTGGAAGTTTCCAGAGTCGGAGATAATGATTCTTTCATCAAAATTTGGAAATCCAAGATGGCAGATCCAATATGGCGGACGAGTTCTGTAACTATGATCCGATTCCATTCAATATTTGTAACTGGAGGATTTTGGGGTCGTATATTATGATTCTTCTATCAAAATTAGGAAATTGAAGATGAAGGATCCAATATGGCGGACGAGTTTTGTAATTATGATCCGATTCTATTCAAAATTTGTATCTGTGGGTTTTCGGGGTCGGAGATTATGATTTTATTCTTTGGAATTAGGAAATTCAAGATGGCGGATCCAATATGGCGAAAGAGCTTTGTAATAAATAGTAGCTTGAAGCACTATAATTGAACACGCCTTTATGGATAGCCGAACTCGAGGCCAAACTGAATAGAAGTAAAAAATTGATGGTATAGTATTTTCTAGAAATATATGTATTTAGCAAAACAATGTTTGCCGGGTATCAGCTATTGCAATAAATAGTAGTTCGAAAAAATATTGAAACACATTTTTATATAAAGAATTTTATGGATAACCAAACTAAAGAGAAGTAGAAATAAAATATTAAAAGTTTATTGATTAATATCCATCTAAAATTTTTTTTTCTAGAAATAATTTGTATGGCAAAACAACGTTTGCCGGGTCAGCTAGTGCTGAATATTATACATTCTTACATGACTCAGATCGTTCAATATCTTCCCATTACCCTTTTATGTATATTTACAATCTGCTTGGAACTTCCAAGGTACCTAGCACTTATTTACTATTGAAATTACCAATCCAAATCAGCCGCACAGTTTGCAACAGGAACGAAAATGGAACTCTCCTCCATATTATTTTTCACTGTCCGATCTACACTGTTATGAAACAAGGATCTCCATGTCTAAGGAATTTGCGAGGGAATTTGGAAACATTAATTATTGCCTTATAAAAAATAACAATCAGTGATGCTAGAATAATTTCTGAATATATTTAAACTGAGATCATTTATTTTGAATGAATAAACTATAATTGTATTATTTTCTTCTTTATAAGGATTGATATTTATCCTTGTATTTGGTAGGTTTTAATGTTCAATCGTTTTTTTTTTTTTATTTCCAGAGTACAAACATACATATTATCCTCATTTTTTTTCCCTCATACACTCGGTGCTGTAAACTTGTTTAAGAAGCAATAAACTATTATTATTATTATCACTTTGAATGGAGAAATTGGAAAAACATCAACAATGGTGTGATTTATTGGATTTACATATTCATTAAATTGTGTTACTGACACTTTGAATTAATAATTGAAGTTTTGTTACTTTTAGGAAACTCAAAAGTCAACATTTTTTTCCTTCAATTCCCAGGCAACAGAATTTAATCAAGTTTAGCTACTTCCACAAATAGATGCTCTACTGTAATTATGAGTGATAAATCAACTACTCCAGAATAGCTATTTATTGAATGATGACATGAGTGATGGTTTCAAATGTTAAGTTTTGTTTTGCCTCTTAGGGCAAAGCTTTTTCATTGTCATAATGACAAAATCACAGTGGCTTATGGGATTTTTTATACATGAATTAAATCATCAACAAAAAGATGAGATATGGTTATTGTTTAAAATATGTGGGTTTGTCAGGAGTTTCTTTTTGGGCTTGCTCACTATTTTTGAGAAAAAAAAGGACTGCAGCTTCAATGGTGAGTATAATATCCATCAAAAATGCATATATTTTGTTTTTAGAAAATCATTGCCCATAAACACCTAGATTATAAGTAAAAAAAAAAGTCTTATTCATTGTTTTTCTAAAATATCTATTTTGGACTATGGAAAGCGGAGGCGGGGAAACTGCAGTAGATAGGCACCTATACCTCAATGCTTTTCTTGTCCTCTTAAAATATAAAAAATGTTATTTTTTCAATAACAACTTTTGGGAAGTTTGTGATAATTTAACAAACCCAAAAGACACCGACCAAGAAAATAGTATCTCGAAACCTGCGACTTTTGAATGATCGAAGCTCGAAACCATCCAAAACCAAACAAAATACTACTGTACTAATAAGTTTTAACAAATCTCTTACCTCGAACCATTTTGAAAACCCAAAGAACTTTTGAATGATAAAACCCTAAGAACTTTTGAATGATTCGAGATTAGCTATCGCAGCCAAACGAATATTGGAAAGTCATTCATTCAATACTTTTTTGAAGTTTTCCTCCAAAAATATTTCAAATTCACAGCAGACTCCATCGCTTTGTTTACGTTTACAAATTACAAATATTACAATTTGTTTTATGATTACAAAACATATGACAGATTTGACAGTGGTTTTGACACTTTCAGCATTTTGACATTGGTATCGAATCTTCGAATCTATGCACGAATCCGTTTTGCCCAGACATACGTACGAGCGATTCATATAGCCCCATCAGAACGATTCAAGAAGATCCTGCATGTTGATAATCATCTAGAAACAGGGTACACTAAATAGTCCATGTGCATGCAACTGCAAGTGTCGACTAAATTCTCTTCGTGAACTGATAATGTTACTTTGATTCAATGGTATTCAGACGACAATTGAAAAGTTAATGTAAACAGCTGCAATTCGTTGTTCCCTAACTACACGAAAAGTCTTGAACGACACACGTCCGATAGGTAAATAACGGTCTGAGGTTATTATTATTATTATTATTAAAAAGTGATAATGGGCTGAGGTGTGAACCTATAAAAGCCCATTTATACATGACATAGTTGTATGGTACACATAAAGAAATATTATATATATATGTAAATAGCTACTAGACAAACAATTAGATTAAAAATAAAATTGAAAAAACAATTAAAAATGTTGAATAGAAATTGAACATTTCGAAATAAAATAGACAGATATAATGCGATGCAAACTGAAAAAAACAAAAACAATTTACTCAGTAATACGATCTAATCGACTTTTGAATGATGATACTGAGGGTGCATTAACTATGTCTGTATCCAGGTTGTTCCATGCCGAGAAAACACGATTTACTATGAAGTTTTGCCGATTTGACGACCTGAAATGTTCCTTCTTAAGTTTAAAATTATGTCCTCTTAATCGTGTATCATCGTTTATCTGGAACATATCACTCAGTGAGGGTAGAAATCCATGAAGAATCCGATAAGTTAGGATCAAGTCTCCACGATGTCTTCGATCTTCGAATGTTGTCAGGCTTAACTGATTCAAACGTTCATGGTATGATGGTCTTCTGAGACCGAAGGACATTCGGGTTGCTCGTTGTTGCACAGATTCCAACATGTTACGATCTCTGATCAACTCCGGGTTCCACACTTGTCCTCCATATTCTAGGATTGGCCTAACATAAACTTTGTAGAGGTTAGTGAACGTTTCAGGTGACGTTTTCGGAAAAACTTTTTTCAAGAGGTACAATTTTGTATTCGCTCGTTTGCATATGTTTGAAATATGTTGTGACCACGTTAAATTGCTGGTTATGGTAACTCCAAGATCATTGTGGCATTCAACCTTAACTAATTGCACATCATTGATGGTATAATTTTGTCTAGGATTATTTTTACCAAGGTGAAGTACAACACATTTATCAATATTCAGTAACCACTCACAACTCCAGTTGTATAAGGCAATCAAGTCATTTTGCAATATATGTTGTGATTTTGTGTTGTTGTAAAGTTTTGTGTCATCAGCGTAAAAAGAACAGGTTGACTTAAAAATATGTGATAAATCTGATGTGTAGCACAAAAACAACAGAGGACCAAGTACAGATCCTTGGGGAACTCCACTCAATACAGGATATTGGTCAGAGAAGCAATCATCTATCCGAACACAAAAATATCTGTTCTCTAGAAAATTCTGGATCCACGTCAGTAGTAGCCCGCGTACACCAAAATGTTCTAATTTACACAAAAGTCTTTTTCTAGGGACACGGTCAAATGCTTTAGAAAAGTCTAGATAAATAATATCCATAGGGGTATTATCGTCCAAATGTTTTGACCAGACATTCACGCACTCCAATAAGTTTGTTGTAACTGACCGATTTGGTTGCTATAATTCTCAGATGCGCTTCGGATTACAAGATTCAAGCTCATCCGTTATTTGATACATATCTGCCTTTTAACGTTAGTAACTTAACTATTCTTCGTACTATAATTTCCGAATAGCCGCGTGGTGTAGTTGCATGTTCAAATTCCACACCGGCGACCCGGCTATTTTTATTCTTTTTTTCTTCAGGCGATTTCCCGAAAAACATACTTTTTAGGAAGAAGGTTCATTCAGGCCGAGTAAGGTTATTGTTTAAGAAAAGTAGTCTCCTTTCTTGCAGAAGGAATATTCTTCTTCTTCCCTGAACATTTACTGCTGAGGCCGATAGTAATTCAATCGCTACTTCAATGATGTTCGTGGCCAAACATTTTCTGTATATAAATGATTTGAATCTACTGACATTGCCCAAATCGCTCTGAATAGTCTGTGAGTGAATGTGACGGCATGCTAAATCCACCACTGACATAACCTACTATCTAGACCGCTCATACAGGTGAGCCACTAACGATGTCAAACTGGAGAACATGAATCATGCGCATTTTGGACATATAATTTTTTTCATCTCCTGGAGCATATGTGAGGGAATCCCTTTAATGTTCGAAGAACATCTTGCGTGCCTTGTTGGACGGAAAGGAGGAGGAGGTAGGTAATGGTTTTGTTTTTTATCTTTTGGAGATATAAGTTCTTGGGAGTAGGTACTTCTTCCGGTGGCAACGAATTCCAAAGCATTGTTCTTACTTATGTTTCCGAACACTAAGAAACAACAACAGATTCAATTAAAAGAAAAAATTTAGTCAGTAGTATAAACTATCGATCGTTTTCCATCTCTAGAAAAGAAACATTCGACGATAGATAAAAATAGATTGACAAAACGCATATCAATTCGACTCCTCTGGAGCTATCGAGAAATCTAGTCGAGTTAACACGATTCATTCAAGAACACCGAATATCGAATAAAGATGGCCGATTCGACTCGAATCGTGAAAAAGGATCTTCCTGCAGTATTATATAATAATAATAATAATAATAGTGTCTTTAATAATAATAGTGTCTTTATTAACCAGCAGATACGAACAATGTAGACTAATTGTCAAAACAAAATACTAATTCAAGTACAAAATGGTGCTGGTTAAAAGGCGCAAGATCAGTTAAACTGTTCTTCCTCAAGGGAATACAGACTGGTCAATTTGACAGAAGTGCCAAAATCTTCCGAATCATTCTCATCACATGATTAGTTCATTAAACTCAATGTAGTTGTTTATATTGAGTTCATTGAATAGGTCGAGATTCGTGTTTTTTGACGATTATTTTTCGCAATAAAATCGTGGAGGCTGAGTTTGGTCTGGAAGTTTTATTCTGGTCCAGTATTAGCATGGCGTCAGCCCACTTTGATCATTTGCGAAGTGATTTAGGCTTTCAAGGATGTTTCTCCTTCCTCTCGAGATCGCGAGGGTCTCTTTATTAACTCATTCTTATTCGAACGAATGCGAGGCGAATGCTCATGCGTCCATAATGTATAACGTGATTCACTGTGACCAATCTGACAATGATGTTTAGGAATGGTTCGAAAACTTCACGCTCCCGTAATTTAACTCATAGTAGATCGTGCATGTAAAATTTTATAAATATGAAAATATTCCAGAAAAAATAGCTAGAACAAATGGCTAAATGGCTAGATGTAATTTCAATAGCTAGATAAATTGGAAAAAAGACTGGAACTAGCTATAAAATGGCTGAGTATTTTTTTAATTTTTGGTGGCCCGTCTACGCTTTCGTACTCAAGTGATTTTCCGAATGAATTTTCCACGAATATGGTTCATTTAGGTCCAGTTCGATTGGATTATTCAAAAAAATTAACCTTCAATATTGTTCCCTCAAGTAATTAGGTTTCGATAAATATATTTTACAGGAAGAAGGTTATTGATTCAGGCTGAGTAGTTCAGAAAAAAGAAAGGATATTCACCTTCCTTCAGTCAGAATACTAGATGTAGTATGCGTAACTGTCGGTAAGCTCTCGTGTTCTGATCACTTTTTGATCATTGACAATTGACATTGACGGAAGTTTGGGCAAAACGAAACGGGTTCGTGTACTCGTGTAGTTGTTGCCACTGCTTTGGCCACTGCTCACTAGAGTGACTATATAAATAGAGTGCCGTCAATAGTGGTTCACTTTTTGATTGGTCAGGCCATTAAGATGGAGGTGCATCCGCATGTTTTATTTTCTCCAGCATTCTCTCATGATTCTATGCATTCTGTGTCACTTTTTCACTGTTTCTTGCTGTTTGTCTGTCTGTTTACCATTTCAGGAAAAACTGTGATTACTTTATAAACAGAAATAGAATAAAAAAAACATAAATTTGAAAATTTTGAGAAGACCGAAGAACTCTTCATCGTAAGTATTTTTGTATTATGTAATAATCCTAATGATTCTTCAGATATTACAATATAGAGTCATGAACATGAAAAAAATGAAATATAAAAAAAATATCTGTAATCTGAAAATGTGAATTCTTACAGAAAATAACTACTTTTGTACTGATCTGTAGCATTGAAGTTGAAAGGGTTTTGCAAAATTTAAGAAATATATACCTGCCTACACTCAATACAAAAATCCTTCTTTTCATTTGTAAAGTCAAATGGTAACAGCACAGGAGATGAAAGTGATTACTGAGTGATGGACATATTTGTATTGAGATGGAAAGTATTGTGCAATGTCTGGAATGTTTTCCAGTTTTCTACTCACAACCTATATAGAATACTTATTATGAAGTAACCTAGGTGCCATTGATTTCTCAGTATATCTACATGAAAAATAGAATCCCATATACCTTATATTATTGTACTATCATTATCTGATAGGGTAGAATCAATTCAATTTCTTTAATCAATTAGATAAGATAGAAAACAACTGGAAAACAGTTTTGATAATTATGATTTTGTATTGATTTGATTTAGAAAAAAACATTTTTATTTCCTCCCAGATGCCTGATTCTTGTATTGCTTGTGGCAATAAAAGAACAAAAGGAGGACTTATTTTTTTCCAATTTCCCAAGGATCCCATAAGAAGGACAGAATGGGAACAGAAAATGGGCAGGGGATGGAAATCCTCAAAGTACTCCTTTTTGTGTGAGGTGAGAAATAATATATTCAGAAATTTTTAATTTGATTTAATCTGATTCAATGAAAAGAAAAAATGGACTTTCTTGTGGAAAATTCAAAGAACATAAATTTGAAAATAATCAAACAGTACTGGAATTGTAATGTGAATCATTTAAGAAAGCCAACAATTATACCTATAATCTTGAAAAAAAAAACCCCAGACAATCTCAATTGCAATAGGAGACAATGAATTGATTCATATGTATGTTTCAAGTTGAATGTACAATTTATTTCTAGTTTGTCATTAGTAGTATCATTTGTCAGGAAAGTAAGATATTTGAATAGATTTTTCAAATTATAAAGTGATTTCAAAAGTTATGAGAAAACACATTTTAATCACATCCATAAAATGTCATCACATAATATACATTATAATAATCTGAATTAGTTGATTGCTCGTCCAGTTCCCTATTTCTTATTCTACTTCCCTTAATTTTTTTACTTCTGTGTACTCCAGTGCTTCCTCCATACTTCCTTCATACTTCCTCTACTCCTGTTACCAAATAACTAGCCAAATAATTGAAATGTGCCATTGTAACATTTGCAAAATGAATAATCATTAGTGGTAAATTGACCCTACTCTCTTGATGGAATTTCATAAGAATAGAAAGTACTTCACATATGTTTAAATTCCTACAAAAATAAATATCTTCCCTTGAGTACCTACTCAAATACAAAATTGTTTTTCACAAACACAGTACCTACTGGTAGGTACTATTAAATTGTGATCACCTGAAGAATCTGTTGTGTTAATGAATTATGTTGTATGTCAAAATTTTATTTGAAATCTAACCATTTGTGAAGAATTGTTTCAATTTATTTCGAAATACTGACTCAAATGGAAAATTTCTAGGTAAACCCACAAATATAGTCTTTTACATATTTAATTTATAGATTTTACTATTCTTACATTGATACGGAAAATTACTTGGCCACTGAAATTTTAGAACAAACTAAATTTGGTACATTTCAGGATGAACTATGTAGACTTTTAAATTTATTTCTCTTAGACATGATTTTCCATTTAAGTGACTTGAAATATTCAGAATTCCAGGTGGTGTATAAGCTTTAGTCCTGACTGAAATATCAGATGTATGTGTGATTTTACATAGAGGATTTTACCTATAACTCCCATGTACTTTAATGAGAATTTATATTTGCTTAGAATTGTATTGACATGTTATAAGTAGGTATCAATTAACAACAGAAAGAAATATTCAGTATTGTGACATTGATGCCACAATGGGCATTTTGCATAATATGTAACCTTCCTGGTGCCTCCCAAAATTTCCTACATGCCCAGTACTTCCTACAGCTGCACAACAAACTTCCCTAGACCTTCACCCCTCGATGAAATGATAAAAAAATATTTCTAAATCAAATTATCATCATATAGCTTCATGGTCCAACAAAAGAGAGAAGTGAATTCAAATAATTTCAAGAGGGGTGGTGCACCAAGGGTGAAACGATATGAGGCCAACCAAGATGTTATGAGGTCATCCTCGGCAATATAAGAGCAAGCTGAAGCATTCTGAGGACAAATCAGGGCAACATGAAGGAACTACCAAGATGATCATTGAGTATTGGGAGATCGCACAGTATTTATTTGAAAGCCCTAGGTGTGATTCTTGGCAAGAATTTTTGTCTTTTGCAGAAGGATTATAGTTCACTATGATGCCAAAATCCTAGAATATGTTTCATCATCAAATTACTTAGATAGGTACTCTGTTTTCAAATTATTGTATATGTATCATTAAGCAAGTACCAATGAATTATTTTTCTGAAAGAATGTCAATGAATTACTAAAGTTATAATTAAAAAGTTCTAGTCATAATTACTTTGATGAAGTTAATTGATAAATATACTGAGTGTCAAAGTATTCTTCAGGCAGGACATGGTTTCTAGAGTGCCTTAGGAATTTCAAACCTCTACCCAACTAGGCAATGTCCATCAGATTGATTGAAGCGAATCCAACACACTCCAGATGCACAGATAAAAATGCTTTTGAAAAATCGAATGTACCAATTTTTTTCTGAATACCATATAAGATCCAACTTGCCCATAGAATCCAGCATAAGTTAAAATATCCATGGTATACCTTTAAAAATTCCCACTTTATTTTCTGGTGAATTCAACACCTTTGACAACCGTGGCTTGTCTAATGAACTCGTTGACACTTGGTATGGCTCAAAATATAATTAGAGAACAATCTCTGAATGTAAAATTGTTCAAGAGTTTCCTACAATATCAATTTTTCAATGTTTAATCCAATAATTGTTGTGATCCTAATTGTGTTGTTCATTTTTAAATATCTTTAGAATGTTTATTATTCACTGGTTCATGATATATTTTTGTGTACTGACTATATTATCTGGTAATTTCATTCTGAATAAATCTATTCTATCCACCTTTCTTCACTCTATTATCTTTTCCCTATAATGTTATGACTATAAATATAAAGGTATATTATAGTGAATATTCATGGAAAACAGTCAAAGGTAACAGTAAAAACTAAAAAAAAAAAAAACCGAGTTTGATACTTTAATATTTACTGAAGGCTATATCTACAGTTCTGAATTTTTTTAATTACCCATATTAAAAGCAAAAAATCACACAGGACATACATTTTTTTTTCTTTAAAATCCATGACACCTTTTTAGTGAATACAAGAATCAGGGTGTGTTATTCTAACATACTATTATGTCCTGTCATTTCTTTTTCTCTTGGAGCGCATGAGAGGATATTGCTATAATGTTCGAAGAACATCATGTGTACCTAGGGAGGATAGGGAGAGGGTATATTGGAATTTTTATCAACTTTTGGAGGTTATAAGTTCTTGGAAATACTTTCTTTGGCAAAAAATTCCATAGCTTTTCCGGAGACTGACATCCATAGTTTTTGCAGATTAAAAAAAAATATGGTGGTTTCTTTTTCAATCATAATAGTAGAAACAGAAAAAACTATTCAGATTGATTCACGTCGTCATCAGAAACTGTTTCTTTTATTGTTTTGACTATTATGATAAAATAAACATTTTTCAGATTTGTCTTTAAATTTTTTTATATAAATATTTCAATCCCCTGTTGAACTTTTTACCTCTCTGATTTATTTCTAGTTGGATGAATGATTCTAGAAACAATATTGTCAAAACAAATATTAGTGTTTTATGTTTATAGAAGAGTTTCTTCTATAGTCCCTGGAAGGTCTTTACAAAAAACTACAATGTATTCCTCAGACGCTAGATGGCTGGCTCTGAAGTTACAATTTTCAAATCGTATTTGCTTCATAACTTCGAAAAAGCTTATCAAACCTTACTAAAATTTGGTAGGTTTGACATAACTTTATTGAGTAATAAAACCCATACCATAATCATGATGAATATCATTCTGAAATTTGGATTGCCTTACTTGCCTACTACAAAAAAGGTACTCCTGATAAAATTCGATTACTCTGATGGTTTCGACAAATTTTGAATTTCAGTAAATTAGAGCATCAGTCAACATAATGAATAACGAACAGTTTTTCATAAATATTGTTCAAAATTTTCATCATTTTCACATATACATAGATCTATAGGATGAAGAAAATATAAATGTGTTGTTTTATTGGTAACTGAAGCTTCAAATTATGAAAATTCAAATTTTATGGAAAACATGAGAGTAATCAAATTTTATCAAGAGCACCTTTTTTTGTAGAGAACAAGTTTCTCAATCCAAATATCATATTCAAATCCTAATCTTTTTATATATGGGTTCCATTGCCTAATAAATCTATGCTATTGTACCAAATTTGAGTGAAGTCTCATGAGCCGTTTCAAAGCTTTGAAGAAAAAATGATTTGAAAATAATTGTTACTTCATAGAGCCATCTTGCGCCCAAACTAAGCTGGTCTCAGCCTCAGGGATATGTGTTTTATGACGTTTTAGTAAAGACTATTTAGGGACACCCTGTATGTTATTCAATTTGAGTCTAATTGAATTTTCGAATTTTCATCTATGGCTAATGCATGGTATTTTCAAAATAACCCTGTTTTAGGTGCATTTTTCTCCTGAAATGTGGGAGAAAACGCGGGTAGACGGAACAAGAAAACTAAAAGTAAATGCTGTTCCTACAATATTTATTAATAATGAAACTGAACGCATCTCATCCATGGCTGTTGATCCATCAACGTCAGCAGGCACTTTACTGACAATACCAACTTCAAGTCATATCTCCAGCGTTAGTTCTGAAGACATGAACTCGTTTGTTCTTCTAAGAACATCGAAAAAACAGAAGTTGGAATTGTATGAAAAAAAAAATAAGAGACATAAGGGTACCATACAAAAATACAAGAACAAATTACGGAATGCCAACAGAAAAATAAAAAATCTTGAAGATAAGCTGAAGATGCAGACTCCAATGGAAATAACACTTCTTAAATCATGCTATAATTCGGACCAGATAACGGCACTAAAAAAAAAAAAAGAAGGCAAAACAACAAAATTTATGAAGTGGGATGATGATACAATCACAAAATCTTTGAAGCTCAAGTTTGCTTGTGGTGGTACAGGTTATGAAGAATTGTTGAAACAAAATCTGCCATATCCATCAATTCGAACTCTGCAGAGAAGATTGGAAAATATTAAATTTGACTCTGGAATATTGAATGAGGTATTTTTCCTTCTGAAAATGAAAGTAGAACATCTCAATCAATATGAAAGAGATTGTGTTCTTGTTTTGGATGAAATGGCGATTGAACCTAGGAGAACATATGATTGCTCATTAAATAAATATTTTGGGGATGTTACACTCCCTAACCACTCTGGAATAGCAACTCATGTGTTAGTATTCATGTTGGCAGGCATAAATACAAGATGGAAACAAATTGTTGCATATTATTTCACAGGTAATTCTGTTGATGGTGCTGTTTATGAGAATATAATACAGAATATTTTTCTAAAAACTTTTGAAATAAATCTGAATATAGTTTCCATAACCTCTGACATGGGTCCATCAAACCAAGCTCTATGGAGGACATTAGGCATTTCTGCAGGTCGGCATACTTCCATAAAAAATCATGCACCACACCCTATAGACCAGAGTAAACAAGTATTTTTTATTGCAGATATACCTCATTTATTCAAGAATATAAAGTCAATGCTAATCACAAATAAAATAATTCATATTCCTGAATATATTCAGAATAAATACAGTTTACCAACACCAATAATTTCAGTGGATCATATTTATGATTTGTGTAATTTTCAAGATAATCTGCAATTCAAATTAGCTCCAAAATTGACACAGTCCGATTTAATGCCTTCTCATTATGACAAAATGAAAGTTTCGAAAGCAACTCATGTGATTAGTCATGATGTCAGCAGTGCTCTGAAGTTTGTGGCTGAACATCTGAACAAACCAGAGTATCTTACCACTGCATGGTTTATAGATTTGGTAGAGAAGTGGTTCAATTTAATGACATCCAGATCACCAATCATTGCCATCAGCAAATTTAATGAAGAGCATTACACAGAAACCATTGATTTCTTGAACAATTTCATGGAAATTATTCATTGCTTGGAAGTTGGATGTAAAAAAATTTGGAAACCATGTCAGACAGGTGCCTTGATTTCAACGAAATCTATATTAGATTTACAAAAAAAGTTATTAGAAGAACATCAGTATGAATTTATCCTAACTTCAAGATTTTCCCAAGATTGTTTGGAGAATGTATTTAGTGTATTGAGATCAAAACAGATAACCCCTAATGCAATGCAAATTAAAAACAATTTGAAGTTGCTATCTGTATCTCAATTCATGAGAAATACTAGTAAAAGTAGTTATAGTGAAGATGAGAGAGAGCTTTGTTCAGATTTTCTAGAAATTGCTAAAAATTATCCAGAAAATATGTATGATAATGTACAGATTCCTGAAGAAGTTGAAACCACTTTCATTTTCAACTATAGTGAAATGAATTCACTATACAACATTGCTGGATATCTCATAAATAGCATCATCAAAACTTCCAAAACCTGCCAAAACTGCATCACATGTGTAGGCAATCGAAACCGTTTAAACATGAAATTCACCAGATTTACAACTATAAAATGTTATAAGGTGAATACTCTGTTTTTTTGTCATGAAAATATTTTTTATTTTTTTATTGAAATGGAGAGTACTTTCAGAAAGTACTATGATATTGTTGTCAATCAAAATATTGACCTAAAAAAATTTTACACTGACAAAATGATCAATTATCAAGTTGATATTCCAGATTGCCACAATTTGAAAAAGAAGATTATTTCTCGATACATAGTCTTCAGATTAAAAATTTCGAGTAAGAAAGAAAAACAATTGCAGAATAAATATGCAAGTCGGTCAATGAGACAATGAGAGCTCACATGAAGTAAGAATGCGTTCAGTAAATTAACTCAACATTCCAGAATAAAAATATGTTTCTGTCCCATTTTCAATGTACTTACAGGAGGATATCTCACTTCTTTTCGTTGTAGTAACTTTCCTAGATCATTGATAATAGAGGAGATAATTTTATGACAATCGAAAACTTGTTCCTAACAAGCTTGATAAGTTTGTCATAAAATTATGAGGCATTTGTCAATGTCCGAGGGATATTCGGCGGAAAATTTTTTCGAAGTTGCCTTTATCATAATGTTTGGTTTAATTGGTTGTGTTCAATCATATATGACCACAAATTAATTGATTTCTTTGGATTTCTACTTGAGCAAAATATTGTCAAAGATAGAGATTTGCAGTTTTCGCGAACGTTGGCTCCTCTTTTGTGAAAGTCTCAGTAATCAAAACAAAATTTTCATTGACTGCTTTATTTTTGAGATACAGTGCAAAATTACATGTTACAATTTGGGACCTCCCTTGTATTTCAGCTATATTTCAACTTATAGGAAAAGTAAAAATGTTATCTTAATCAGAAGTGTTGAATATTTTTGAAGAGTGCAAAGTGTCAATGTATTGAATATAAAAAATATACAGGGTATTCCATTATAAAAAACATAACTGGGTTATATCTTCATAATAACCTGGCTACGCCACTGGATTCTACTTGAAAAAAAATGTTAAGAGTCAGTTTTTACTTTTCCAATAAGTTGAAATATAGCTGTTACACAGGGGGAGTTCCAAGATGCAAAAACAAAGCAGGCTATGAAAATTTTGTTTATGGTAAGTACAGTGAGTTCCACAAAAAAATTGCCAATGCTAGCAAAAAAAGGAAATCTTCATCTTTGGAAATAAGATATCCCCATGATATCCCATAAGGGCATTGAAAATGGGACAGCCTGGACATGTAGGTATTTCAGCAATCAATCAGCTTGTCATCCAAAGCAACAACATCAATTATTTCTGTCTGGGTCCTATTTACTTCCATCTTCTGGCATGTGGGTGCACAGCTCTCATCCTCAAGGGTGCATCTGACCTGTTTCCTCAATTTCTCCAAATGTATCTACCATAAGTTATCTTGATTGTTGGCTTGTTATCCCTTTCTTTCCCTGCCTCTTCTTCTAGCTGCTGCTTCAAGGCACTGCCTTCAGACTTCATCTTCCAATGAATGTTGTCACTTAACTACCTGTTCCTACAAAACAGAACTCCAAAATATATTTCATGCACTTCAGGGATTTGAAAATCCCTATTTTCGGGGAAATAGTGGTACTTTAAAACCCTAGGGATTTGAAATGTACTTTAAATACCTAGGGATTTAAAGTAAGGAATATGATATGGATGCAACAAAAGTTTAACATGTTTAGAACAATATAAAACTATAAAAAACAACTCAATTTCTACAAATAGTAACATTCATCAAAATAAAAACGAGCAGATCGGAGTTGGTCGACCAGCTTGTTTTTCTTTTGAAATTAAATTGGACCACTTTGAGATATGGATGATTTTCATGATTTATTAACATTTATGTTCACCCCAATGCAATCAGCCAAGTGAAAAGGGGTAAATTATCATTATTGCAGCTGTTATTTTTATTACCCAAAGTGTTTTGGAAAATTGTAGCCCTTGAAATAGTATACAAACCTCAGGACTAAAGTACTTTTGAATCACTGGACAAATTATAGCCCTCCCGTTGGTCCGGCGATAAACTTTTTGTCTTGGGATTTAAAATATCACTTCAGTCCCTAGGTGTATGATATACTATTATACCTATCAGTAATAGGTAAAACCTTCTGTTAATAAAGGGCTATTGACATGAATATTTTCAGCATAAGCAACATCACTAGTGTCTGCATTCAATTGATATGAACTAAATCAAGGATTATGTATTATGTAGATCAACAAAGTCTATTATTAAGCTATTAATAACCTTCCAACATTATATATTCTCTTAATATTACATCTTGAAGCTGTGGTAGAGACTGGATTCAGAGAATGTTGCAAACCAGTATTCATAGAAAAGAATCTATTGTTCTTCAATCTTTCTCTCTGAATATTTCAACTTGTTAAGAAGAAAGCTATCTACATTTGAGAGCAATGCATCTTTTCATTAAAATAGTATCCAGAGATTACTGCGATTAAATACCCACTTCAATAAATAGTGTTGAAAGTGGAAACAAGAATTGAAAAATGCCAAGTGATTCTCCACTGGAAAATGTTGTAGTAAACAATAAGAATATCTAGATGACACATTCAAGGAATCTTTAACAAACTGCATATTATCATTTCACATTTCATCCATTTGTTGCTTCATTATGGCTTGTTTTGTACTACTCTATTCATATTAAATTCAAATTATCCAGAGTTCAAGGATATGTTTCACTTACATGTATGGGTTCCAAGAATCATATGATTTATACTTGAATATTTGGAGACCTACCTTGGTCAAGTTAAAAATTGAGTGTAAGTTGAATATAAATATATATTATATGAACCCACAATTACCATAATATTTACCTCTCAAACCAAACTGGCCTAAAAAAAATTATTTGATTTAAGGAAAGTAGTTGTTTTCTGTTGAATATAAATACCTAATATTTAATTCAAGTTTCACAGTTCATATTTTGATAGGTAGTAGTTACTTGAACCTATTCAAGACAACTTATAACAGCTAGGTAAGTAGGTAGTCATTTTCTGTTGAATATTCCAAATGACAAAATAGAAACTTGAATATAAATATTTTTATCTGAAAGAGAATGAAAATCTCTCAGAAGATTTTTGATTTTAAATCATCTTTGTGTGTTCAATGGATTCAATTCAATGTTCGTTAAGGCATATAGCCAGTAAAGTAGTAGTTCTCTGTGGAGTATACTGAAGAAGTATCAATACCTTCATCAGATAGAGAATGTGAATTCTCAATGTATTTCTTGATATTTTTCCATTTTTTTCATGTTTATTTCTCTTCAAAATTATATATTATTGTAAATGTTAATAATAGTTTGTGAGATTGCAGATGTGTATGTTCATGGCTATTAAAGTTATTGCTTCAGTATTTCTGTTTATCATTTGAAACTGACCTTATATGGGCAAGTAATTTCTTGATCACTGCATCATTTGAGATATGGGATATCCTAGGTTATCATTTCATCAATGTACTTATTTAAGTTGTGTTCTTCTGGGGACATATTTATAAGATGGATTCATCAAACATCACTTTTTCATCTTTCATCTTCTCATTTGAACTGGTTCTCAAGATAAATTCTCAAGTGATAGGGAGATGCTTTGAGTAGGTACCTGAAATGTTGCATGTGGATTCGTTGGTGTATAATTGGGGATATTTAAGCAGGATAATTAACCCTGGATATTTCAATAGAATCATAAATTCCTGGTGATACTAGGTATACTTTGATGCTGCTTACCTTGCATAGCTTTGCTTTCATCTCCATTTTCTTTCAAGAACATCGTGATTTGTACTATTTTAGAGAATCTTTTTGGCCCAGCCATTATTACATATAATATTTACAATAGACATAGATTCATAGATTAAGCCAATGAAACTCTGATAAAAACCCAAACGAAAATTGGAAATTGAAACACGTGTATTGTGTAGTTTGTTTATGTTTCATTTGACTTTGACGTTAATTGACATCTACGTCAATGACCGGAAATGGCAGCCATTTGCATGGCCATTGTCGTCACTCTATTTATATAGTCACTCTACTGCTCACTGCTGTCAGTGCTGCCAATAGTGCCAATGGTTAATTAAAATTAAATTTACTGATAATTTAATTTTTCGTGTTTGTAGGTTGCTGGAGCAGCTGAGTTTTTTAGTAATGTTATTAATGTTTTTTATTGTGTAAAAATGAATGAATAATGAATTATATCAAGTTATTGAATTTTAAAGTGGGTTTTTTCAACTGCATGGAGCTTCCAATAAATACACACTACACAGTAGTAGAAGTCTAGAAGCACAGTATCTACTAGAAGTCTCCTAAAATAGAAGATGGTTCGAGGTGAGACATTTTTCTAGCATTTCTTTCATTTTACGTGCCTTTTACCATATCGAATTCATTAAAAAAATGGTAAATAGTCTCGACATAACCCTAGTTTTTTCACACATAATGCATACATCTTTTAGGAGATCTTTTATTTCTTACATCATTGGGCATTCATCTTTATTCAATTTGAACTCAATAAAATTTTAAAGGAAGTACCTAATTCCTATTAAAATTTCAATTGTTCACGAATGTTCAGGCATTTTTTTTTGTTAGTTTGATTTGGTTTGATCTATCCTGGCCCACATTTTAGGAAGGTATAAATTGAGGTATTCTGTATTCTGTAGGTAGGTATATTTTTCAATAGTAATAAGAAGACACTACTGTCTCTGTAGGTAGGTATATTTTTTCATCAGTAATAAGAAGACAATCATATTTCATTGTGAGAACTTGGTATTCTATCCATGATTCTAGGTCGTCTGTCATCTGATAGGGTGCTTCTTTTTCTTTGTTTATCTATAATACTTGTAGATTTACTTGGGTCTTCTGGTTCTGGTTCTTCTTTTGTTGGAATTTCCAGTTCTGATGATTCATTAGTGTTTTCTTGAACTGGTTTTGGTTTACATCTGCAATGCTGAAAAATGAAATAATAGTGGTATTCCCAGTCCCCTGTACATCCCTTCATACAAAATTGACCTTTCCTAATTCCCATGCAATCTTGACTAGAGTTGCTTAATGTATTTGAGACACTGCTGTTTTGAAGTTCTCCTATTCTTATACAAAAACGTTTTGTTTGTTGTTTGTGTCTATTTATCTATTTATTTAAAAAACGGATTCAGAACAAGAAAACAGTATTGTAAAACATACATCTATATTTATGTTGAGATTGTAAAGGACACACCACAAATAAAGGTTATCAAGGTCGTTTTGAAGAATTTGAGTAGGATATCTCTAATGATGTGAAACATTTTCAAGTCATCAGCAAAAAATTAGAAGCTTGCACTTTTGAATACATGGGAAATATCATTTAATAATTATTGAATAGTAAGAGTCCACAGTGAGAGCCCTGAGGGACACCTGGTGTAACCAGATCTATAATTATTGATTTCAACTCTTTTTGAGAGCAGAGAGCGACCTGTGAGGAAACTTCCTCTGATAGAATTTTGTGGTCAACTCTGTCAAATGCCTTGGAGAAGTCCTTGTGAAATGTGTCAACTTGTTTGCCCTTCTCCAAGGCATCCAACAGGAAACCCTGGTAGGCTTGCAGATTGCTTACCGTGGATCTACTTGAACAAAAACCATGCTGCTGAGGTATTAAAATGTTTTTGCAAGACCATGTTAATTTATTGTATTGAATGGGATAGGCTAATGTACAGGGTGATTCACCATAAATGTCCCCCCTCTAGCTCACTTATTTTTTTATGGATATGAAAATTTGAAAAATCATCTAAAATGATTTTTCAGAAATTTTTTCCCGTTGCATCAGAAAATACAGGGTGCTCTGAAAAAACGATCTACAGAGTACTACTTGATTTTTCAAATGGAACATCCTGTATTTCATTGTATTTTTAGATTTTCCCTGAAGAGCTGATTTCATCAATTTATCACACTTGGGGTCTATCGGGAATGATTACAGAGATATAAGGTGTTCAAAATCGAGATTTTTCAACTTTAGTATTTTTTTGTGTGGAAATTATTCATTATTGGTCAAAACGGCTTAAATGTCCCTATCTCAACTATTGATTTACTATCTACTCTATCTACTGACATTTAATTGGAACATATACAGTGTGGTTCAAGTTTCAGAATTCTGATCACCCTGTATCTGTTCCAATTATCAAGTCAGTAGATAGTAAATCAAAAGTTAAGATACGGACATAAAAGCCGTTTTGACCGATAATGAATAGTTTCGTCACAGAAAAATCCTAAAGTTGAAAAATCTCGATTTTGAACACCCTATATCTCTGTAATCATTTTCGCTAGACCCCAAGTGTGATACATCGATGAAATCAGGTCTTCAATGAAAAATAGGGTGTTCCATTTAAAACGATCAAATAGTACCCTGTAGATCGTTTGTTCCGAGCACCTTGTATTTTCTGATGTAGCGGAAAAAAACTCTACCGACAATCATTTTAGATGATATTTAAAATTTTGCAATCGGTTCAAAAATAACTGAGCCAGAGAGGAGGGGGAGGGGACATTTATGGTGAATCACCCTGTACAATTACATAATTTCAATGGTACTGGAGGAATACCATCAGGGCCACTGGAATACTTATTGTTCAAACTCTGAATAGATACCCTCAAAAACTTTAATCAAGCTTAGATGGAAATTATTGATGTAAACTAGGTTTTTATTTCGTGGGCAAATTACTATTATTATCAGTATAGACAGTTGAGAAATGGTCAGCAAAAAGATTGACAATGTCTGGGAAATTGATACGGGTGGTATTATTGAGGTGCATAATGTTAGGGTAGGAATTAGATTCCTCTAAATCATTCATATACTTCCAAAAACTGTTGGTCATTTTGAATATTCCTTTCTGTATATTCTAGAAACTGAGGTAACATTGTTCATTCAATGACTTACTCCGAGAGCAAAGCATACACAATTCTTGATAATGATAAGGAGAGTTTGTGTCTTTATAGTTTTTTTCCTGAATAGTTCATTTAGTTCAGGTATGAATCATACTGAGAAATTTGATGTTTTGAATGGTTTTTCCTAGTTCCAGTTGTGTAAAACTGGCTCAGCCAATGCTTTGTGTTTTCGAGAACCTATGACAATTTTACTGTCAACATTTGGTGAACAATCATTCCCGATAGCCCGTTTTATGCAGAATAGGATGACGTTAATTTCTCTCTGTAATATACTTGTACGCTTTTTTTGAATGCGACTGTACATACAAATTGATTGCATTATAAATAATATCATGAAATACATGAACTGCTGACAGGTGTGAAAGCAGCTACAAATGAGATCAACACGGGCAGGCCGCAGAGAGATGATATCAATAAAACTCTTTCAAATTGAATTAGAAATGAAAATATTTCATGATTTAATCTGCTATAATGAATATAAAACACTTCACTTAACAAAATTAGACAGTTGTGTGATTTTGTACCATCCATTCCACCCCTCTCCCACCCTCTCATCAATATAATTCAAATTCCAATTCATAGGACAGAAATTGATTATTGCAATAGTTTTTTCTTGAAACAGATGTCAAATAGCTTCCTGAATACGATCAGATAGTTGTCTGATTTTGAAACATCCACTCCACTCCTCTTTCACCCTCTTATCAATTCAATTTGAATTCCAACTTAGAGCTTTAGGAATAATTTTTGAAAGATTTGTCTCTTGAAACAGAATAGATGTAAAATAGCTTCCTGAATACGATCAGATAATTGTCTGATTTTGTAGCATCCATTCCACCCCTCTTACACTCTCTTATCAATATATTATTTCAAATATTATTATAGGCGGCTCGGTGGTCGAGAGCGTTAAGGCGCTGAGTTCGTATGGGGACTCCCACCGAGACCTAGGTTCGAATCCTAGTTAGGCCATGGATGTTTGTGTTTGTATGTATACCTAACCCCGCACAAGTTTCGACTTATGGGGCGTTTGGTCCCAGTGCTGGGACTAACGAGGTATGCAATAGCGAAAAAAAAAATTCTAACTTAGTCTTGTAATATATTATTTTCTCTGTGCATGTGTTTCTTGAAATTGGCAAAGAGTAGCTAAAATATTCCGAACAGAAACTACTGATAGCAGATATATAAGTATTAGGAATCACAATTTGAATATCCAAATTACACAAAATGTTTTGTATCGGTTTTGTACGAGGTTTTGTTACATTTTTGTGTTCAGAAAAACAAGTAAGTACCTATATGAAGTCCCTTCAAATACTAGTTTGAAATATATTTTTTCTACAAACGTCAAAAAATGACAAGGTTCGCGCATTGATAACAAATTGCGAAGTGACACTTTTTTTCAGTTTCCTACGTTACCATGATTCCTTGCACAAAACAATGCGCGAAGTAAAACAGTGCGCGAAGTACCTACTTCGCGCATTGTTATGTAAAATTTATGAGATATTTATATTTCAACTGTATGGTCCTCAATCGAGCAAACATCCACGAAATCATTCATTTCTGAATGTTCAACTATAACTTTGTTTTATCTCTTGAAGCGCACGAAAGGAAATTCCTATTATGTTTGTGAAACATCGTGTGTACCTAGGGAGGATAGGGGGAGGCCTTCTGAGCCAGTTCAACACTACAAGCATATTTTTGCTTTAGAACTATATTTTTTGACGTTTGTAGAAAAAATATTGTTTGCAACTCGAGCGCGAAATACTTTGGTCATCTCGACTATTTTTCAAATCAGATCTCGATCACCAAAGTAGCATTTCGCGCTCTAGATACAAAAATAACTATTAATCGCATTGTCCATAATGGTTATCTTTTTATTTCAAAAGCTTTTATTTAAATTGCAATGTATGGATGTATGTACATAATATGTATGTTTGTTAGTTCGGTTGAAGTAGATATCTTCAACTGATTGAGCTGAAATTTTGTTTACACGTTCAGTTTGGATGACAATGCACGATAAAGTGTGTGAAGTTATTCTGAATCCAATATGGCGGACCATCCAATATAGCGGAATAGTAATTTTTAATGCACTTCCACAATATGGGTATCAAATGAAAGGTCTCGTTGGGAGTAACTCGAAAAATAATGTGACGTCATTCTAGATTCAATATGGCGGACCATCCAAGATGGCGGAATAGTTATTTTTAATGCACTTCTACAATATGGGTATCAAATGAAAGGGCTCGTTGAGAGTAACTCGAAAAATAATGTGACATCATTCTGAATTCAATATGGCGGACCATCCAAGACGGCGAAATAGTTATTTTTAACGCACTTCTACAATATGGGTATCAAATGAAAGGACTTTTTGAGAGTACCTCGAAAAATAATGTGACGTCATTCTGAATCCATTATGGCAGATCATCTAAGATGGCAAAATAGTTATTTTTAATGCATTTCCACAATATGGGTATCAAATGAAAAGACTTGTTGAGTGTAATTCGAAAAATAATGTGACGTCATTTTTAATACAATATGGTGGGCCATCCAGGACGGCGTGATAGTTATTTTTAATGCACTGTTACAATATGGGTATCAAATGAAAGGGCTTGTTGAGAGTAACTCGAAAAATAATGTGACGTCATTCTAAATCCAATATGGCGGACTATCCAAGATGGTGGAATAGTTATTTTCAATTTACTTTTACAATATGGGTATTAAATGAATGGGCTCGTTGAGAGCAACTCGGAAAATAATGTTTGAAATCATTAGAAGGATAGAAGGTCTCCTTATTGAAGAGCTGGACTGTTCGAAATTAACCGGCAAACGACCTTCCAACAATGATGCGTTGAATGAAATGAACAGACTGAGAAACCTAGCCAGCGATAACTAAAAATTAAAAAATAAATTAAAAGTAAAAAAAACATTTTTAATAAAAAGCTTTTATTTAAACGCTCTAAAAAAATAAAATAAAATGTTCCTTTATAATTTCAACTATCAACTTATAACCTCATTATACACAATTTATATGATCATAAAAGCTTGTCGCGCGATTTACTTGTGTGAATAAACTAGTCCTAATTTAATTTTTTAAAATCTGCTGAGTAAATTTTCGAAATATCAATTCAATTCAATATTGATCATCGCGACAAGCTTTCATATAAATTGCGTACATTGAGGTTATAAGTTGATAGTTGAAATTTTAGAGGAACATTTTATTTTATTCTTTTTTTAGAGCGTTTAAATTAAAGCTTTTTATTAAAAATGTTTTTTTACTTTCAATTTATTATATTGAGTCGGGGTCATCAAAGCTGTAAGGTATGTATACTCGTCTTTATAGGACATGGCATTGTCAGCTCTCTGCTTTGGAATTCTTTGCCAATGGAAGTATTTCCGGAATTACCTTTCGTGCGCTCCAAGAGATAAAAAAAATCGCGACTTGTTCTCAGAAGACAAGTGTAGATCTGAATTTGGATAAGCAGAAAATAAGTATCTACTTTCAATTTTGCTCGTGGGTCTCTTCATTTTCATGACGAATTTACACTCATATCTTGGGAGGTATTTTCTCTGTTCGACATTTCAATAATAATAATAATAATAATTCATGATTGTCTTACCTGATTAGTGCCCTGCGAGGTGCCTCGAGAGGTGCCCCTGTTGATGTCAGAACCGAACTGATCGATCTCTTGAATTTGTTCACCACTTCCATTTGCTTTCCTACAAATAAATAAGTTCGAGTAATTCATAAATGAAAACCCAAAGTCATCTCCACAACTTTTATTTTGAATGATCAAAGATATGTTTCGGGCGTATATAATTCCATCATCAGCCGATTACGAGGTTCATAGTTATGGAGATGAAAAAAGTTGAAATTCAAATAATGTCTGCATCTTGTTAAGATCCATGAACCCAGGGTGTATCAAATACAAACAATTTAAAAAAAGTCATAAATAAAAAAGCCCCACATGTTCGCTTCAAAATAATATATTATAAGTACATATATATTATTATGTTTTCTGGGGTTTTATAAGAGAGCTGTTCCACCAACTAAATTCATCTACCTTGATTCAGACATAATCTCCCTAGGTGGTATCATATAATGTCCTGGTAGTAGTCCTGTCAAAATTCGCAGTTCAGTTTTACTACAATCCAGAATCTATTTGGTTTGATGATTTTGGCAGAAGCTCTTTCTAAAGTGTCATTTCTGATAGGTCAGACTAGAGTCACTGGATGGTATAAGTTAGAGTCACTGGATAGTATTAGTTTGATAAGAGTTCGGACACAGAAATGACAACGGTTAGGGTTTTTGAATGTTTAGATTTATAAAGTTACACACCTTGCATTGTGACAAGAGCACCATAGTCGTCCTGCGCTTTTTCATTCAAATTTTTCTGAATTTGACAATTCATTTTATAAACGTCAGAATTGAAATGAAATTTCATAATCATTATACTTTCAAGATAAAAGCAGCTTTGGAAATCACTTGCTGTGTAATAAATTGTGCCAATTTTGAAACAAATGGATATCATTTATTCGATTTTCCAAATCAAATATCAAGCATTCGCTTATGGAAGGAAAATATGAAACGGCCTGGGTGGAAAATCAATTTGAAGATGAGCGAAATTTGTGAGGTACTCATCGGAATTCACTTCTTATAACAGCATCTGATTAGGATGATTATATATTTTAGACCCATTTTCAAACAGAAGATTTCAAAATCTGTTTGAGAGAATCTGCTGTTCCATCAATTTACAAAGCAGATGATTTCAAGAACAAAATTCCATTATTATCATCACACAAAATACAAAACAAAATAATCATGGAAAAAGGAGAAAT
Organism: Phaedon cochleariae; assembly: GCA_918026855.4. NCBI lineage: Eukaryota > Metazoa > Arthropoda > Insecta > Coleoptera > Chrysomelidae > Phaedon > Phaedon cochleariae. The sequence continues at coordinate 14,877,713 of OU896710.1, read as the reverse complement.
AGTCGCAAAATTACATTATGAAATTGAAAATTTGAAAACGAAACAAAGAAAAGCAAGTGAACTACAACGTGATATATTATTGAATGGCGTTTTTGGTGCTGACCGAATTCAAAATTCAACAGTGAAAAGTGAATAGATATTTATGTATCAAGGGAATTATTATAAGGGCCTTAATTACGCTGGAGGTTATCGTTTTGGAGATATTTTCTATATCGGTGGTTCAAGAATCAGAATTCTGATCACCCTGTATCTGTTCCAATTAAATGTTAGTAGATAGTAAATCACAAGTTGAGATAGGGACATGAAAGCCGTTTTGAATAGTTTCGAAACAAAAAAATGCTAAAGTTGAAAAATCTCGATTTTGAACACTTTATATCCCTGAAACCATTACAGCTGGACCCCAAGTGTGATACATTGATGAAATCAGCTCTTCGGGGAGAATCTAAAAATACAATAAAATACATGGTGTTCCATTTGAAATAACAAAGTTGTTGCTTCTTTTCTCTAGAAGCGGCAACGCCGCAGGGCTGAAAATATTTTAGAACGATGTCCCCCTCGAAAATATAGTTGACGTGTTTCAGATTTTTTTTATAATCCGGTTTTGGCGACCTACAGAGCCTCTGTTTCGTTTTCAACGGTCCACTCTGTATATATTCTCTGATATTAAAATGTTGTTACATGCATTTTTTTTCATTTATATAATAGTTGCTCTGCTAGAAGTGTATCACTATGAATTGAAGTGAGTGTTTGTACCCTATATTCATTGTCCATCTACGGCTATGATTGATTTGACAGAAAATATAACCTCTAAAATCGTATCTGACAATCAGGTGCTACTAGGGAAATTTAAAAGACAAAGAGCAGAATATATGTCTTATTCTTTCATTCACTTAAACCATTGTATTATAGAAAATAGAAAAGGACAAAAGTTCAGCTGTGTCCGAACTCTTATCAAACTAATACCATCCAGTGACTCTAGTATAAGTTAGATAAAAGTTTGGACACTGTACTGTACTTCTGTCCTTTTCTATTTTCTATATTACAATGGTTTTAGTGAATAAAAGGATAAGACATATTCTGCTCTTTGTCTTTTCAACTTCCCTAGTAGCATCTGATTTTCAGATACGATTTTAGAGGTTAGATTTTCTGTCAAATCAATCATAGCCGTAGATGGAAAATGGATATAGGGTATAAACGTCCACTTCAATTTATATCCACTTTTCGCAGAACAACAGTTATAAAAAAGTAAAAATACATGTAACAGCATTTTAATATGACAAAACAGACACATATGAATATACTTACAGCTAGTTTCTCATTATTGTATGCAAGAGTGTAAGTACTTGAAAGAGTCTGTTATGTAATGGATGGAACAGCAGATTCTCTGAAACGGTTCTTAAAGTCTTCTGTTTGAAAATGGACCTAAAATATGGTTTCATTCTAACCTCCTATTATAAGAAGTGAAATTTAATGTATGTAGGACCAACCTCTCAAATTTTGCTTGTCTTCAAATTAATTTTCCATCCAGGCCGAGATCCAGGTCGTTTTATACATTCCTTCCATTAGGGAATTGTTGATATTTCCTTTAAAAATTGAATAAATGAAATACATTCTCTTCATAGTGTCCACAATTCATTACACAGCAGGACATTTTCATTTATACTTTTTTCTCAATAGTTTATGAGATTATATTTCAATTCTGACTTTCATAAAAATTGTCAAATTCAAACAATGTTTAATGAAAAGTCCCAGGACGGGACCACTATGGTCCTCTTGTCACAATGCAAAGTTTGTAACAGAATAAATCTAAACATTCTAAAACACTAACAGTTGTCATTTCTGTGTCCAAACTCTTATCTAACTAATACTCTAGGTCAGACCATTAGATGAGTATTTTTTTTCCGTCGCCCAATCCGAAATAATTATCAGTTCAAAATATCAAATAACCACTCAGTGAATTTTAAAAACATCTGATGAACAGTTCAACTTGACCGTTACAGGACTATTGCTTCTTTTGTCCAACGCTGACCTATATTTTTCGAACCGAACTAAATATGGCTAACATTATTTATTGTCCACCAGATCGCGCTACTGGGACGTGAGACGTGAGGTCAGAGTTGGTAGAACTGATGAATATTAGTACATTATACATCAAGGGACAGAAATGCAAGATTTTTCCCAAGGTGCGATTTGTAGCTCGAGGGCGAAGGCTCAAGAAACTATTGATGCTGCTTCTGCAGTGATTCTTAACTTGCTACCAGTGAGATCTAGAAATCTGTATGATGCAGCTTATACTCGCTTCAGAGAAGGGTGTTGCGAAAAGAAAGCGCAGATCTATGCGGAAAATGTAAAGTTGGTATAAACTCCCTAGGGAGAAAATATGGCACATTATCTCCCTTGAGAATAATACGAGACTTCTGCCCGTCTTTTGTTACCAGAGAAACTAACTTCTACTCCCGCCGGCCTAAAAACTTCTTTTCGTGTCATTTGGCTTATTATTCATACGATATCTTCTAGTAACGCCAACTGGTGGGACTAAAAATGATAGCCCTCATTATTTGAATTGAACTTTAACAAATGTCAGCGAGTGGAGCAACTCTATTTCAAAATAAACCACGTTTGACAAAATGTATTGAATTCTGCATATTTGTAGGTATCAGATAGGTGAATCACGATGTTTCACGCGAGGTTTCCCAGTTTGTCGACGTTAAAGGTGTCGGGAGTGAATTCGGATTACAAATTCACTTTCATGCTGTCTATTTTGAGGACAATAATTATGATATAAGTCATGGTGAATGTCAGAAATAATTAAGATTCAAGTAAGTGTTCCAAATTAATCACATCCTTGGAGCATCCGTATTCCGTCCAACATTTTTGAGAAACAACTATCAACACTAATTTTAAAAATAATTTGATACTGTAATAGCACGTTAGGAAGCATGATTTCTATAGTGTTCATAGAAAAAAAATCATGTTCAATTTTGTATTCTTAGATGTTTTCGCTATATGCCACGATTTTCGAATTATTCAAGAATAACTTGTAAAAATGACTTTCAAACGCTCCCCTACTGCTCCGCTCATCCCCTACGGGTCAGGACTTATAGTCAATGAACTCCATGTAAACAACTGGAAGGGATCCTCTGTGAACGACGAGTGAGGCAAAATATTGTTCAGGCAACCCGCAGTGTTTACGGATACCTATCTTACTTTGGCTAATGGAAAGCGCTCGCATTATTTGAAATATTTTCTCGTTTTCTGCTTTTATTTAAGAGTAAACGTGATTAAATATAAATATTCATTTAGGAAAAAGGATAATGTTGCAATCAATTATTATTCAAAACTAATTATGATTTTTTTTTCTCAAAAGTGAAATTTCATCTTTATTCTTACAGGATTAGGAAGTCATGAATAACATTTGAAATTATATATTCTCATACAAGTGTCTAAATATATTGTACAGGGTGAGCGAAGCTCAATGTCTCGGCTCGGTTCTTGAATGGTATTGAGTACCTAAGGTCTATTTTAAGCCTAATTTGTAAGTGTACCTATTTTTCAATAAACATTTCACTATAAGAATTTGAATGAAAAGAATGAAGGTAAATTCAAGTGAAATTTTTGGACGAATTGTTTCATCAAAGGTGAATATCTGTGCGCGCGCCCAGAATGTACACCTTCATTTTTACCTTTCTGGAGAGGGAGAAGCTCCAAAGGCAATTCTGAAAAGACAATGCTATGATGTAGAGCTCTTGAGTTTTTGAAATTTTAACTTTTTTTACTTTTTGTTTCAGAGTTTTCACTTTTCTTTGCGGTAGAATATGTCTTCTCAAATGAAAGAGTTTGCGGGTTTCATCATCAATAAACTGGAATTTGGGAGCTGAACGTTGTAGGCAAATCAATGTCCACAGACGCATCCTGAAATGAATTACTTTAGTTTTTCCAAGAATCTGAACAATTTTCAACTTACTCATGATGGACAATTTCTGTTTGTCTTGCTTGTTTTGAATCCAAAGCCAACACATTATAAATAACCATTGTTTATCAATTCGAAATCACACACTTTTTCAACAACAATCAATTCACACCAACAAATTCAGTCCTTTTGAAGAAACAAAACACGGCAAATTTCGCGATATTTCACATAACAAAAAACAATGAAGTTCTGTCTTCACTTTTTTGCCTGTTCCAGATAAAAATAAAGATCTCAACGAGTGTGAAAGAGACAGGTTACCGTAACACAAGCTATCTTTGTTGCTGTTGCCCCTGACACACTGTGCTATTCGAGAAAACGGTAGTCTCCCTTCCAATTGTTTACATTGAGTTCCATGCTTTTAGTAAGTTGTTCATGGCACTTCCCTTTACCATTGTACGAATATTTGCGACAAGATTTTTTCTCCTATTCGACCTTTTTCGTTGATTGAACCCCCATTCAGACTTCACGTTCCTCGGGTCGTTGAATTAGAGCCTAGCCATAGCACCACTATACGGGAAATATTGCCACGGTGGCAAGACAAGAGCGTATAAAATTATTTTGTAGTTTGTTTTTCCAGAAGCGTGGTGGTCATTAGAGTAGTGAAAAACAACGAATTTGATCATGAAAATGTGAACAAACCGGTATTTATTAAGATATTTCACTATGAATTTACACATTTCACCTTCTTTTCCGCCTGTGTTTTGGATCGCATTAAGAACAATATGTCAAACCAATATGGCTGTTTCCATCCTTCACTTTCCGTCCTTATTGATTCAAAAAGTACCTCTCATTTTGGTCCCATTTTTGTTGAGATATCGTATAGGCGATGCGCTATATACAGGGTGTCCGGAAATTATGCGCAAATAATCAAGGGGGTGATTCTACATGACGAAATAAGAATTTCATTTTATATGTACGTGGGTCCGAAAATGCATAGTTTTCAACATACAGTGTGTTGAAACTTAAAAAAAAGATCGTTTTTTTATAAATATCTCAAATGTCCTTTCACCGTTTTCCTTGAAATTTGGCAATTATATTTTTCGTCATGGGGGGCTGATGTAGCCATAATCCAATCGGAATTATGAAATCCAGTGGCGTCCCGGGGATAACCTACCGAATATTATTGTCAATAAAATGTGCGCCACTAATTTTTTTGAATTCTTCATCTTCATGATCTATTAACCAATCAAAAATACAACGATTAAGCCTCCTGAATTGTTTCGATAATTTGCTTCATTACCATGGAAAAAAATAAATACCAATTTATTGCATAAATTTGTGCCAAACAATTCCTTGAAAAACTGGGGTGAAAATGCGTGAATAATGTCCATAGACATTGGATGAGTATAAAGATTCATTTTCTTCAAATATTCCTTGATACATGTTTGACACACTCTACAGTCTGTATATTGAGAACTATGTATTCTCGGTCCAGGAAGGCGTAGTTTTCGATAATACAAAGTGTGTCAAACATGTATTATGAGATATTTGAAGAAAATTAATCTTCATTCTTATTCTACGTCTATGGACATGGTTCACACATTTTTTCACCCCTGTTTTTGAAACTATGGTTTGCACAAATTTATACAATGAATTGGTATTCATTTTTTTCCACGGAAACGCAGCAAAATAGCAAAACAATTTTGGAGATCAAAATGTTGTATTTTTAGTTAATCATCAGGATATGAAAATGAATGATTCGAAAAAATCAGTGGCGCACATTTTATTCACAATAATATTCGGTGGGGTGTCCCCGGGACGCCACTGGATTTCACAATTACAATTTAATTATGGCTAAATTGGCCCCTCATGACAAAGAATATTATTGCCAAATTTCAAGAAAATCGTTGAAAGGATATTTGAGATATTCATAAAAAACCGATTTTTTTTTAAAAGTTCAACACACTGTATCTTGAAAACTATGCATTTCCGGACCCGAGTATATATGAAATAAATCTCATGTTTTCTCATACGGAATCACCCCCTTGATTTTTTGCTCCTAATTTCCGGACACCCTGTATAGAAATAGTAGATATATGGTAATCACGCAGAGGTCTCCCAGCATATATGACCCATCTACAATATACAATCTACAATATACAATCTACAATATACAATCTACAATATACAATCTACAATATATAATCTACAATATACAATCTACAATATGCAATCTACAATATATACAATCTACAATAACAATCTACAATCTACCTATTCGTGGATCAGTCAGTGGCTTGTGTTCCTATCGCAAAATATGGTTTTAGAAAAAAAAAACAAGTCGTCAAAAAGGACAAAAGCGAATGTTTTTGAATAATTTGTTTCAAAACAATTGTTGAGAATCTATTCTATGCTCACAACAGTGCATTGAGTGTGATGGTTCAACATTCGAACGATTTCTTCGACTTCTCATTTCTATATTGTGCTGTGTTTGTGATCTACAGAAATAAAATATATATTGCTGTTTTCAAAGTGCCTGAAACCAAAGAGTCGCTTCTTACACAATCAGCTTAGCTGTCAGTTTCAAATCTGATAAAGAAAGAGGGGATGCGATGTGGTGGTACCAAGACAGATAGGTTAACGTCATGGGTGGCGGATTGCAACTAACAGAAAATAGTTATTTATTGTAAAAGTCTTTCAGATAGCATTTTATTCGCGCAATAATAATCAAAGGCGAGTGCGAAGCGAAGGTAATTGTGGAAGAAGGTATCTTAATTCTAAATATTTTCGAATTTTGCTCCGATTTGAAATTATGTGAACTTAATTTGGTGGGACAAGCCACTAACTAATTCTTGGCATTCTTATATGGATCTTCCTGTATAGCGGTCAGAGCCAAATAAAAAAAAAGATAATTTCATAAAATAAGTTCCTGTATCCCAAAATGTGAAAAATATAGGGTGTTTCATTTGAAAATTGATATTTGATGTCACTTATATAACTGGTAATAGGAAGTGATACATTGAACAAAATAGAGATGCCATGTAAGAGATATATAACTCGACTGACTGTGTTTTTGGGATGACTGGATCAATGAAAATTGGGCAACTGGAACAGAATAGCAGTGGAATATTTTTTGTTGCAGACATGGGCAAACTAATTACCTAATATCTCGTATCTACCTTCTGAAAGTACTGAAACCAAGAGCCTGCTTTGGAATGTATGAAAAAATTTATTCGGGTATCCTCAGTTAAATGAAGTTTTCAAGTTTTTTACTATTGTACAAGACTTTTATGAAATGAGAGTGTTAGTTCTAGTGGATCTCATCTATAAGTATTATATTTTATCATCATATTTTATCAATATTTTTAAAGTTTCATTGTTATGCATTTGATTAAAATTTTGTGACATTTAGAACATACTTTTTTTTCAACCCCACGATATATCCTGGCAAAACTCCGATCCATTTGAAATTTTAAAAGTAAAGATAACCTCTGGACAACATGACACAGATGCATAAAATTTCTTTCAGAGTTATTACAGGGTATTTCAAATATTGATCGGGAAAATAAAA